>JARHVA010003588.1:1480000-1672500 GCA_037957365.1 Torreya grandis
ATTGATAAGGAGAAGGATGAGTCCTATAACCTTGTTAAATGGTTGGTCTCTAATCAGATAAACATAGTCCACATACTAAGAAACCTTAAATAGTCTTTCTCCTTTACGTTGTCTTGGTTTTTATGCATTATGAGGGACCTATTTACATGATCAAACATTGATTATTGGTGTATATAATACACTTAACCTGGGTAAGCTCCTCAGATACTTATTTTGTCTATAAAAATATGAGAAGTTCCCTATATTTTGTCTCAGATAGAGGACATTTCCCTAGGTACATAAGTCTGTAGTCTTGAGGAACAGAGGTGAAAGAACGATCCAAGGAGATGATGGAAATTTAATGAAGGTTTGAAAATCTATATGAAAATTATTAAATTCATAGAAATATATCAATAAAATATGAAACCAAATAGGGTGCCCTGGACCCTTAAAAGTGCAAATAGGCTCATGATGCATGGTTATGCCTAAAGGCCAATGAAGAGGGCAATTTAAATTATAGATCTAAGTGGAATTTATAGTGGATTGGAACATATTTATGGTATTAATATGGGTTTTTTTGATCTATCAATATGTATTTAAAACTATCAAAGGCCATTTTGAGCTCTAAATTGTAGTCAAGCTTACTAGGCATGGTGAAGCCTAGATTCCAAATGAGAGGCCATTTGTATTTTTATCCTTATAAATACGTTTCAACCTATTGGAACATGTTTTTATTTTTTAGTAATAAATTTTAAATCTTTTATAGTGAAAATAAAACCAAAGGAATCCATTTTTGGATCTCAATATAATTCAAACCTATAGGAAAACAAGAAAATTAGCTCGATATGAGAGGTTCAAGTAATCATATCTTTAATGATGAATTACATGGAGGGTATAGGATTTTATGAAATTTATTAGGGGTAATAAACACCATATTAGTGTAATTTTCTTGCAACTCCAACATTAGGTTTTTATGAACAAAGCTTAAGAGGTCAAACAAGCCTAAAACGCTTTAAAACCCTTGCTAGAGACTTGATGAAGAAAATGGAGTTAGATAGTTGATAAAATGGAATATTTTTATCATAAAACATATTTGAATAATTTTTATAGGACTTAATAATATTCCCTCCCATTCTTTTTATCTATATGGAATTGTAAGGATGGGGTGAGAAATAGGGTATTTTTTACCATTTTTTGTGTTGTATAGGTTCTAGGATGATTCTAAAGATGAAAAAAAATTGGGAGAAATATTAAGACTTGTGATAACTCCCAATTTTAATTTAATTCCTCAAAAAAACTCTTAAGTTCCTCAACAAGAGCTCTCATCTTAGACAATCAAAACTAGCATATTGGACAAACTAGTGAGAAGGATGGAAAACTTCATGTGAGGTGAATTTAAAGTTTCCCTAATGCTTATAGTTATATGGATGGTATTTAAAGGTTTATTTAAATAATTCCCATTGATTTTCATCAGAAAATAATTCCAATTTTGAGGCAAAGTGTGCAAGGTTCATAGAAGAGGAGTTTTCTTGATAGTAGATGACGATGGCTCCTTTCTAGGTGATTATAGATGGCCAGGCCTACAACCATTGCATGGAGAGGAATGAATAAAAAAATTAAACTTAATTAAAATAATTATAATTATTCCTAGTAAGTTATGAGGCATTCAAATAGGGTCAATCATGGAGGTAGTTTTTTTGTGCCAACACAAGGAATTTTATGCCAATTTTTAAGAGTTTAATGACTTGGATGGATAATTATGATTTATGACCTTGCATATTTCATCCCATATCATATTATAATTCAAAAGTAACTTATTTTATTATCTTTAAAAGTGTCCTTGTGACCTCGGGACTTTTCTCTTCTTCTCTCTCTCAAGTTCTATAAGAACTAGCCATTTTGGCCATTATAACTTATGATCCTCCTAAGTATGGCAAAGCCCAACTCATTTGCATATGATTTGATCAATAAGAATACTTATTTTTACCTCTTACAAGACTAGTAATAGTTTTATAAATTTGATTATGAATCTTTCTTAGTGAAAACTATGGATACCTTAGCATGTTATTTCATTCTTTCTCCTATTTACAGCTTCATGCAGGGCATGTGAACTATTTTAGGAGATGTCCAGTTTTGATTGATTTAGTATATTTATTAGTTATATACAAGGCCTATTGTATATTACTCCTAGACTAAGATATTCATCCATAACCTAATAATGTAACATTGATGTAAGAAGACATAGATTGGAGAAGTATATGTTTAGTTTGTCCTTTGATTTCATGTGTAACATACAACTAGTTGGAAGTCATCAATCTATTTGGTGTATCACCTCCATTAGTTTAGTTTGATTTAAATTATATTTCTCCCTTTTCACCCATAAAGTTTAGTTGTGTTGTGATCCAAAGTGGTACATCAAGGGAGCTATCCCTATCTAGAGACCCACCGCATCCTTGTTACCCACAAGCCTAGAGGTCTTTCCATTGTGCCACATGGATGTGGAGAGATTTTCCATCTCCTCAAATGGAAAAAATCCAAGTGAAAATAGTTTTTGGCATGCTCATTGAGACTCTTAGTCGATGAAGTTAAGAGATTTTTGGTGTTGTCTCTCAACAATCAGCATTTAGAAGTATCTATCCAAGCATCAATGGAGACTATAAAGTTATATCAATTCATAAAGAATCCCAAGTTATCATTTGAAGATTTTCGGTAACATTTTCCTTTATTTTCTTACTTTAAATGAATTTTTATGGATAATTTTGGTGTTGAGCACTATTTTACACAAGTGGGTGAGACTTTTCAAGCTTGTGTCATTCCCTATCAATCTGAAAAAGTTCTTAATCAACATTTTTATGAAGTTTACTAGCCTTGTCATGAATTTTTACATCCTTATCATAAAGTGCATCATTATTATAGCTATCCTCCTTAATTTATTTCTCTCCTTAGTCAACATAAACACTTCTCAACTCAATCCATTTCCACCTTCAAGAAGACACTCTTGGGATATGATAAGTACATTTTAGAGCTTGATACTATAAGGGGATGTGGTCAAGAGGTTCCTAGTAATATTATTAATAAGGTGAGAGATGCATTAGAATTGTTTAAAAGAGAGTGGGTACCTATTGAGAGAGCTAATTGGCAAAGGATCACAAGTGAGATGCTTTATGTGATTGGCCTGGTTTCTTCCTTGGAGGATAGGATAGGAGTTCATGAAAGGAAACCTCATCAAATGTATCAAAATTAATATCCACTTCCCCAATTTTTCTATCATCCATATTTTATCCCTACTTATGATTCCAATCAAGTATATCAAATTCATCCTTCTCCTGATCATTTGGAAGAGAGAGTTGAAAGGAGAAAACTTATTTTTGTAGTTAGTCTTGATAGGATAATTGAGTTGGATAATATGAATATTTAGTAGTCCATGTTGGTAGAAAATTTAGTGGATTTTAATCCCAAATTTACCTCTCATATTTCATTCCCACAACCTCAAAAAGAGACTTATAATCGTAGCATCCTAATCTATAATAAGATAGTGGAGTCATGGGGAAAGAAAGAGGAGAAGAGTCATGATAAAGAGTGTGAAGTTGAGAAGGATATTGATCCTATACAAACCCCTCCCATCTTTCCTCAAGAAAATAATTCTAATCCTAACATCCTAAGCTAGAGTAAGATAGTGGAATCATGGGGAAAGAAAGAAGATATAAGCATTGTTAAGGAGTGTGAGGTTGAAAATGAAGTTGATCATTTGTAAGTCCCCCCCAATTTTCCTAAAGAAGATTCTTATGTTCCATGTCATCCCTCATGTATTCCTTATGATCATGATGATTCCTATAAAATTTAATATAAAATTTTACAAGAAAAACTAACAAATGAAATTTAATATTTAGAGGCAAATATGAAATTGTTAGGTCAAGGTGTGATGGAAGGTTTAGACCCAAAATAAGACCCTATGCCTAAACACACCCCATCCACACTTCTTCAAGATATTCCTTAAGATAAATCAGATGTTAATGAAGTGGTTTTCAAGTGGAAGGAATAAAATCAAGATATTTTATACCAAATTTTTCCTCCCCTTCCTCAACAACCTCCAAAATAATCCCCTACATTCCATTCCCAATCTGATTTTGAGTTTTATGTGTTACCTCCACCAGCTAGTTTATCTTGTCCTCACCCCATCACCCTTTTCCTTGATGTACATATGGTGCATGAACCTAAAGAATAGTATTTTTTTAGAAAAAATACATAACTCTTGCTTGGGTAGAGTCTAACTTCTTGGCAGTCTCATTGGACTAAGTCACAAGACTTCAAGATGCCTAGTCTTGGAATCACAAAGAAAGAAATGAAATATCTTTCAGCCCTTGAGAATCAAATTCATGATGTGATAGTTGAAATGAAAATATATATGCCTCAAGAGGTCCTAATTTATGAACAAGAGGTGACTACTTATGAGGAATACTTATACTAGGTTGATAAGGAAGAATGTTTTCCTTTTGCCAAAGAGGGATAAATGGTCATTGATTCTTCCATAACATTCCAAAATATCATGGATGGACAAGGAAAATTTATTAATCATAATTTATATGACTTGTTTTAAATCATTAGAGTAGGTTATACTCATTTTCAAGGAGGATATGATCTATTCAAAGATGGAAAAGGCAACCTTGGCACTCAAGTAAGTATGTAAAGGAAAAGAAATCTTTCAAATCTATCCTTTCAAGAAGCATATGCATGTGATGATGATATGTTTGAAGTCATAAATATGGGATATCATCCTCTCAACTATTTAGGAGAAACACATCAGCTCTTGAAGGATGGAACAAGCTCCTTTTGGCCTCAATCTTTTAAAGAACATGAAATCAATCCTTTTGAAGCCATGCCTACAAATAATATGCAAGTTGACCATGAAATGAAGAGTTGGAAAATAGTATGAATTATGTGAACATGTTCAAGAGGAATATATATACATTATATACCTATTTTAAGATGATCTACTTGAGAGAAAGTCAAGTGAAGTGCCTAGGAATAGGTCTGATTTACAAACTACCCAATCCAAGGAGAAATATGCTTCGCACTAAGTTTCATCTCACCATGAAGATGATTCAAGAATATTTCATTTTGATCTTGGAAGGGACGTATGATTTATCTCTAGTTATGCATAATAGTTTGTTTTCAAATTCCACTAAGTGCCTTGAGAACATGTGTGTGTGTGTCTTGTTGGTTTGTTGTCTTATTTTGTGTGTGTCCTTGCTTTGAGTGTTTGAGGTAATTAGTGGTCATATCTTAATGAAAAATGGTAAAAGGTTTCCTTATTTTTATTAGACTTCAAATGACTCCCTAATCCCAATAGATTGATAATGATACTGGTCTATTTAGTATAGTAGGCATACTATCCATATGAGTCACCAATTTATTGACCAAATTTGACTCTTAGGTTAAATTAGGGCACCCCTAATTAAAAAAATGACTTTTAGGTGTTTTAGGGGTCTAATGCATATGTCACAAGTTGTTTTATAATTTAATCAATACCATTTAATGTCATACTAGCCTTGGTCTTTAGTCATTTTAGTCATTTTAGTCATTTTGGGTCATTTTGAGGTTAAAAAAGGTGCATTGAATGACTTGTATAGATTTATTGGGAAGTGTGAGATTACCAAAAGATGACGTCAAATCCCATGTGTCCTAAGAGGTCTTAAGTAACTTAAATTAACTAAAAAGTGGTAGATTCCTTAGAAAAAGGGTAGATTTCTTGAGGAAAAGAAGAAGTTTAGCACTTATATGGCTACTTGGGAAGTATACCACATGGGAAAGGATCATGGTATGTCTCTTTATATTTCCAAAGCTTAGTTACATGTTTGGTTTTCTCTAAAAGTGCCATTTTTTTCCAAAACCATTCTACTCCTTTTTTAGTCTTTTTAAAAAGTAGAAGTGACTTTCAAGTTTGTGCTTGGTATGAATAGCTCAAGAGATTTCAGCTCAAATGCCTTGAGGAGGTTAAATTAAACTTAGAGGCCTTCATTTCCATATAAGTATTTTAAATAATGGTAGCTTGTGCTTCATGAACCATCTTGATGAAGTTGACTGTGTCTTTATCTTTACAAATTTGTATACCCTATAGGTTTTTCCTCTTTTTGAGTAATTTTGTATAAACCAATTACTAAGCTTGATACCAAATGATGTTGACTTCCTTCCCCAATTCCACCCATAATTTTTTTCATATTTCATAGTGTTTAGGCAAGCAAATTATCCCATGTTGTAGGAAGGTGTCATTATATGAGGTCTCAATCAAGTTTTCCACTTACAGAAGGTTGAACTCCCTACATGGACTTTTATGTGAATAGTATATAGTGTTTTCATGTCTCCATTTCATATTGATAACCTATATTCATATCTAGTATTGGAACACCATGCTTTGATCAAACTTGCAGCCTTGTATCCTCATGGTCAACCTTGCCCATTTTCACGTGTTTATATGTTAAATCAGGTGTGAGAAACTTGTCAAATATTCTCATGAAATTGTAACATGCCTTAAAATCAATAAAAAATAAGTAAGAATATTCAAAGAGTTTGTAGAGAGCTGTCATAATCATATATAGCACTTGCATACAATCTACCCTTGGGATGGTCACCTACAGGTGCCCTTATAGAACCAGTCACAATGAAAAAGTGAATGTTGAGCTGAATAAAGTCTTTGAAGTTTGTGGAATGAATTTTTAAATATTATATGAACTTTGATTTCATTGAGGGTCAAATAAATACACATTTTTCATGCTTTGAACATTGCCTACTTAGCCTAAAACACACCTATAGGTGGTGCTAATAAAGCATGAGAATACTTTTTGAGGTGTTAAAACAAGTGGTAAATCTTTATTTTTGGTATTAATTTAATTTTGAGACCATGTTAGACCTTATTTTAAATCCTATAATTCTAAACAAGTCAATAATTACTCTCAAACACAAAATTATTGATACAAGGACTTTCCCTAAAAATCTAAAACAGAGATCTAGGAGCTTCTTATAGACATCTCAACATGGTGGTGAAGGGTTTTAAGCCACTAGATAGGTAAATATTGTATTCCATAGTAGGGGGAGGTTACATGCCAAATATGAGGTGTAGAAGATGAAGAGAGGATGGAAATTTAGAGCCTTAAAGTGGCCTTTAAACCATTGAAATATCAGATTAACATCTATAGTTTTTGTGTTTTAAATGACTTTTGATGTCTTAGAATGTAAATGAAGCATACTTTCGTTTTTAGGATGGTTAAATTAGTTTAATGAAACATAAATTTTATTAGGGCCATCAAGGGAGGTTGATACTTGTATATGCAAACCTTATGATCACCTACAGTCCATACCATGGCCTAAGAAGTGTACACCTAAAGCTGGAAATGAAAATAGTGGCCTAAAATTGGTGTTTATGTGGTATTATAAGACTTTAATTTTAAGTGAAAGATTAAAGAATGTATTTTTTGACCTAATGGGGTTCATGGAGAATATATCCACACCATGAATAAGCTCTGTAGAAGCTCACACACACCTATAGGTCAAAAGGGTAGAGTACCTCAGTCAATAGGTAGAAAATAACCCAGTGTGATGATCTTAAGTGCATAGGAAGGGTAAAATCATGGTTAAAAGTATGTAATAAAATGTGATCACCTCCATAAGTCCTTAAAATGATTAAAAAACCTATATAGGCCCCTTATGACCCCAAATACACCTATAACCATTATAAATGATTATGAAGGATAGTAAGCTGAGAAAGAGGTCCTAAGGGATGATCTAATGCCACCCAAGGTGAGCACATGATTTTTAAACATTTATTAATGATATTGGAAGATATTAATAACTCATATGAATTATATACAAGGTTAAAATGGCATAAATACCTATAGGTAGGGGTCTTTTCAAATAGGAAACACAGCCATGAAAAAACATAAGCTTAAGAATTTAAGAGTATGAGGGGTCAATGAGAAGATAGACCGGGGAATAATTTTAAGCATACATCATGATAAAAAAAATATATGTAGTCTCATGGAAGTACAAATAAATAAAATAGAGAGTCTCTAATTAGACAAACATAGTCCACAGACTAAAAAACCCTAAACAATCTATCTCCTTTAATATGTCTTGGTTTTTGTGCATTATAAGGGAATTTTTGAAATGATACAAAGTATATTATTGGTTTATATAATACCAATAACTTTGGAAAGATCCTAAACTACTCATTTTGTGTAGAAAAATAGGGTAAGTGCCCTCTATTTTGTATCAAATAGAGGACACTTCCCTAGGTGCATAAATCTACAATCATGAGGAATAGAGGTGAAATAATGATCCAAGGAGATGATGGGAATTTAAGGAATGTTTTAAAATATATATTAAAAATATTATAATCATGGAAAACTATCCATAAAATATGAAAACAAAGAGGGTGCCTTGGACCCTCAAAAGTTCAAACAGGGTCATGAGGCATGGTTATGCCTAAAGACCAACCAAGGGGGTACTTTCAATTATAGATATAAGTGGATTTTATAGTTTATTTTAAAATGTGTATGTGATTAATATAGGGTTTTTTTAGATATAAATAATCATTGAAAACCATCAAAGGCCATTTTGATCTCTAAGTTATGGTCAAGCTTACTAGGCATGGTAAAGCCTATATTCTAAATGAGAGGCCATTTTCAATTTTAGTTTGAGACATAAATTTAAACCTATTATAAAATGTTATTATGTTGGAGGAATAATTTTTAAATATTTTATAGTGAAAATAAAACCAAATGAATCCATTTTTAGACCTCAATACAACTCAGACCTATAGTGAAAGAGGAAAATAAGCTCGATAAGAGAGGTTCAAGTACTCATATCTTTCATGGGGCATTACATGGAGGATAGAGGAGTTTGTAAAAGTTATTATGGGTCCTAAAAACCATATTATTTATTTTTTTTATGAAAATCCAACATCAATTTTTTATGAACAAAGATTAAGAGGTCAAATAAGACTAAAACCCTTGAAAACCCTTGTTATAGACCTGATGGAGAAAATGGAGTTAGATAGATAATAAAATGGAATATTTTTCTCATGAAACCTATTTTAAGCTGTAATATTAATCACTTAAGATACATCCCATGATTTTTATCTATAAGAACATGTACAGATAGGGTAAGAAATAGGGTATTTTTAACCATTTTGTATGTTGTGAAAGTTCTAGGACGAGTTTGAAGATGAAAAAAACTTTGAGATAGATTTTAATAATTGTGATAATCCAAAATTTTAATTTAATGACTCATAATAAATCCTAAGTGCCTCAACATTAGATATCATCTTAGCTAATCAAAACAGGCATATTAGACAAACTAGTGAGAAAGATGGAAAACTTCAAGTGAGGTGAATTTAAGGTGTCCCTAATGATTATAAGGACATGGAGGGTCTTTAAATGTGTCATACACTCCCTCCCATGGATTTTCATGGGAATTTTATTCCAATATCCAAGCCAAATGTGCAAAGTACATGGAAGATGAATTTTATTGATAACAAATGATGATAACTCCTTTTCAAATGATTCTAGATGACTAGGCCTAAAACTAATAAATGAAGAGGCATACCTAAACCCCTTAAACTTAATTAAAATAATTTTAATTATTCCTAGTTATTTATGTGGCATTCAAATAGGGTTAATCATGAAGGCAATTTTTATGAGCCAACACAAGGAGTTTTATGTCACTTTGCAAGAGTTTGATGACTTAGATGGACACTTGTGCTTCCTAACATTGAATTATTCATTACATATCATATTATCATGTAAAACTAACTTATTCTTTCAGATTTAAAAGTGTCTTTGTGACCCTTGGACTTTTATCTTCTTCTCTCTCTCTCAAGTTCTATAAGAACTAGCCATTTTGGACATTATAACTTATGTTCCTCTTGATTGTGGTAAATACATGCTCATTTGCATAAAATTTGATCAATAGTACTAATGTTTTTTACCTCTTACATGAATATTTATAGTGTTTTCAATTTGATGATGAATCTTTCTTAGTGAAAACTATGGATTGCTTAGCATTTTGTTTCATTCTTTCACCTATTTGTAGCTTCTTCTTGTAGGGCATGTGAAGTTTTCTAGGAGATGTCCAAGTTTTATTGAGTTATTATATTAATTATTTACATCTAAGGCCTCTTATCTAGTCTTATTATCCTAATATATTCATCCTTAACCTCAAAGTGTAACATTGATGTAAGAAGACATAGATTGGAGAAGTGTATATTCAATTTGTCATTTGATTTCATGTGTAACATGTAGCTGGTTGGAAGTCATCAATATATTTTGTGTATCAATTCCATTAAGTTAGTTTGATTTAAGTTAATTTTCTCTATTTTCACCCTCAAATTTTAGTTTTAGTTGTGATCCAAAGTGGCACATCAAGGGAGCTCTCCCTATCTAGAGATCTACCTCATCCTTAGGCTACCCACAAGCCTAGAGGTGTTTCCATTGTGCCACTTGGATGAGGAGAGCTTTGTCATATCCTAAAAGGGTGAAAATATAAGTGAAAAAAATAATTATTTTCAATTACTAGGCATGGATATTCATAATAGCTATTTTAGGATATTTTCAAAGAGCTTGAGAACTCATAAATGAAATGATGAAAGGCTAAGATATTTTGAAGTTTTAAATTTCCTTTTTTAGATATTAAATAATTTAAAATGGATAATTCAAATAATATTTTAATCATTTTTATATTATTAATTTATTTTTATTATCCTTTTATCATTTACAAAAAATTATTTAAGTGTTCAACTACCCCACTTAATAGGTCCATAGGCCAAATTGACTGTTGTGATCTTGCAAGGTGATTAGGGAGAATCCATGAGAGGTTATTAATGCATACAATATAATACCCCAATTAGGGATGTATAAAAAAAATTATTGATGAATGATTAAAAGTTAAATTTTGGACATTCAGTGACTCTTAAGCTTTACTTACAATGGTTGGTATGAATTGGTATGAAGTATGGTCAAAAGCTAGTTGTGGCCAATTTTAGGTGTCTATATTTTTCCCATATTTGGGGAGGAATTAAAAGATATAGACATAGTAATATGTTATAAAATATTAAAAATATATTGTATTCATATGAATTCAATGAAAATGGAGGTAATATAGATGCCCCCTTGAGAGAATGATTGGAAAAGGGGTTGGTGATCAGTCCCTTGAAACGAGGAAATGATGGGACCAAAAATATAAAATGGGTTGGAAAAAATGATTTTTCCAAAGGTGGTTATAATAAATGGCATAAGTAGCCATCCCTATTAAGAAGACAAATAAGATGATTGAGTTTATAATCATTAGCATATGTGGGATAAAAAGGTAGTGATTTACCTAAAGGAAATTATAATCATTGAAAAAAAAGATTAGGGTAACAAGAGAAGGATTTGCCCAAAGGTGGTTATAACCATTAAAAGGGAAAAAAATGATTTTCCCATAGACATTATAATCATTGGTAGGATAAAAGCATGCCCTAGTTTGGTGGATAGAGATAATGGTTTACTTAAAGGTAGTTATAAGCATTACACAATAAAAATTCTCCCCACTTGGGAAGAAGAAATATAATGATTTTCCGAAATTAGTTTATAATCATTAGCCTTCAAATAGATTAAATAATAATGATTTGCCCATAGGTGGTTATAACCATTACCTTATTAGTTGGGGTGATACATAATGATTTGTCCAAAGGTGGTTAGAATAATTAGTAGTGTAAGTGAGACAAAATACAATGATTTGCCCAAAGGTGGTTATAACCATTAGTACCCTAATGATGGAAAATATGATAATAGAGCTTATGAACTACATATGCAGTCATGAAGAAATAACAAGTTGTTAAAGAGGATAAATATGAATTTTGGTAACTTTATAGTATGTATATGCATATCCTAACTTAGAAAGGATTAGAATTATTATGTTATTTAATGACTCTATATGTGGAAAATGATTTGTGTAGATCGGTTATTTTTGTAGATGTCAAGGAGATATATCATAGTCACATTAATTTTAAGACAAATTGAGATAGATTTTTTTATAGCATGTGACAGTAGACATCATGATAGAACACCATGATGATGTAGTAAAAATATGCATAACAACTAACACATGATCCAATAAACAACAAAAGATAATGCACCAATGATAAACACCATGATGACAATGTTGACATATGAATATGGATGGATTCAAGAATAATGTGCAAGGAATATCTAATGAATGCACATAGACTAAATTAGGGAACAAAAAGAAACAAAACAAACAAATTAAAAAAAAAAACAAATAAAACACTAAAAAAATAAAAAACAAAACAAAGAGAAACACAAAACAAATACTGGTTAATCACAATATTAGTACAAATAACATGACACAAACATGATGATGAACATTTCCCCTATCGTATAAGAGACAACGAATAAAAGAAACCAAAATGGGGGAATAGAAGAAAATTAAGGGTGTGGCTAAGCTAGCTCTAGATGCACTAAGAAATGAATGTTACCTACATAATTCCATGGATGTAATATCCAACAAAAACTCTAGGTAAAATGTAGTTCTACCAAGATATGGGATAGAATAAAATGATGATTAAGAAAAATTGGATTGATATTGTAGAGGAATATGGGAATGAGGTCTCAAAATGGTGAGAGAATGGGACATGAGACCAATAAGGATGGGTAAACTAAATAAAAAGTGGTTTGTTGTGATTAAGCCAAGGTTCCTATAATCCTTAAGGCAAATAAGTGGTTGATGTAAAATACTTTTGGGTTTTATTATATCATTTTACAAATGTTTTTGGAAAATTTCAAGTGTCTCAACTCAATTGAGAATGATGAGATACTAAATGGGCTAAGCTCACCAAATAGAAGAGTGCTCAAACTTAAAATTGCTCATAAAATGGAAAGAGTGTGGGATACAAGGCCAATAAGGATGGGGAAACTAAATGACAAGTGGTTTCTTATGAATTATCTAGTGTTCCTATAATCCTTAAGGCAAAGGAATGGTTGATGTGGAATATTTTTGGGATTTATTAGATAATTTTACAAATGTTTTTGGAAAATTTTAAGTATCTCAACTTGATCAAGAATGATTATATACTACATAGGCCAAGCTCACTAAATGGCGAGAGCATTCAAACTTTAAATTGATTACAAAACAACAAGATTATGGTTAAGGGTAATCGAGCTAACCTTCACATGAATCAAGCACTACCTACATAGTCTAAAAATGGGACCTCAAGCCACTATAATTCTATCTTATAATGGAGGAATATGACTAGGTAGAAACAAATTCATAGACTAAAGAAAGTAGTAAAATGGCACAATATGGAATAGGCATGGCAAGGTGGTACTTCAAGGCATGATAAATAGGTGTTATCCCTAATTTTCACATAGTTGGTTATAATTATGAAATAATAGCATAGGTAAATGATACTAATTCTCCCATGGGAAGTTATAATTAGTATGATGATGTTGAGACACTAATTTTCCCAAAGGCAATTATAATCAAGAACACTTGGTATAAAATAAAATAAGAAATGAAGGATGCAACTGCCAAACCATTGTCATACTTCTCCAAAAATGGCCTCTTTCTAGGATAATTGAATCCAATGCTAAACCTTGATCTAAATCTTCTTACTAAAAGCATTTATAGAACCAATGAAATAAAACCAAGATTAAAGGGATTGGGTAGAGTGGGTATAAAAAACTTAATCAAAAGAAAAGGCATGGTATAATGGTAAAGTATAAATAATAATGTTTATATTATGGTACAATTGAAGCAGACCTCATAGATAATAAACTAGGTCTTTCAAGTGAAGTAATACTTGAGGTGTCTAATATTCATTGGCTCATTAAGTTCACCCCCATTTGGTGTAGTAAGCATGTGTGATCCAGCACCATAATTTGAAATAATGATGTATGGGCCTATCTATTTGGTTTTGAACTTTCCCTTATGTTTCTTCTTATCCATGGTATTCTTTTGGTTTTCTTTGAGAGTAAAATCACCAAGTTTTAATTATTTGTGTTTTACCCACTAATTATAGTGGCATCTAAGTCTATTTTGATATACTTATAGGCTATTGAATGCATCCATGAATTTTTAATTAACTCTATCTCTTTTAGGTGATCTACTCAATAATCTTCATTATATAACATATGTTTCAAAGAGATGCACAAATAAAGTAACTCAACTTTAATGGGAAGAATGGCCTCGGTGTCATAAATTAGGAAATATGGACTAGATCTTATTAGGGTATAGTAATTGGTGTGGTATCCCTATAGGGTGTAGAATATTTTTAAGTGTTAATCATAGATGTAAGAATTGACAATCTTTTTGAGGATGTAGACATTGGTTTTATTGGTTTTTTTGGTTTGTAGTAATATTTTTAAGTGGTAATAGGGGATAAAAAATGTTATGTAATCTTGTACTTGACACATAGTGGTTTGATATATTTGATATTGAATGATATACCATTATCATATAAAATGTTGGATGGGATACCATAATGGCATATGAGATGATTAAAGATGAACTTGGAAATTTACTTTCCATTCACATAAGTGAGGGGTATAGCTTCAACCCACTTAGTGAAATATTTGGTAGTGATGATTATGTTTTTATGGCCATTAGATGAGATCAAATTTATATTCCCAATGAGATCAAGGTCCTAAGTAGAAAATGGCCATGGTGTAAGTATTGGTTTCAAATTCTTGGCCAGGGAATGAATCAAATTGGCATGCCATTGACATTTGTTACACTTTTTAACATACATAGTTCAATCCGCATCCATAGTTGGCCAATAGTATTCAATATGTAAGCTTTTTTTTGATACGAATACCCCACTAGTGTGGGATCCAGATACTCCTTGATGAACTTCCCATAATGATAATGCTGATTCTACCAAAGTTAGATAATGAAGTAGAGTTCTATCAAATCTATGACAGGAAAGGGTTTGTCCAAGTAAGGTATATCATGCAGAATGGTGGGTAAAGGCCTTGGTTTATTTTTGGGATAGGTTTGCTGGAATAATATGGTCATGAAGATAATTATAAAGGTCAGAATACCATATATATCTAGGAAAAATAATATAATAGATCATTACTATGGTTGAAGGTTTATGAGCTAGAGCTAGAAGATTTTCAATGAGGAATTGAAATTATTTTACCATGTCTAGATGATGGATCAAAGAGAAAATGGTGGCCATGGAATCTATTGTTCTATTATTGGCTCTTGGTATATGTTTAAATTTTATATCAATAATCTACTTTTTAAGAGTGTCCACCATTTCCTTGTATGGAACTAACTTGCCATCCTTGGTCTAAAAATGGTCTATAACTTGATTGATCATTAACTAAGAATCACCATAAACCTTGAGATGTTGAATGTTCCATTGTAATAGCAATAAAATCCCTATAATTAGTACCTCATATTTGTCCATATTGTTAATACAAGTAAATTTGATCCCCTTATTGTGAAAGAAATCATAGGCTTGCCCCTGATCTATGTGTTGTGAATGATCAATCAAACTAAATCTTATAGTTTTATTCCTCAAGATGTGTTTCCATGATGTCCATAATGGACTCATATATGAATTGGATGTTAGTAATTTTATGTCTATAAGGGGTGATTCAACAAGTTGATTAGCAAGTACTTATGCATTAATAGCCTTGTGATTGGCATATTCTATCTCAGACTCACTCAAAAGCATGATCCATTTATCCATGTTGCCTTGTAAATATGTTTTGGATAGTAGATACTTTATTGGATCTACTTTTTAAATAACCATGATCTTGTTGTTTAACATGTAATGTCATAATTTCTGAGCTAAAAAGACTAAAGCTAAATAAGCTTTTTCAATGGGCATATAATTGTGCTCATATGTGACCAGTGTATAGCTTAGATATTACATGACATGCTCTCTTCCATTATCATAATGTTGGGATAGAAGTTCCCAAAGGGCTTTGTCTATGGATGATAGGTATAGTAGGAATGGATTTCCTAGCATTGGTGGTAATAAAATAGGTAAATTTGCAAAATAGTCCTTTAAATGTTGAAACATTTTTTGTCATTCATCATCCTAATTAAATGTGACACCCTTATTTTTTAGGTGTGTAAAGGGGTGGAATTTGTCAGCCAAATAAGATATCAAGTGTCTGATGGATTGGATCTTGCCCTACAAACTATAGAGATGCTTTAAATTAGAAGGTGGTGGCATCTTGGTAATGGCTCAAAGTTTGATTAGATCAACTTCAATGCCTTAATGAGACATAATGAAGCCAAATAATTTTCCTAAAGTCACTCCAAAAACACACTTATTAGGATTGAGTCTGACCTTGTATTCACATAGCCTCTCAAATATTCTTCATAGTGTTGTTAGATGATTGGCCCCAGTATTTGATTTACCTAGTATGTCATTGACATAATCTTCAATAATGTCATGAATAATATAATGAATTATGATGGTCATGGATCTTTGGTATGTTTCCCTATAATTTTTGAGGCCAAATGACATAACATAATAATAAAACATTCCCCATGGAGTGGTAAACATTATTTTGTGTTAGTATTCTATAACAATTCATATCTAGTTGTATCTTAAGAATCTGTCTACTAGTGAAAGCATTTTGTATCCAAGTGAGGAATCAATTATCATGTCAATGTTTAATAGAGGAAATTCATCCTTGGGATAGGCCTTTTTTATGTCTCTAAAATTAGTGTAGTCTCCAATCCCTTTTGGATTTTTACTGATTGGCATAACATTCGAGATCCACTCTAAATAGTCAATCAGTTGAATACATCTTATTTCTAAGAGTTTTTCCAATTATTTATTTACTAATAAAACAATACGAGGATGCATCTTGTACAATTTTTTTTTATGAGTTTGGCAGCAATATGTATTATAAGGTGGTGTAAAACCAAGGTGGGGTCCAAACTTGGCATGTTGGAATAGGCCCAAGCAAATATATCAACAAATTCCCTCAAAATGGTTATAAATATGTCATGTTCCTCCTTAGTGAGGGATGCACCTAATTTGATCCATTTTAGGTCATCTAAAGTCAAAATGTTGACTTTTGTAGTGTCCTTCACAAGAAAAGTTGAACCATCTTCTAGAATGGTTGGAAATGATTGAAATTGGCCTATAATGGTAAAGTCTTATGTTTGGACTAGATCTTTAACGGCAAGATGAATTAGAATCTCCTAATGGCAAGTATGTCCATGTGAGAAACATTATTGAAAAATCATGAATGATTTGGTCAAAGGCATCTTGTTTGGTAGAACTAAACTTAGACTCATATGAAAGTATAACATTGGTGGTCTCTTGAACTATGTTTAAGGAAGGTTAAACACCCCCATCTAATGGATCTTGAAATAGGTTTTCACCATTAGATTGGCCTTTTTATTTACTTTTAGCCTAGTCTAAAAGTATTCAAATAGGTTTTCACTTTGGGACCTCAATGTTTTATTTAATTATTTATAGTTAAGGGTGTTTACTTGTTCTCTAAAATAGGCTTCAAGATCTAGTTTGATTGAGAACCCTTGTTTATGGTATCCTAATGGAATATTTTATCTTAGGTATAGAAAATGACAAAAGGCCTCATTATTCTCAAACTCATCTACTGAAACTATGGATTCTTATTGGTCCTAGTCTACAAGTTGAGGGTGGTAGAGAGGAAATAGATTATGGATAACTGGTCTAAGGGTATAAATGGCATGAGTGTCAAACAAATTGGTATTGTCCAAGTCTTCATAAGGGCTATTATGGGACTCTACTTTGTTTTTGGCATCATTATCACTAGTTATTCACATTAGAACATTAATAAGGTATGTGGGGTCACTCCCAAGTGGTTTGAATTTGAGACCCTAGTTTCCTTTATATCGATTCATGGATATTAGCTCAATAATCCTTATTGATATGGCTCTAGGCCTCTTTCTTGATAGGCATGATTATCCATGATCCTATTAGGAATGGGGTAATTGGAATTGTTATATCAATTAGACAAGTTATCATTATATAACCAAGATTTATCATCTATAAGTGGGTTCTTTTCTTGGCCAGTGAACAATGTGAAAATGATAGGAGCTAGACTATACATTTCACCTTTTCACTTTTTCTACCATTTCATGTAAGGTGGATTGGCTTTAAGAATTCCATAGGACTTGGGGTTCTGTGGAAGCTTGGTAATGTGGAATGTATCATGGGTAATATATTCTCCTAAGCCATTGTCTGTGATGGTTAAGTGATTGGAAATTTCAAGAGGTATAATGTGGGAAGATGAATCAAGGGTATCTAGGTCAATGCAATTAGCCTCTGATAAATCAATAAGGATTTATTTGCCTTTATCCTTCTTGAGAATTGGATTCAAGCCAAAATAGTAATTATAGATTTCATACTCAACCTCTAAATGTTTATAGTGTTTGTAGGGCTATAAATATCCATGATTACTGACCTCCATGACACAATGATAACTTGAGACATTGGTGAAATTTTGAAGGGATTGCATGTATTTTATGTATATAAGGTCTACCCAAAATCAAATTGTATGAAAAATCAAGTTATAACACATGGCATAGTGTATCATGGGTCAAAGGCCCAATGATAACTAACATGATGATGGGACCTTGTGATTATCGCTCTTCATTATCATAGGCTTTGATAGTGATATTTTTTGGATGGATATTAGCTATTGTGTATCCAATAAGCTTTATGAGTTTTAGAAACACAATATTTAATCATGTTCCATTGTCTATGAGGATATGCTTCACTTTGTGACCTGTGATGAGAACTTCAATGTATAATGGTTGGTTATGAAGTCGACCAAGGGATGACATATTACTTTAGTCAAAGGATAACTGATGTTCTAGGGATAGATATCCAACCACATATTGGAATTTATCTAGGGATGTGTCATTTAGAACTTTAGAATTGCCTAGGAATTTCATCAATATGTTTTTGTGGATGGTGGATGTATGTAACAAATACAAGATGGAAATTTATTTTGATGTCTTCTACAACTATTCCATAATATCAAATGTATTTTAATTTACAATAGTATATGTATTTTTCCTAGCCATAATGGTGGGTTGGATGGGTATAGTGGTAGATGGGTATAGTATATGTATTTTTTACCATTGAGTTGTGATTGCACAATCAAGATTAGATACAGGACCATTATTGCTACCAAATGATGGTGGAGGGGGGCCAAATAGGATAAGTCTTATTTTTTAGTGCAATTATATGTGGTTATGGTGAAATGATGATTTATTTATATAAGGTCCAAAATTAGTAATCCCTACTTGCTAGTATGCTTATATGTGGTCCTAAGTCAAGGAAGGATCACTAGCATAGGTTAGTTGGTCAGATTAGATTAGAAACAATCTTGTTTGGTTAATACTTGGTTTTGGGATGATGGAGATGGTGGAAATGTGACCTCTTGCAATATGTCCTACAACTTTGTTTTGGTCATGTGAAACTATGTGGTAAGTTTGTTGGTTTTTAGCTTCATTCTAGACTTGGTTCTATCCATTTGGTTGACATTATTGTTTCTATTAAAATTATTATTGTTGTTATTGTTTCAACCTTTATTGTTACAAGTTATTATTATTATTATTATTATTATTATTATTATTATTATTATTGTTATTATTATTATTATTATTATTATTATTATTATTATTATTATTATTATTATTATTATTATTATTATTATTATTATTATTATTATTATGATGTTGCCAAAAAGGGTTTTTATAAATACCTAGGTTTTCTTTGGATGTAGAAGCTCTATTATCCAATGCTATCTCCCCATTTTCCAACATATTTTTAATGAGATGTTCAATTTTAACACAATGGTGCAAATTACGTACATTAGCCCAAGGGTATTCATAGAATTCATTTTGTCTATAACAATTTGGATATGGAATTCCCTTAGGATAATGTTTTGGAAAGGGATAAATAATAAAACTAATGATAGATAGTTTGTAAAACATGGCTTCAATGGGCTCTCCAAGGTCAATAAAGATGTGATAAGTAGGCATAGTTTTTCTTGGAGGAAGAGGGTTTCACAAAGGCAATGGTTGTATTTTATGGGTTGGTCTAGGGTAATATAAAGGCTATCCTTTATGAATAATTTTTTTTTTTTGAGTAATATTATCCAAGAATTATTTCATAAACTAAGGTCCTATCCTTTATGAGTGATAGTTAAGAAGCTAAGCATGTTTTTGTGTGTAGAAACCCTAGTCTAGGACCCAATAAGAAAGATATTAATGGTTTGGGATTAGAATGGATTGGGTGATCAAATATGATGATTAGAGTCTGTATAGGACTCATTAATGTTTTTTAGATAGAATTTTTGGTCTCTTGATAATGTGTGGGTCCAATAGAAAATGGGTTGTTAAGAGTATTATTATTTCTAAGGAAGATTTATATGAATGACTAGATGATATAATGAATGATTGTTTTAGATTTAAGGTAAAAGTAGGTTTTGAAGGGGTCCTAAAACCCTATACAACAAGGTAAAAGATAACCATGAGGCACAACCAAGTTGACAAAAGAAACAAAAGATAGAAAAGAACCAAAACCAGGTTTTTCTGGGACCTGTTACCAACAAATATAATGAATGATTGTTAAATATAAATAATTATCCAAAATATACATGAAAATATTTGGTAAGATTCATATTTCTATGTCAAATTTATAGAAACTTAAAGTTGACTAGTCGATATGAAGAAAATGGTGTCTTAAGCGAGAAAGAGTGATCAAAGTGAAAAGAGGAATTATAAGCCCTAATCAGTGAATAGGAATGGGTCTAAGCTCTTGGAAGTGATGTAGGGGATTTATTCCCTCTAACCATGATATTATTATTGTTCCTATTTACTTGGACTTGATTTAATGGTTGACTCATAGTTGACCATGATGGTTTTGCTAGCAAAAGGAACTTGTTTTGGATGACTGAGTTTGTTTGTAGGGTAGATGATTAGATCAAGTGTTATTGATTATTAGAGAGTGTTGAGTATCTCTTAAATATATTTTTAATGATTTTGGAGATTTTAATAATCTTTATTTAGTCAAATATAGTCACACAAGTGGGACTATGCTTCATTTGTGATGTGAGTTCATGGTATGGTATAGAAATCTTGTGTAGAGAATTATGGCCAACCTTGGGGGACATGAATAATTCTTCCTAAGATATTCTAAAGTGATGTGGATGACCATAATAGTGAATGGTATATATACAAGGTGATTTAAGCCTTTTGGGTGTGTAAATGAAGTATGAAAAGAAAGTGTGTGTATTGATTTTTGAAGACCTTGTGTGAAGGTTGTTGTGGGTTTTGGTGACCAATGTTTGTATGAGATTGAGAAGAGAAAATTTTCATTAGAATTATCATAATTTTCTTATTTTATTGATTATTTTAATCATATTTATAAGGAAATATTTGAAGATAAGTGGAATATTTGAGGAATTATTTACTTGTGATGAAGAGATAGTTTGGTGTTGGTGACTTGTGTGGATTTGCAAACTTGGAAAAGGGTGTTCTTATAGGGTTTCTTGATGAGATTGAGAAATAATCCAATTTCAAGAGTTGTTCATTTGATAAAGTGTTGTGTTGGTGCTCAACATCTTAGGTAAGTTGGTGCTTATCATCTTTAGGGGTTGGTGTTCCTTATGAAGTGGGTACTTCACTAACGCCTCTTATTTGTAATCATCATATAGGACTATAGTCCATTATTTCATAGACTTGAGATTATATTTTCTCCCCCATGAAGATTTACCATATAAATCTTTATGTTATGGTTTCATTCATTTTTTTTCTTTGATTCATCTATCTTTCATATTGAGATGAATGATTAAGTAGCTTGAAGAGTTGGGAAGTAAATTGTAATTTTTTAAAATCACTAATTCACTCCCCCTCTTAGTGGTGTGTACCTCCATCAATTGGTATCAGACTAGGTCTTTTTGAGGCTTACTATATTTAAATGTTTTTCTAAGGTACAATATGATCCATATTGAAGAGTCCATGTTTATTCAAGTAGATTTACATTTAGAAGAAAATGGGGACAAGAAATGGTACATAGTGGTTGTTTTAGTCACATGATAGGAGATAAGAGTAAATTCATCACTCTTAAGAAATCAAACTATGGTGTTATTAGGTCTGGTGATAATAACTCTACTACTATAAGAGGTAAGAGAAATTTGAGTTTAGACAATAGAATTTGAAAGACTAAAAATGTTTTATATGTTGAAGGGTTAAATAACAATCTTCTCAGTGTTAGTTAGATGTGTGAACAAGGTAATGTTGTAACCTTATATGATGATGTTTTTTAAATTAGAAAAGGAATATATGGCATACTCCTTGTTAAGACTCACAAGTCAAAAAACAATATGTATGTATATCATGAATCCAAAAGAGAAAAGTGTTTGATGAGTCAAGTATAAGAAAATTGGCAATGGCATAAAAGACTTGGTCACATAAACTTCAAGAATATGATAAGGATTAGTTCAAAGGCACTTTTAAGACATGACAAATATTTCTAAGGTTCCTCAATCTTTGTATAAGTCTTGTCTACATGGTAAACAAGTAAAGAGAAGATACAAGACAAATGAGTTTTCTACCACTGAAATGTTGGATTTAATTCACACTGAATTATGTGGTCTTATGAGAACTCAAATTCTATAAGTAATTAATATTTCATGTTACCAATTGATGACTTCACAAGATTGACTTGGATATGTTTCTTAAAATAAAAATTAGAAGCCTTTACCAAGTTTAGAGCTTTGAAAGCCCTTGTTGAGAATGAAAAAGGGTTAAAGATCAAGTGTATCAGATCAGATAGAGGTGGAGAATTTTGGTCTAATGAGTTTCATGAGTTTTTTGATACTCATGGAATAAAAATACAATACTCAGTTGTTAGAACCCCATAAAAAACTAGAGTAGTTGAAAGAAAGAATAGAACAATTTAGGCGATGTCTAAAACTCTACTACAAGATGCCAAGCTGTTTGATGGTTGTTGGGAAGAGGCTGCAAGTAATTTAGTCTACATTCTTAATATATGTCATGTTAGAGTGAATAGAGATAAGACCCCTTATGAACTATGGAAAAATAGAGCTATAAATGTCAAATATTTTAGAGTGTTTAAAAGTAAGTGTTACATCAAAAGGGATGAAGAAAATATAGCAAAGTTTGATTTTAGATATGATGAAGGTATATTTCTTGGCTATTCTTTTATTAGTTCTACTTATAGATGCTTCAACAAAAGACTTCATAGAATTGTTGAACATTCTAATGTGAGAGTTGATGAAAGTGGTTTTGCCAAAAATCCTAGTTTGAAGTCATGTGATCTAACTATTAGTCTTACTACAAATAAAGAGTAATCTATCTATACATGAGATGAAGATAATGAATAAGATACTAAACTTGATACTAAATCTCCTTCAAGAAGAACTCAGGTTTATCATCTAGTTTCTCAAGTCATTAGTGATATGAATGCTAGTATATAAACTAAGAGAAGACTCTTGTCCAATCAAGAACAACATGATTCAACTTTTCTATCTATTCATGCACCAAAAACCTTCATTTAAGCTAGTAAGGAAAAGGAATGGTGTTATGCCATGGATGAATAACTTGATCAAATTAAAAGAAATGACATTTTGGATATAGTTCATAGGCCTAAGGGAAAGAATGTGATTGGAACAAAGTGGGTATATAAGAATAAGTTGAATGAGAGAGGTAAAGTAGTAAGAAACAAGTCTAGGTTGGTATGTAAAGGTTATGTTGAGGTAGAAGGAATTAAATTTGCTAAAACTTTTGCTCTTATAGCTATAATAGAAGCTATTAGACTATTTTTAGCTTATACCAATTCTAAAAATTTTAAGTTATACCAAATGGATGTTAAATATAGATTTTTTATTGGAAAATTAGAAGAACTTTTTATGGAGTTTCCTAATGGTTATTTTATAAAATATAATCAAAAATTTGTTTAAAAATTAAAGAAGGCTCTCTATGGCCTCAAACAAGCACTTAGAGATTGATATGATAGATTAGATAAGTATCTCTTAAGTCAAGGTTTTAGAAGAGGAGTGGTAGATAACAATATTTACATCAGGTGAGAAGGAGAAAATAAATTTATTATTGTGGTTTATTTGGATGACATAATCTTTGGTTCAATAAATGATAAGATGAGTAAGGACTTTACAGAGGCAATGAAAACTTAATTAGAGATGTCTATGTTGTGAGAAATTTTTTTCTTCCTAGGATTGTAGATAGTTCAACTAGACAAAGGGATCTTTATCTCTCAAGCCAAATACATTAAGGATATGCTTGATAAATTCAATATTTTGGATAGCCAACCCATGATTAGTCCTATGGAAACATGATGGAAATTGAGTAAGAATGATGAGTCTCCTAAAGTTGACCAATCTTGTATAGATCTATGGTAGGGAATCTATCATATTCTACTACTTCTAGACCTAATATTATGCAAGTAGTAAGTGTAGTTGGAAGATATCAAACAGATCCTAGAGAATCTCATTTGAAGGTAGTTAAGAGAATCCTAAGGTATCTCAAAGGTACCATGAACTATGGTTTGTGGTATCTTTAGAGTAAGGAATCCAAGCTAAAATCCTATATAGATGTTGATTAGGTAGGTTGTGTTAATAATAAGAATATTGCTAGTGGAGGAGTGTTCTACATAGGTGAATCCTTGGTATCCTAGTTAAGCAAGAAGCAATTTTTAGTATCTTTGTCTACTATAGAGGCTGAATACATTATTGTAGCTTCTTATTATACTCAAGTCATCTAGATGAAGCAGACATTAGGAGATTATAGGGTAAGTCAAGATGGTCCTTATCCTATTTATGTGAAAATAATAGTGCCATAAGCATTTCAAAGAATTTAGTGATGCATTCTAAGACTAAGCATATCCCTATCAAGTATCATTTTCTAAGGAATAATTGGCAGACATAATGACTAAACCATTACCTAAAACTACGTTTGAATATCTAATATCCTATCTCTAGTAATTCATTCTTTCTTTAATGAATAATGAGTCATTAGGAGAGGTGAAGTAATCAATTATAAGAATTACTTTAGCTTTTATGGTTGGTTATTTGTCTAAGAGGTATGCTTAGGTCTTTTGGTCCTAAAATGTCATTTTAATCCATTTTTTATGTCTTAGTTGAGTGATGATTTGAAGGAGAAGGAAGAATTGGTTTGCATGAGGTTTTGAGGAAGATTGTCATGAGTCTTTTCCAGGTGGTTTGACGTCTTGATGATCTTAGATATGTGTTTTATGGTCAAAAGTCTAAGTTGACCATTTTTAGTAGTGATGACTACCTAAAAAGTGACAAGATAGCTCATATAGTGTTTTAAGGTGGATAAAAGGTAGCTAATGAGTAACTCAAGTTGGTTTTGGCATGTAAAAAGAGGTAAGATAGTTTGGATATGTTTATAAGCTACTCAAATATGATTTTTACCATTTGGTCAAGGTGCCTATTGTAGCTGATGACTTAAATGGTCAAGGTGCCTATTGTAGATGATGACTCTATATGCATAGATTGCTTGGTTTTAAGGGTCACTTGAAGAATGAATATATGTCATGGAGTATGTTTTTCATAGGAAGGTTTGTGCATATGTTTAAGACATGTTCCAGGTGATTTCACAAGTGGATCAATGTTTTTGTGCTAGGTGGAGCATTTCGAATGGTCATTGGCTTCTCTTCTCAAAAACATGTGTTTGGTGGCATAAAGGAAGTCATGGTTCCCAAAGGTGTGGAGGCTTGTAATTTGGCATGGAAGTGAGTTTTGATTTTCTCCAAGTGTGGTATCTATCTCAGGTGACTGCATTGATCGAAGGTTGACTTTTGACCAACTATTACTTTTAAGGCCTATAGATTTGGGCATGTTTGAAAAAGTGGTCAAAATTTGGATTTATAGGCTATAAGCTTCAAAAATAATTGAATGGGATAAATTTTTATCTGAATCATATTTTATAGTGGTTTGGAAGTGAGTATATTTCATTTTATTCAAGTTTTAGCTCACTAGGAAGCTTAACTGGTTAGTAAGCTAAAGAAGGAAGTATGATAAGGAGAATGAGTTAGAGGCTCATTCTTGGCATGATTGAGGGGGAATGATATTAGTCTTCAAATATATATTTTCATGGCTTGAGATGAATATTGTAAAAATTTATAAGGTTTATAGTGGCTAGATAGGGCTACAAGGGGTCCAAGTAAGCCTAATAGAGAAATTGAGCAAATTTATGATATCTTTCCAAAGAAAGTTAGAATTTTTGGTTCTAGTTGAGAATTTTGGCTTATTCTAAGTGTGTTATTGTTATGGTGTTATGCTTGGAGTGCCTTTGCTATTTTTTATGGTGCCTTGTGAATGATGGTAAGTGAGATTGTATGGTATTTTATTACTCATGTTATAGTTTGAGTTGATGGTAGTAGTTATTGGAGATCCTATAGGTGTGAATTGGTTATGTAAAAAAAGGGGAAACCTTGAAATTGGAGTATGGTTCCAGGGGGAGCTATGGTGCCTTGTAAATTGATGATAGGTCCAAGGATCTTGATAGTTTATAAACCAATATGAGGATTTTTCATCTTTAGCAAGTTATTTGATGGTATTCAAGGAGTAATTCAGTTCAAATATCATAGGGGGAGCCTTCATAAATATATTTAAAAGATGATTCTTTCATGATGTTGGCTTTGAAAGCATTCTAGATTCTTTGCTTCATCATTGTGAGCCCACTTTGTCATTTTGGTAAAGTGGGGGAAGGATTTGGTATGTTGTCATTAATGATAAAGGGGGAGATTATTGGGATATTTATGGTAGATGTGTTTTCATTGATTTCAAGTGGCATTGGTGATGACAAAGTGGTATGTGATGTTAGTGAAATGGAATATGGTGGCATAGTGTGTTTAGTACAATGTGATACTTACAAGGATGTGCATAGGTCCTAGGTGGATGGTGTATGGCTGAATGGAGCTTGGTATGATGATGTTTCACTTGTTCCTAATGTTTTCTATGCTCAAGGGTTGTCTTCATATGGCCTTCATGAGGTATGCAGGTTACTTTATGTCTTGTAGGCTTGATCATGTATGGTTGCCTATGGGGTTTTGAGAACTATGGCTTGTGTGACATGGTAAGGAGCTAAATATGATTGGAATATACATTTTATACATGTATATGTTTGTAATAGGTTAGATGTATGGTTTTCAAGAGATGGATATTGGTCTACAATATAGTTTAACCATTGGCCTAGTTGGCCTAGGTGGGCTTGTGAGGCTTTGTTAAAGGTCGAAGGGTGTTTTTAGGTTGGTGAATCTTGTTTTTGCATGAGATATGGTTAGGAATGTTTTTTCAAACATTTTTATGAGGTATGATATCAGATATTGAGATAAAAATTTAGAACATTGGTTTAGAAGCTTCAAGAGGTGATAGAAAGGTGTCAATTGAGCCCAAGAAGGACTTTATTATGTTCGTTAGCATGTGTAGGGTATTAATGTGGATATAATACTTTTGGATATATTGTGTAGGGTCCCTAATAAGATTATTTAAGAATTATTTCATAGACTAATGTCCTATCTTTTATGAATGATAACTAACAAGCCAAGCAAGTTTTTGTGTGCAAAAACCCTAGTCTTAGACCCAATAGAGAAGATCTTGATGGTTTGGGATCATAATGGATTGGGTGATGAAATATTATGATTATATGTTTTATATTACTCCTTCAGTTTTTTGATAAAGTATTTTTGGTTTCTTGATAGTGTGTGGGCCCAACATTAAATATGTTGTCAACAATATTCTTGTTTTTGAGGAAGATTTTTATGAATGACTAGATTATATAATGAATGATTGTTCAAGCTTATAAATTTTAATAAATATCCATGGAAAATTTTAGTAAGATTCATATTTCTATGTAAAAGTTCTATAAGGTTAAAGTTGACTAGTCAATATGAAGGAAATGGTGTCTTAAGTGAGAAAGAGTGATCAAAGTAAAAAGAGGAATTAAACATCCTAATTAGTGAATAAGAATGAGTATGAGATCTTAGAGTTGATTTATTAGATGTATTACCTCTATCCATGAGATTATTACTATTCCTAGTCACCTTGAATTGAATGAATGGTTGACTCATAGTTGACCATGATGGTTTTGCTAGCAAAAGGAAACTATTTTGGATGATTGAGTTTGTTTATAGGGTAGATGGTCAGTTCAGGTGTTATTGATGATTGGAGAGTGTTAAAGATATATTTAATATATTTTTTATTTATTTTGAATATTTGATTAATCTTTATTTAGTCAAATATAGTCACACAAGTGGGGCTATGCTTCATTTGTGAGGTGTTTGTGATATGAGTTCATGGTATGGTATAGAAATATTGTGCAAAAAATCATGAATAAATTTGGAGGAAATGAATAATTTTTCCTAATATATTATAAAGTGATATGGCTGACCATAATAGTGAATGGTATATATCCAAGGTGATTTATTCCTTTTAGGTGTGTGAATGAAGTAAGACAAACAAGTGTGTGTATTGATTTTTGAAGACCTTATGTGAAGGTTGTTGGGGGTATTGGTGATAAATGTTTGTATGAGATTGAGCAGAGAAAAATTTCATTAGAGTCAAATTAATTTTCTAATTCTATTGATTATTTTTATCATATTTATAAGGGCATATTTGAATATAAGTGAAAGATCTAAGGAGTTATTTGCTTGTGTTGAAGATATATCTTGGTTTTGGTGACTTTTGTGGAGTTTTAGAATTGGAGAAGGGTGTTATTACAAGGTTTCTCTATTAGATTGAGAATAAATCAAAGTTCAAGAGTTGTTCATTTCATAAAGTGTTGTGTTGGTGCTCAACATCTTAGGCAAGTTGGTGCTTGTCATCTTTAGGGGTTGGTACTCCTTCTGAAGGGGGTGCTTCACTAAAGCCTCTTGTTTGAAATCATCATATAGTATTTTAGTCTATTATTTTTCAGACTTGAGATTGTTTTTTCTCCCTCATGAGGGTTTCCCACATAAATCTTTGTGTTATGGTTTCATTCATGCTTGTTCTTTGATTCATATATCTTTCATATTGATATAATTGGTAAGTAACTTGAAGAGATGGGAATTGAATTCTAATTTTATTAAACCAATGATTAACCCTCCTCTTAGTGGTGTGTACCTCCATCATGGTATAGCCACTAGAATGGGAGGTCTTTCATCTAGTGGGTGTACTCAAACTATCTTTATTAATAATCATACAAATACTACCACTAGTGAATTCCAAGTTACATATGCTAGTTGACAAGATCTTAATAATAATAAAATATTCTTTCAAGCCATGAATCAAATGGATACCTTATATTTTTACCAACACACCCTATTTTAGAAAAATCAAATGAAGACCCACTTTTTCCCAAAGATCTCATATTCATGACCTATTTTGATAAAGTATGTATGGATTCATGATATGAGTTATTAACTTAGTTTTAAGTTGAAACCAATATTTCCATTGAATTATTCTTATGGATATTTGGCTTTTAGATCTAGGTATTTATCAAAATTAGGTTTTGATTTTTTTATAGACTAATAGACCTAATTGAGTGTTTTCTCAAGATTATTTTGTCTTTTTCAGGTTATATATACTTTATAGGTCGACAATGATTTTTCCATGTCTCTTTTTTGTTTAAAATTTTCCAAATCAAAGGGTGGAAATTACTATGAACATTCAATCTCCCTGAGTGAATGAGATTATTCCACATTCATCAACTGACTTTTTCACAAATAATATTCAAATTTATGAGTCTAATATTTTATTTATGTTTTGAGAGAGTGAGATCAATCCACATGTTATAATTATACTCCCTCATGGCCTATATATAAAATGATTAAATAATAGAACTACCTGACTATCTGGGTTAATGATATCAATCCACATGTCTTGATCCTACTTACTTGTTCCCTACATAGTAATTGACTAAGTCACAAAACTCACTAGTTGAGTGGATAAGTAAGAACCATCCACATGTTATCATCTTATTCATAAAAAAAATAGGAATATATACATACATACATACATACATATATATATATATATAATATTATATATATATATATATTATAGACCCTATTGACTATCTGAATAAATGAGAACCTCTAAGTTTCTTCATTTCGCTCATGCATCTTGTACACAGAGAATCTAGGTCATAAATTTTCTAATAAAGTAGATAAGTGAGAGCTTTTTAGATGTAATAATCCCACTAATATATGTATAGTACATAATGAATCAAGGAATTGACCATTGGTGACCATATAAATGAGAAATAACCATCCATGTTCCATCATCCCACTCATTCAAAACCTATATATAGTGACACAAGTTAGAAATTCAAGTTATTACATGGAAAAATGAGAACCATCCACATGTCAACATCCAAATCATTTTTAGATGGCATATAATTACATATACCATAAGGCTTAATGGATAAATAGATAGGTGATATCGATCCACATGTTCATAACTCATTGATTTATGATCAATGCCCAAGGACATATAGATCAAATCTAAGTGATTAAGTAATAAAAGGCCACATGTCATTTTCTAGATAATTGAATGTGTTGATGTGGGTTTTATGTACACATTAGAGAGTTAAAATGAGGTAACCTCTAATATTTTAGGATCTCTATAGAACAAGGTTTCACTCTAAGGAATGAGTTGTAGGTATATGGTAAAACAACAATGTGGTGGAATAATAGGTTGAGCCTGTGGGTTGTTAAACTAGGTTTTGTGGATGGATATGTGGATTCTAATAAAAGGTTAAATAAATATGTGATTAATATGGGTGGATAACTATTCTTTGGTGATCATATCTCAAATAAACTCAATAAAAATGAAGGGTAAGGTATAAAATAAGGTTTTGTATCTTTGAAAAGTAATTTCCAAGGCTATTTCTTTAGTAGACAATTAACTCAAGAACTAGTGTTTGTTGTTTGTAGATTTAATACACTCAGAAACAAACATGGTTAGCAATCTATGAAAATGGATATTGGATGCTTAATGGTCTTTAATAAAGGCTTCTCTTCTTAGGGTTATTATTGCATACCCTTACATAAGAGGTTATAGTTCGGACTAGGATGTTATCTAGGGTATCTATGACTCACACCTAAAAGACTATATCAAAAGATATACCTATATACACATTGGATTATCAATTCAATTTATACTAGTTGTATAAATCAATGAAATCTATCAATCCTCAGTAGTTATTACACATCTAAAACTAATATTCATTAATAAAATAATCAAATTCATCTGTAACATTATCACACATTAGAATTATTAAATCAATATAGATAAAGAAACTTTGAATTCATTGACACATAGAGGGAAGAAGAAAGAAAAAATAAAAGTGTATTATAATTAATTTCTTTATTTTTTCCTATATATTCATCCAAAATTTTAACCCTTTGAAGAGAGGGTTCTCCATGTATATAAAGAACTTGGGGAAGGGGTCACCTCATCCTCCAAGTTTAGAACACTTTGAGTACATAGTAAAAGACTATCTGATGAGTCTCAATTACCACCTATAAATTATAGATACTTTTATCATGCAACATGTGCATGATAACAAAAATGATCCATTTAATTATAATATATATGCAACTAGGACTTAATTGTTTATTTATAACTACTACATGCAAAATTTTACAAAATTAGCCTTTATGTTCAAGATAAATTTGCTCTTGCTTGATGTTTTTCAAAATTGTTATTAGAACTATAGTTTTTTTGTGATTGATGATTTGGTAACTAGATCTGTACTTAGTGATGCACTCATTGATTGAGCTAAAGTTATCATCAGAGTTTAAGTATGAGGTGGCATTGATGTAGCTATTATTTTTGGCACTATAGGTAAGAGTCTATGGAGTAAAACTAGAAGGTGGAGTTTCTAATTATTTATTCTTATCATCAAACTCTTGATAATCCTTATATGACTTAACACTTTGTGCATGAATTAGGTTCATGTATATAATATGTGGCCTAGTCACCCTACTGACTTGTTCCATATGTCTAGTGTGTTTTGTCTTGGTGGATAGAAAGCCAACCTATAAGAATGCTACCTATTTTGCCTTTTTATTGGTTGTGTTCAATTTGGATTCAATTTATTCTAAAGTTAGTCCTTTTATACTTTATTTGAATCCATCACAAGCCTATTGAATCATTTGATAAAATGTAGATCGAATTACCAAATTCCCTTTATTGTTTTGGAATTTTGTTAATTCAAGCTCAGTTAAAATTTTCCCTTCTTGATTCTCTTGTTTGACCAACTTGTTTACTAGAGCTTCAAAATATGAAACCCAATCCTAGGCTTCCTAGGTACTTATTAAAGTTAGATTCAATGTATTTTATGCCTCTAGAGGGGTCATCAGGTCCAAGTGGCTAAATTATTTATTCAAGGTGTACAATACCAATAAATTCAACTTATTCTCATCTTACCTACAAATCTTGAACAATCTAGTTATGGAATTTACATGGGGAGCCAAATTGACTCTCAAAGAATGAATTAAACTAAAATATCATAAAACCTAAGTGTTTCATTTTGCACATCCTATTCAATACCTTGGGTGAATGAAATTACCTATTGTCACTCTTTGATATTTTATAACTCTTCTTAAATCTCTTATCTATCCATCTCCTTTCCCTCATGTATGGCTAGTAGTTCCTTAATATGGGTCTTCATGTAGGACATGAGGTCCTCAATATATGGGTACTAACCCTTCTTCCTATTATATCTCTTTGAAAGGGGATAAACCTATTCCATTTTATCTATGATCAAACTTATACCAAATATATCCTTAATCTTTCTATTTTTAACCCATTGAACTGATGTTTTCATCTTGTCAAATAATGAGCTAACCACTGGAAATTTAATGATATTTAGATTAGACCTCTTATAATCCAAAGATCCTAACTCCTTGGCCCAATATGGAAGAGTGAGATTCAAAGGATCTAATGGCTCAGCTTCCACTTGAACATGCTCTTCAAGATTAGGCTTAGTTTTAGAGAAAGGTTTGGATATTTATGGCTAAATTATTTTATACCAGTCTATGTTTCTAAATTGTGGTATTGGGTACACAACATATATTGGTTGATTTTTTGGGGCCCTCTTAGTTTTCACTAATATAGTTGTGGATATTGGTGTTGAATAAGTCATAGGTAAACCTAATTGGGTAAAGGAAGCATCAATTAGAGCGATGGATTGGTTGATGGCTAAAATGGACAAATCCATGGTTAAAGGAATGTACACTGAAGGAAAATAAACTATAGTAGTGGAGACTATGAAAGGTGAAGTGTCACTAGGCAAAGTATCCATTTCATGTACAAAAAGGAAACTAGTGGAAAGTGCTTGAATAGGAAGAAAAGTGGAAACAATTTGGTTATGGATGATAGAGATAATTGGTGAAGACATCAAATGAAAAAGGCCTAATGGGGTTGTAAGAAGAGGACCCTTAATAGATGACTAACTAGTGAGAGGTGACTTGGCATTTAACACTTACAATCTTAAGGCATTGGCCTATTGTAATTCCTCCTCATCCTCCTTTTATGTTGTATCACCTTTCAATGAAGGATGCACCTCCTTGAGTGATTGTGTGGGTAGGGTTTGAGGTCTATCCCACTTTGGGTTCTACTGATATCAGCTTGTTGCTCTCATAGTTTGTAGAGCTATCATCTATTGGGGAAGAGAAGGGGGAATCATGGTGTATGTTGGGGATGTTGAATCCACTATTTCCTCTTTATTATAAGAGTCTAATAAAATTATCTTGACTTCTTCCATTTATGTGATTGGATTAACTTGATTCAACTCCTATGCTAGCTCTTACTTATCCTTTCTTAGTTTAGTAATTAATGCTTGAAATAGAATAATTTGTTCCTCTTCCACTTATGTAGAGGTAGGCACTTCTTCTTTTTGTTCATCATGTCCTCTAATAAGTGATTCCTCACCTACCAACTATTATTATTCCCATGGTTGGTCTTGAGATATGAGTGGACCTTGTGGATCTTGTTCCTCTTCTTCTAGTTACTAAGATGTCTTGCCACTCTATATGTTGGAATATATCCATCTTCTTAGAGGTGGGATCTTAAACTTTGCCTCATTGAGTGTGAGAGAGGGCTCAAATTATATTACCCTCAATAGGTATTCTCTCAAGCCTATAATTATTACCCTTTTTTCACCTCTTCATCATCCTTAGCATTTAGAAACATAAAATCATGATCAAATGGCTCATATTTATAAGTGAGGCCAAGGGTGTGAATATTATTTTGGACCTTCCCATGAGGGTCCCAATTTATATGAGGGAGAATGGGTATTTCATAAATTACCTCTGTATAGTGTATTTCATTATCCCAATAGTGATGTGGGAGCCATGGAAGGTAGCCTGCTTATTCTTTATTAATTATTCATCAATACCATTCCATATTTGGTATGCAATCTCCTATTTAACAACCTTATCTAGAACAAACTTAATAAGTTGAAGAAGATCTACCTTGTTCCCAATAACCATGATAATAGTGTATTCAAGATAGAACCATTAGTCTTCCACATTTTTAGCAAGTGTTATAGCAATATTAGGTGAAATTATAGCCAAAGGATAATCGTTAATGGACATCTAGACTTGAGGGTAAATATATTCAAAAATCTTAGCTATGCTCATGAAATATGAGTATATATGCATAAAAGAGTAATAATCAAAAATATGGTTCTTGATAACTTCTATGTGGGCATATCATAAGACTCCATTGTGCTTATATATTTTCCCCATGATTTTATCTAATAGATATGCTATCATGTAAAAAATTACTCCATATGGACTCTTATCTTTGTTTATAATTTTCTCTTGGAGTAGAGTGTTAACTACATCCTGCAAAGTGTGGGTACACTCCAAGGTACTTAGCATGTCTAGAAATGAAACCCATTCCAAATGTAGGAAGTGGATACTTATGGATGAAGAGTCAATTCAATAGTGTCATGCCCACATAGATCTACAATCTAAATTGAGTGATAGGAATAAAATATTTGACATGTTACTTTGTGGTGAATTTTTTTCTCGGGAGAAACCACCTTGTCAGTGCTCATTACACATTATTGGCCTTCTTCCAGGTAATGACAATATACAAATCAAACATAGCATCTAAAATATATAGACTTAAATATTTATTGAATGTGTCCCTTGAGATATAGATGATGACTATGTTATTGTCAATATAATGGAGGTAACCATCATCTACTATCCTACCCTTGAAGAAGAGGCCTCACAACAAGTCTATGCATGGCATAACCTATGGCTTAACAACTACATAATTTAGGTCCTATCATTTGAATAGAAGCAGAACTATTTATCCTTACCTAAAATTTCTTCTTCTAGTGTGAATGAATCCACATTGTCCACAACTTCCTATAAGATTGAGTAATTAGAATAATGGCCATAAAATATGGTGGCATCAAATATTGTGTCCAAATATTTAGTAGAATCATTAATAGATAACTTGGAGGGTGTTGAGGGTCTTTTGTATGACCTAGATGATGATTCCATGGTGGTTTGGTGGACATTTATATACTTCAATATTTTGAAAATGGAACATATTAAACTTAATTTCATGTATTTTAAATCACTTTGGTCATAATTAGGGCTTTTAAGATTATTAAAGGCTGAAGTTTACTTGAGATATTGAAAATTGAATGATGTGAACTTGTCGAAGGGCTTGATGTTAACAACTTTCTACATTCATTTCCATTTCATGCATCATTAATCTCCAAAATCTATGATCTCATCACCTTCATTCAATTTAAATTTTACCACCCTATCCTAGTGTATATTCTATGTAATATGCCTTGTCATTTGGGGTGTCATAGTGTTACCTTTCATCTTTTGGTATTTATAATTATATGGTATAGTCAAGGTAAGTCAAACTTTACCTTCAAGCCAAAATACCTAAAAAATAGAATGTTATTTAGAGAGATTAGTTTTGAAATATTTTATCCTAAAGCATCTGAAAAAATATTTTCCAAAGACTAAGTACTCTTCGAAGAGATTATGGTTTGGGTAGTAGTAGTTGTACAGAAAGTTCCCAAAATAAATATTTCAATGTGAACCCTTCTATTATAAAGTTTCTAAAGAGAAATATTTTGAAACAAATTTATCAAAGACTAAAATTGATAAAGGCAAAGATGGTGACAAGAATCCAGTTGAAATAAAAGCTTATGAAGAGAAACATTTTGAAGGGAATATTTTTGAAGAAAAGCTTCTGATGAAATTTTTTAGAATAAATAGCTACTAAATACTAAGTACTCTTTGTGAATATTGTGGTTCATGTATAATTAGTCACATATAAATTTATTGAATAAAATCTTCTGAATGAAAGTTCCCAAAACAAAGCTTCTGATGTGAATCACTTCGATAGAAAGTTGTCGATCGAAAAATTTCTAAAACAAAGTTGCTAAAGTAAAAATTTTGAAAAGAAAACTTCCAATGTGAAAGTTCTTGATGAAAAGTCTCTGAAGAGAACCTTTTAAAATAAAGTCTCTAAAACAAACCTTACTGAAATGAAACTTGTTGACTTTAAAACCTTCTAGAATAAAGTTAATCTGAATCCCTATCACACAAAATAATCATTCCTGACATTCCATTAATATGTTAGTTTGAATAATTCCTTCCAAATGGAAATAAGTATACCCCAAAATGATTTAATGTTCAAATCATTGAGTTTTTACAAATAATGAAAACCATCATATCTCTCAAAAGCACATAGATACCTAGATAAAATATGTATAGTTCCCAAAAATACAAAGGAGGTCCCCACTTTTCAAAGGAACAAATATAGGGTGGGGTGTGTTGAATATAATAGAATGGAAACAAGTAAATATAGATCTAAGTTACATCATATAATGGCATGTGTTACAATAGGTGGCTTAGTAATGTGACTAAGTAGTAAAAGGCTATGATAAATCACCATGTGATAAATGATCTTGCAAAAGCTAACCTCATAAACAAATTCAAAATAAAATATAGAATTTATAAAATTATTATCTTCAATTAAATCCCATAAAGTGATGATTATGGGTAATTAATGTTTGATCCCAACTAAATTGTGTATATAATTTGTATCAAAATGTAATAGGAAAACACAATTTCTACTTTATATCTCTGTGAATTACTATCAAATCTCTCTTATAACTACAGGCCCATGTTTTTTTGACTTTACAAAATTATTTAGAAGAACTAAAATGAGAACTTAAAAAGGTATTCCTAATCTATCCATGTTGAATATACACACATCAAGTATATAAACATGGTTATTTTTAGGTGTATTCAATTATAAACTTTAATATTATACAATAATATGGCTAAAGGTAGATGGAGCAGAGCCATACGAGGTGGACAAATATTTGTCTCTATAAACATGAGAATATATAGACAACCTATAGGTGATAAAGGTAGTGAGAATATGTAATCTAGATATAAAACCATAGGTATTACCTTATGTAGATTCCCTTTTTAATTTATTTTTGGTTGGACACTTCTCTGGGAATATTCTTCACTATCTACATAGCCCTACTCCTATGCAGTATGTGTCTAAAAAGGATTTCAATAAATATTATCAACTCCCAGCACATGATATGACCTATAATAAATTAGTTATAGATGTTTGTTTAGATGATAATAATTCAAAGATATTTTGAAGACATGAGAAACATATTCAAACAATTTTTTATTAGGATCTCAAATCAGTAACACTCTAGTTATTAGATTCAATCTTGAATTCGAAATGCCATGGCCTTACTAAATATGTTGTATGGCTTTCCTAGTATCACTAATGTCATAGAAATTTGGGTCCCTATTATGTATATTATTATGGACACTAAAATGATACCTTTTTTAGGAAAGATTATTATTTTTAATCTCAAACACAAAATGGGCACAATAGATAATAGTCCAAATGGACATTTTTATATGATGCCATATCTACTAGATGTGGTAACTACTATAGTCACTCCTCATAGGGAAGAACCATGGGAAACTTAAGTGTATTATCCCAATAATTTAATATGTGATGACCATAACATCTTCTACATATATAAATTTAGGAAATAGATTAAATGATAACATACATTTTCTATCCTATAGTATATAAGGCTATAAATGGGCAACATATGCCTAGTTTTATATACAATATTAAAAGGTCAATTGAGAATATTGGAGATTATTGGATCTATCTTGAGCATATTATGATTATAATTTAAGGTACATTTGAATCCACATTTATATTACCTCACTACTTCCAAGATAAGCTAGTTGAATAAGAAATAGCCACCCAACTATCCAATAGTGTGGACCAAAATTTGAAGTCAACCAAGATAGGAGTTATCCATAAAACTTCTCTTAGTATAGATAGGACAAAGTATAGATAGTGGTAACATCTTCATCAAACAACCAAGCAAAAACATCATTTCATCCTAATTAAAACTAAATTTAGATAGTGGGATCTAAGACAAGTAATTTCCAAAACTCTTAACAATTATGGCAGTACGACCAGGACTAGGTATGGGAATCAAACATATATACATGATCTAATATTTTTTAATGCACGTGATGAGTCAAGGTTATATAATAGGATGTATTTAGTAAATACATCTATAAAATTTTCCTTCAGAATACAAAATGATCCTATCTATACTCTATAGGATGATAAGGAAATAAAAAAGGATGGGGAGGTTCCTACAGTAGAAAAAGATACACCTAAAAAGATAGATCATAAAAATAAGGGATAACATCTTTAAATGTCTCGCAATATCACCAAGTTCCAATCTTATAGTCGTATAGATAGATATGGGGACACCTTTGATTCTAAGGAGACCCACTAACACTGCTTCTCAATCCCTAAAGGTGCAACAAACAATGGTGCCTCTAATAATCACTCCTTGTGATCCTCCACTAAAGCCAATTACTAATGTTCCTCCTCTAATAGTTATTTATAAGAGGAAAACAAGGACTCTTATGACCACCTTGGAAGCTATTAATATCATAAGAGTGGAGGAAATACTAATAGATTATACATGTGTGACATTAGGTCCTTTGTATGGTAAGATTGAAGAAGAGCCTAAAAAAGAGGATAACTTAGCATAAGAGACTAAGTTAGATAGTCTTAGAGATGAACTAATGCAAGAGAAATCTAAGGATCCTTTTCCTCACCATCCACTTCCTTATCCAAATGTTGAATAGTAACAAGAAGTAAATGTATCTAATATAGTGTCTCTTATTACTCTAGAACATACTAGGGAGGATAGTCCCAAAGAATCCCCTACTACTACTATAGTTATTTATATAGTTATTGACATTAGTGGTCCTTCTATAGATTCTTCAGCAACTATGAAAGCAATTATAATTTAGGTTTTAGTCACTCCCACTACAATAGATTTGGGAATAATGGCTCCTTCTAAAAATATTTGAACATAGGCAATTTCAAAAGTTTCACATTCTTTGATTTCTTCTATTCCTAGTACTATTAGTACTACATGAAATTCTTATGCTTCCATCAAATATTTTTTTAAAACCTTGACATAGGCTCCATTAATTCATCTATTTCATCCCACTTTAACCAAGAAACCACACAAGCTAATGTAAATTTTGAGGACTTAGTATCTAAATCTATTTTTATACTTAGTAAATGCAAACAAAGCCTTCTACTTATTATATATATATATATATATATATATATATAGAAATTACACAAGACACTCAAACAAAGTCTTTAGTTGTTTTAGTTTATAAGACCTTAGATTCAACTAGATATATCATTCAACCCCATCCCCACTAATAAAAAGTATAGTTTGGAGAAAGTCTCTACCTACTTTTCTTGAACCCCTTACATCATCCACTTTGTCCTTTATGGATACTATTCCATATTCAGTAATACAACCCCAAGGTAACTGTTGTCACCAAATCTTACACCCTAGAAGAATTTGTTCATGCTTCTTCTAGATTTGGGAAACATGGGATTATTTATACGTATGTGGGTGTACCTATATTGGAAATGAGACTCTAGATTTAAGGGTTAGCTCCCTGAATATATCATGTAATGCTTATCACTTAAACTACTACTTAACTATAGGAAAAATAGTTAGAGAATGCATAGATTAAACCTAATCTAAAGGAGGTGATGCACCAAAATGTCTTCCACATGACCATAATATTTCTACCATGTTGAAACAAGGCATACAAACTAGTCTCTAAGTATTAATGGGTTTTAACATGAGTATTTCAATATAAAGGTGAGATGTGAGTAGCAACACAAGGAAAATAAACCAAAGGGTAGATTACACACTCCAAAGATAATTTTACACTTAAAAAAGATTTACATGCTAGACTATAATCTATATGACCTATTAGACTAGGAAATATTGCTCAAACATGAAAGGATAAGGGAAGGAAGGATAGAGAATTATCACTTCTCATCACCATACATCACTTATAGACTTAGACAATTGTTTAAAACTTAGAAATAGACTTGCATTAATGTTCAAAGGCAAAATATGACATCACTCCATCAGGGATTCACCATACATGGTGTGGTATTTTTACCAAGGCCAAAATGGCATCTAATTATAAAATTTAAGAGAGAAAATTTGGAAAAGAGGAGTCCCCAAGGAAATCATATGATTTCAACCTCATTTAAACTATATTTATAATTGATTCTACTAGTATGCTTCTTTAGAACTTCTCGATTGATCTAGGTTATCTCAAGAAGTTGTAATAGTTAATTATTCCTTAATTCATGCTCTATAAGGTTGTAATGATGGGATAAATTGGTTTTGAGCTAAGTTCCAACATCAATGTAGTCTAGAGAAATCAGATCCATCTATTAGAAATTTTGTCCTACTACCAACTACTCCTAACCAGTTTATCATGGCATGCAATAGTGGAGAGAAGGGTCCCTTTCATGTAGTTGGTTCTAAAAATGGAATCATTTAGGTATACATGTATTTCCTCATAGAATAATTTTAAATTATATATCTTTTTCCAATTGGATCATGGTCAAACTTGTCCCCATGCTCATAGGTCCACTATAGATGAAAAACTAATCTCAGACTATTAGTTTTCCTATAGTCATTATATTATGACAATCTAATCAATGCCTAGTTCCTATTAGGTCCACATAGATATATTATATTTTTACTATAACTTAATAATTTTTATATTTATGGAACCTTCTTTAAATAAAGTGAACATAGTCATAAAATAACATTGTAATAATCTAATCTTTGAGCCAAAGGTCTATATTAAGATTTGATGGTGGTCCTTTATGTTCTTTGTTCCTGACTACATCACTATGTTTATTATTTGGCATTTTATCAAGCTATAATGGTGGAATATGACCTTTTAAAAGTTTTCCCTATTTTGACCTTGGTCATATGTTTGATTTCCATGAAGTCCCTTAGCTTTTTTACCTTTAATTTAATTGGTCATCGATATTTGATCTAGATCATTGACTCATTGACTCATCTTGCACCATTGATCCTACTTGAAATAAATTATTATGAGTCATCAATCTTGACCTTGACTTGTCAACTCTATCCAAGTTGGTTTCATGTGGTAGCCCCATATTTGATTTTAAGATCCATCATTAGCTTATTAGTTTTATTGCTTACACCATGTGTCAAATGTATGTTAATTTCAAGATCCTATTGTTAGTTTGTCATCTTCAACACTTGTGCCATGTGGAAAAATTTTGAGCTCCTTGACCTTTTGACTCATCTCACCATCAGATCAAGATGTATAATGTAACATAAACTATTAGATCTATTAGGACCCACTATTTTAAAACTAATGGTTATTTCATGAGCTTAAAATTGATATCCACACTCTTATCAAATGACATTCACATGACCATAAATGATGTTTATGTAACCATGAAATTTAATCTCGAAAGGGTTTTTTTATTGAACTTTATTTTGACATTTGCACAAATGTATTACTCTGTAGGTCTAACTTTTAAGTTCCATAAATAAAGCTAGAGAACTCATGTGAGCATGAAACTTTTAAAGGATGATCCTAGTATGTAGAACTAAATAGCACCATAATACTTTGGCTCATGGGACTTCCTGAGTAAATATAAAAAATTACAAAAAAAGCTGGTTCATTCATTCTTGTGTGATATTATGGATGGATTAGCCCTTTAGACTCAACAAGCTAAACTGAGAAGGCTTAGATCTTAGGATAGAAGATTCATCAAGATATGAAACTTATAGATCATGTTATTGGTGCTAAGGATACTAATAGTGAAATTGCATGATGGTCATGTGAGGCTTTCAAGGCATATTTATAAAATACATAAATAAGTTATTCCATTCTAGTTTCTATATGATGTCCTGAGCTCTTACTAGATATTTGAAAGCTCAGATGAGTTCCTTAAGGCATAATAAAACTTGTTCCATGATATAAATACTTTTAACATCATGAAGACCTACCACTTACATATATGACTCTAAAATGACCCCTAAGACACTGAAAACATAAGGACTAAGCTATACCATGACCAAAACTAGGGTGGCATATGAAATGGTATCAAATGAACTACAACATACCCTATGATATTATAAAAATCCCCTATAAAAGATTTTTAATATAGGGGGTTGAACCATTTTATCTTGAGGTAAAAAATGGTCAACATCTTTAGAAATTTCCCAAGGGTTGTATGTTTTCTATGGAATGACTCATCGCCTAATCCTATCCATTGGGATATGGAGTCACATATATAATAGGTTTGACATAAAAATTGCCTTGAAAAACACATGAAACACAAAAAACAATAGGAACAAAACACAAATCAATAAACTAAGCAAAAACACATTTTTGCTTAAAAAGTATTTATTAGAACACAACACAACAAGAAAAGAAACACACACCTAATCTAATATTTACAAAACTAACCCTCAGTTCTTAATGTCAACTTTCAAACATATCCCATTCATAGGGATAGGTAACTTTTTTCCATTCATCCTTGCTAACTAAAAAGAGTTTTTTTGCTTGCACTTGATGGTGACATATGGTCCACTCTATAGGGTATCAAATTTGATATGTCTCCTTGGTTTTGATATATCTTCATGCCATTTTAATAATGTCATTGTTATAGGCTTAATTTTCACCCTTAGAGAGGGTTTTTTATGCTCTCTCCAATTGAGATATAATATTGAGACAACCCAAAGTTGTGGGTCACCTATGTTGAGGTTGAACCTTTAGAGTAGGTTGGCTTCCTCTTTTATGCTCACCGAAAACTAAAACTAAGCCTAATGTTTCATGAGAAAAATGTTAGAAAGAGAGTAAGGGCTACTAATAAAGTTTTCAAGATGATGTAACAAATTTAAGAGGGAAACTCCCATAAGCTCAAACCCACACTAGATTAGTAGAGGATGATGTTAGCTTACACAACCTTAAGATCAAGCTAATTTATATAAGTATTTCATAGAAGAGGTTCAAAATATAACACTAATTTAGACCTATAAATAACATTGAAAACTCCCTAAACAAATTTAGAAATAAGGTCTATGGATAAGGAAGATTATCCTTCACATAATGACACAGTTCACAACATTCCAAACATAGATTCAAGGCAAAAGATAGGTAAATAAAGTATCATTGCATTAAGAAGTAGTTCTTACAAATGCTTGATAGAGTCGAGCCTAATCAAGATGAACATAATTTAAAGTATCTCAAGGAATGTCCTATCTCTCACAAAGATAAAAATGGGTCTAAAATATGAGAACTCTTATAAAATGGAAAGAAAGGGTTAATATAAGAAAAGGGGAAGAGGAGAGAGAGAGGGAGCACATTGTTCATGATAATCAATGAGCTATCAGCTTCAAGAGATGTTTGACTAGGATTTTGGTCTAATTAGAATAGGTTATTATGATCAAGATATTAATTATTTTCCTTGATATCCTTTGAATCATTCCATTAGTTGAACAAGCTACACTAAAGGATAAGAGTTTACCAAAATTGGCAAGTCATGATCTTACTAGAATTTAATACTCCAACTACTTTCCAAATCGCCAAGTCTTGTTGCTTTGGATATTTTTCTATATTTCATTATGAGGAAAAAATATTCATATATTCAAACTACCAAAGACACATCATAGCTATTCTAAATGGCAGTTTGTCAAGGACATGACTTAGGATGATCTTCTCATTAATCATATATCTTCTATGTTCATTGGATCCTAGATCGATAAGACTATAAGTGAAAACCAATCTAAGGATATTAGTTTTCATATATTTTCACATATATATGGCAATATGTTCAATGCTAGGTCTTATTTGATTTTGCATCAATCTCCTTTCCTTTACTTCTTTCTCCAATTTAGGTTAGCCCTAAGTTTAGGCATTTTAATCTTGTTTGCTGAGTCAAGTCAATTTTGTTTTATTAAATTTCATTGAATGTATTGGATCATCTCTTTACCATTGGTTTTAGGTAATCAACCTGAATCATTGACCCTTTTAACTTTACTTCACTCTATTAGATTTTGAGATCTAATTAAATGCAAACCATAGATCCTTGGGACCCATTACCCTGAGCTCGATTTCTCATTAGTTTCTAGGGTTCACTAACCATTTAAATTTCTCAAGCTCCCATGTGCTTGAAACTTGTTAGCCATGCATTCCTTCTCAAGTTCCTACTAAGAATTTTGGATCTAAATGGTCACTTTGTGGGAGTTAAAAATGATGTTCATGTGGATGTTTGCCATTTCTTGACCAACTTTGAAATATTACAACTTGAAGTGAAAATATCATGGTAGAACCAAAATTTTAGCTAATGGACATAATATTGAAAGGAACAAACCCTTTTTATCCACTGGTGGTTTGAGCTTTCTACATGATTTTGTAAAATTTTGAATTCAACTGGTTCATGTGATCTTGCTTGACATCTTGATAATGGTCTAGTCTAAAATGTCTAAGTATGGAAACTTAACAAATTCTAATTTAGGATCTAACTTGGACCATGCATATCTTTCATTATGCTATAATGTGTGAGTTGAAACTTGGTACATATGAACTAGACTCCAAAATGAATAGACCCATATGATTGTTTCTTCTTGAGAATGTCACATGTGTGAGATCTAGTGCCATGAAAATGCCTACTCAACTTTTCTACTAATGGAAGTAAACATCTAGACAAGATCTAGATGGAACGAGTGTAATAGATGAATTTTACATGCTCCCAAGATTGTCTAGAGTACTCCATAGGGTCTCTATAACTTTGGACTAGTATGTAGAAATTGATGAATTACACTTTTTGTGAACCTAAAGTTCTCCTATATCTTGTGAGATCCATGATTTCTCCATTCCACTCATTCCATCTAGGGCTAGTTCAAACCATTTTGATCAATTAATAAATTTTCTTCTTTATCTTCATTAGGATAATTATCAACTAGGTACATACTTGGTATGTGGGCCAAATAAGGCCAACATTTTTGGTGACTCATAGGAAAGCATGCCTACTATTTTTGAGAACCCAATTAATTTTATCCTAACTGATCCATCAGGTATGGATTCACCTCTTTGAAACTAATTTAGTCATGAAAATGATGCAAGGATGTCTCTTTCTTAAACCTTCTCTCAAAACAACAAGGATTAAATTAAAACCACAAAGGTAAATGCACACAAGTAAATGGAGGAAAGAAGGAAATACTAACCTAATAAACAAATGTGCATAATGTCACTTAGAGAAAATCATAAAAATACTCTAACCTATATAATATATTATAACTTATAACTGATTCCCACCTAGATCAAATGGAAAGAATTTAACATCACTTACTTGTGATGAACTAGGCTATAAAACACCTTGATTTTGAGATTTCATGGTATGTGAGCTGAAATGTTTGGCTGTTAATTCCTTTGTCATACTCTCAAGAAGATGAAAAGGGGAAAACATGTCTCCAATGTAGACATATTGGTCCATTTCTTCAAGGCTTGCTCCAAATTAGATTATAGGCCCCCCCAGAAACTCCTCCTTTAAACTTATGCTTAGTTAACTATCTAGATATAGACAAAAAATCTCTAAGTCATCCCAAAAGGTTGCCTCCTATTGGTCATATGAGATAATGCCAATTTCAACACCATATTTGCTCTATTTTCTTTTAAGTGGGACATATGGTAGTTCATCAATCCACCAAAGGCCCAGCATGTCATATCCCTATGGCTCTAAATCTGACCATTCTCCTTCATTATTTTAGGGCATTAGTATTGCTTTCAAAGAACATCTAATCTAGAGATTGGTTAGTACCCTCAACTTGATGGATGAGTTCCTCTTCATTTTTTAAAGGAGGTATAGGCTAGTTTATAACCTCTACCTAATCCATGAATTCATAGTACAACTATTTACATACTTCATCTTGATCTTTTTCTTTCTTTATTTCCTCCTCAATCTCATTTATGACCTCTCCAACATGTTTAGCTAACTAATTGACTATATCAATATATGTATCTTACTCATTCTCATCTGTGGCCATACCAAATGGAATCTCTTGGGCCCAAATGAAACATTCCCTTTTCTCAGCCACATCTTTTCTATACATACCTTCAAAAGTGAAGGCATCAATACTACCTTCAGGCTCTAAAATATCAAAGCCATGCCAAGAAGTTAGATTAAAACCTAAATCCTCCCCTTTTAAAAGAAGTGGAATGCTTATCATGACCTATTAATCATAGAAACTTGTTTTATCCTCTTTAGGTTCCACTTTAATTGTAAGGTCCTCCTCTATCCTTTCTAAAATAGGCTCCTTCTTTGTGAGGGAGAACCTTATTTGTAGATCAAGAGAGTATCCCTCCAGCTAGGCATTTTGGAGTCTCTTTTTGATAGGTTTTGAGGGAATGAGAGAGAGTCTGAAACTCTTGTACACCAAGATCATTAAGCTAAGATATTATAGTTGTTTGATTCATATTTTTCACAACTAACCCTTCTTCTACGAGGATTGATTATTAGACTTTCTTAGCTAGAATTTCCATTTTATATTTTGTGCCCTCCTTGATTTATTTCCATAAGGGGAATATGGTAAAAGATTTTACCACCACCTCCCTTTATTGAATGGGTGTGGGAGAGAGTGGTTTCACAATAGAGGGTATGAAATATTTGGGGTCATTGACATAGGAGAGGATCCAAGATAAAAGGACTTCATGTTCCTCAGCTGATAGAGGTGAGGCTCAATAAGGTTGACTAGAGGGGGAAGTAAGTTGATATGGAGGATAGATAATCTCATTATACAATTGGTAGGAATGATTATATGCTATTTCACTAAACTTTGAGGACCATGTGGGGTGAATCCATTAATATTTTTAACTTGATATAAAGGATAAGGAAAGAATGAACATGCATTTTGATTAAATGGTTAGTGAATGTAGATACCAAATGATGGTGTTTAGGCACCTAGGTTGCTTAAAATAGCTAATAGATGTTTGAAGTTGCCATTGATGTTTATCAAAATGCCTCCAAAGGCTAATATGTAGAAGAATAACACCAAAAACATTTCTTCAACTAATTTGGACCTTAGTCCCATTAGGCATGCCAAAAACTATTATAGGATCAAATTTCACCATTGGAGAGGGTTTTCCAAGCTCTCTCCAATTGAGATATAATATTGGGACAATCCCAGGTTATGGGTCACCTATGTTGTGGTTAAACCTATAGAATAGGCCAACTTCCTCTTTGATGCTCATCTAAAACTAAAACTAAGCCTAATAACTCACAAAAAAGGGTTAGAAAGAGAGTAAGGGCTCTTAAAAAGTTAACTAGGTGATGCACCAAACTTAATAGGGAAACTCCCGTAAGCTCAAACCCACACTATATCAACAAAGGATGATTTTATCTTACATAGCCTTAAGATCAAGATAATTTGCATAAGTATTTCATAAAAGAAGTTTAGAATAAAACACTAATATAGACCTTAAAACAACATTGGAAAATCCCTAAACAAAGTCAGAAAGAAGGACCATGGATGAGGAAGATTCTCCTTCTCACAATACCATAATGGACAACTTTCCAAACATAGATTCAAGGAAGAAGATAGGTAAAGAAAGTCCCATTTCATTAAGAGGTAGTTCTTACAAATGCTTGACAGGGTTGAGCTTATCAAGATGAACACACTTTTTAGTATCTCAAGGAATGTCCCATATCTTAGAAAGATTAAAAAAGGGTATAAAATCTAAGAACCCTTATAAAATGGAAAGAAAGGGTTAATATAAGAAAAGGGGAAGAGGAGAGAAAGGGGGAACATGTTATTCATGATAATCAATGAACTATAAGCTTTAAGATATGTTTCAATAGGCTTTTGCTTGAATCAGAATAGGTTATTATGATCAATATATTCATGATTTTCCTAGATAGCCTATGAATCATTATATTGGTTGAACAAGCTACAATAAAATACAAGAGTTTGAAAAAATTACCAAGTCATGATCTTGTTGTAATTGAATGATCCAACTACTTTTGTAGATCCTTAAGTCCTACTCTTTTATATCTTCTGCTAGATTTCATTATGAGGACAAAATCTTCATATCTTCAAACTAACAAATATGTGTCATGTATATTTTAAATGGTAGTTTGGAAAGGACATGACCTAGGATGATCTTCTCGTTAATCATATATCTAATCCATGCCTTGAATCTTAGACTGAAAAGATTATAGATGAAAATAAATCTAAAGATATTGGTTTTCCTATAGTTTCACATATATATGACACTATATTTAATGCTATGTCCTATCTAAGTCTACATCAAGCTCCTTTCATTTACATCTTTCACCAATTCAGATCAGGCCTGAGTTCAGGTCTTTTAATCTTGCTTGCTAGGTTAGGTCAGTTTTGTTTTATCAACTTTCATTGAATGTCCCAGCTCATCTCTTTGTTATTGGTTGTAGTTAATTGACCCAGATCATTGACCCTTTTGAATTTAATTTTCTCCATCATATTTTGAGATCTAATTAAATGTAGACCATATATATTTAGGACCTACTACCCAAGATCAATTTCTCATTAGTTTTTAGGATTCATTGACCATTTGACTTTCTTGATCTCTTCCATGCTTGACACTTATTGGATGTGCTTCTTTCTTAGGTTCCCACTAAGGATTTTGGATCTAAACAATTACTTTGTGGGCCTTAAAAATAATGTTCATATAGATGTCTACCATTTCTTGACCAACTTTAAAATTTTACAAATTAAAGCATAAATATCATGGGGGTACCAAACTTGTAATGAATAAACCTAATGATGAAAAGAAAAACCCTTTTAATCTACTGGCCATTCAAGCTTTCTACATACTTTTGTAAAATATTGAATTTGACTAGTTCATGTGATATTGCATGACATCTTTATGATGTTTTAGTCTAAAATTCCTAAGTATGGAAACTTAACAAATTCTTTGTTAGGAACCAACAATTTCCATGAATATATTTTACTATGCTATAGTGCGTGAGCTAAAACTTTTTATATATGAACTAGACTCTAAAATAATTAAACCCATATGGTTGTTTCTTCCTATGAATGCCACACATGTGAGATTTAGCACCATTGAAATGTCTACTCAACTTTTCTACTACTAGAACCAAATGTCTAGACAAGCTTTGAATGGAACAACTGGACTAGATGAATTTCACATGCTCCCATGCTTGTCTAGAGCACTCCATAGGCTCTCTGCAACTTTAGACCAATATTTATAAATTGATGAATTATAATTTAAGTGAATCTAAAGTGATCCTAAAGATTGTGAGCTCCATGATTTCTTCATTCCATCCAGAGATAGTTTAGAGAACAAGAACTCTACTTATTTCCCTTCATCATGACCATTAGTAATTGGGTACATGTTTGGTATATGGGCCAAATATGGCTAATATTAAGCTTCTTAAAATGATCTTGGAGTTACCTTCTTGTCAAAAAACCTCTTTATTAGTACTTGGTAATGATCCATACCTTGATGAGCTTTATCTTTAACCTCTTTCAATCACATTAACTCTATCAATATCACCTCCATTGGATTATTCTAAAGAAACTCTTATTGGTGTGTGATAACTCTAAGGTAGGTATCTCTTAAGAGATAGACGACCTAGCTTTCCTTCCATAGACAAGCATAAAATGAGAATTTTTTGTTGACCTATTAGGAGTTATCCTATCATCCCATAAGGTTGTCTTCAATTTGGTGTGCCAATCTCTTTGGTTATGCTGTAAGGTTCTCTTAGTGATTTTGATTAGATTCTCATTAGTAGATTCAGCTAACCCATTACCTTGAGGGTAATAGTTAGATGAAGCATTCAATAATGTGTCATTACTATTTGATGAATTGGTTTTCTTAGTACCCATAAAAGCAAGAGAAATATATAAAATAATAGTAGGAGTGACAAACCTTATTATGATGCTCTCATAGAAATCCAAGATAGAATTATCATTAGCTTCCTTCAGTTCTAGTACCTTAACCCATCTTTTAAAATATTAAGTTATTGTGAGTATCCATTTATGACCAGCACTTTATGGGGGATTTATCATGCCAATGAAATTAAGACCCCATTGTATGAAAGGTTCATCAACTTGGATAGGCATCAATGGAAGAGATGTAAGATTATACTTTCTTAAAAAGAAAGCACATTGTCTACACCTTCTCACCCAAGCATGGAAATACTTGAAGAGGTTGGGCCAATAATAGCTAGCCCTCATGATCTTGGAAACTATGATTCTTGGAGATAAATGACTCTCTTGATCACTTTTCATCCATCATGGAACTTCTCTAGATCTACTCATATTATTAATACTCCAAACTCCTATCACTATCAATTCATCTCAATAACACACCAAAAGCCTTTAACCCTTACCAATTTTGATGTCCTTCCTAGAAATTACACATATTATTTGAAACCATATATATGAAATTATTTTGTCCTATTAAATAAACCCTCATCATTATTTTACATCAACATGGCTAAGATAGTATCAAGGTTACCAACCTATTTTTCCACAAAGGTTTACTTTAATTTATAATCATCTAAACCTTAACTAAAGAATACTAGTTACTCCACACCCTCATCATTATTTTACATCAACATGGCTAAGATAGTATCAAGGTTACCAAATAAATACAACATAAATTATTTAGTAAAATCAATATTCACAAGATTAGGAGCTATATACAAGGAATTTAACTCAAGAGAGGATGACTAGTATCGTGTTAGTTCCAAAATGAAAATAAAATGAAAGAAACACACTAACTATCATAACATATCTAGGCCTAGTCACTAGGGGGAGTTTAGTCAGGAAAAACCATTTGAGAACACAACTAGAAATGGAAGGAAATGAGAAATACAAATATAAAACACAAATTTATTAGCAAATCCTTGATTTCTCCAAGAGGCTCCTTCTTTGGCTTGCTCGGCTTGTGCTTCAAGAGATCTTCATCAATGGAGTATGGCTACCTTCATCTCGTCTTGGTACCTTAGGCTCTGGCTTAACAATTTGGCATTATAACACTAATTTTAATGGATTTTGGAATCAATCTAGCATTATAAGTTTGCATTATTCAATCTTAAAAATTATGTTTATATCTCTTCTATTTATAAATTTTCAAAATGGTTTAGAATCAAATCCAATTATGTAACTAAATTTATAAATATCCCCCATAAATATTTGGGATAGAGGGGTAATAAATAGGCATGGAGGGTTTTAATAAGGCATGGGGTGGCTTGATGAGATATTTTATGAATTTATGGCCTAAGGATGTCTTTTCAAGAAATGATGTCATTTAATGATGCATATATTCAACATTCATTTCTAAAAATAAATATTCAAAAATATTCATGGAATTCTCAATTAGGATCATGATTTGAATTAATTAGATTTAAGCATGATTAATCATTTTGGGTACAAATCTTGGCAATTGGTGCACAAATCAATCAAATTGGTCAAAATGTCATGTTATTGGCTCAAAATGTAATTGGATTAGAATTAGGATGTGATGTCAAATTCATTAAATTTATTATCCCATTTAGGATGTTTCTAATCCAAAATAACAAAGGCATGTGCTTGTGTAACAAATTTGGTAGAAAAGAGTAATCTAGAGCACATAGGTGCAAAAATGCCATTTTAACTCAAAATGATTTGATCAAAGTTAGTTGTCTCATAGATTGCATTGCCCTATTTAATGATACCCTAGCCAAAATTGGTACTTTAATATATCAATTTTAACTCATTTAATGTGTTTTAGTGTTTTTAGGCCAAATTGTGAATTTTGGTATAAACTGGTCAAAAGCTTAGTTGGAGGTTATCAGTGGCCAGTTTTAGGTGTCTACAATTTTCCCCTATTTGGGAAGATGTATAAAAAATTCAGGCATAGAAATGTCTTCTCAAATAATGAGTAAAATCCTGTAAGCTAGAAAGAAGATGATGATTAAAGAAAAAGTTTTAAATAGTGTTTGGGAAGCCTATGATGATACCCCTTGAGGGAGTGGCCATCACATATGTGGATGGATGGTCCCTCAAAAATAAAAAAGAATAAAGGTGGAACTAACCCATGGTTGAGATTAATCCAAATTATAAAATACTTGCATGTATTGATTTAAAAAGGATACTGATTTGGCCAAAGGTGGTTATAATCAAGAATAAAAGTTAAAATAATGATTTACCCATAGGTGGATATAATCATTAAGATGACCTAGATTTTTTGATAAAGATGATTGTGCCTCAATTAGGGTTGATTAGAAAGCATAACTCAAGGATATAACCTAGAATGCATATTAAAGATGAGTGGGTTCAAACATAGATGCGATGGTCTAATGACTAAAGAATCCATGAAAAACCAAACATATGAGGATGAAAAGTGATGAAAGAGATGGATAGAGGAATGAAATTTATCGATATAAAATATTAAATCATACTTGCTAATTAGTAGATGCTCATCATTTTAGCAATGATACAACTATAATGGGCAATGGGTTGATTTGATCAAGATGGGATGGGAAGATTTACCAAGGTGCTAAGGAGAAACTTTTGTGACTCCATTGATTATAGACCTTCTTGAAGCTGATTTTTGTTATAGCAAATGATGGTATGCATCATGATAGAACACCATGAAGACTATCCTAAAATATGCATAAGGACCGACTCTTTATCTAATAAATAATCAAAAACAATACACCAATGATAAAAATTGTGATGACAATGTTGACGTATGAATATGGATGGATTCAAGTATAAATGTGAAAGGAATCACCCAATGAATGCATATTTACTAAGTCAAGGAAAAATTACTAAAATCAAAAAAACAAGAAAACAAACAAACAAACAAAAAATACACAAATAAACAAACAAACTGAAAGAAATAAACAAACAAAAAGGCTGAAAACAAAAGCAAAAGAAAACATCCTAACAATAACTTTGCTCTAGTGAGGTGATTTAGGATAAATAACTAGACTTAGACAAGACAATTTTTTTTTGAATTTTTGAAATATTTGAATATTTTTAGAGTGTTGAGGTATCTTATCTCATTAGAGAATGACAAGATACTTACTCACAAAATGGTGAGATCATTAGCTTAGGTTATTCACAAAATGGTGAGAATATATGGAATGGTGAGAGCATATGGAAAAGGGGGATTGAGGTGACCTAAACCTAAATTTAGCATGGCCCACATATTCCTAAAATGATCTCAATTCATATTAATTCTATCCACACAAAAGGTAGGGAAAAACCAACTACATCCCAACAAGTTCTTTAATCTGAAAAATGGCCAATCAAATGAAAATAGTAATGGCAAGTTGATGTGGCAATGCATGATAAATAAATGTTTCCCCTAGTTTTCCCATAGGTAGTTATGACTAGGATATAATTGATTAGATTAATGATACTAATTTGTCCATAGGTGATTATAATTAGTAGTAAGACTGGTGAACACTGATTTTCCCATAAGTATTTATAATTAGGTTATAAATAAAATTTATATAAGATGGAAGATGAAAGATATCTTGCCAGATCAACTATCACACTACTTTTATAGATTGTCATTATAAACATGGATTGGATTGATTATTGAAACTTGATTAAAATCCCCCCATAAAAAGTGTGAGAAAAACCAAAGTAACCTAGATCAATATAGGATTAGATAAGATGGCTTAAAATAGGCTTTGTTATAGATAGGAATGATATGGTAAAATATAATGGTCTTTCTCTAAGATAATTATATGTTTTGATAGATTGGATAGGATGATAAGAAGGATGGTATAAAGTTTGATAGATTACCAAGAGGGTTTCCCCCAAGTGGTAAGGTGATTAGTAAGGATATGTGACAACGGCAAAAGGAATATGGTGAATGAAAAGGTATGGTACATGTTTTTGGCCTAGGTGTGATTTTGATTTTGTTGTTCTTGTTGAAGTGGAGATGTACGTCTTGATCAACAAATGATACAAATAGAATAATCAATCATGTTAATTACTACCCCACACCTTATCTAAATAGTTACTCTATCAAGAATTAGATATATATTTAGATGCAAATGATGTTGTTTTGATATTCATTGGTCATTTATTTTGATTCTTTCAAGCATTGAGACAAGGTATCTTCATAGCCTCTAAAAAGGAAAGTATAACTATGGATGGTAACTAGGGATAAAAGTTAGATGATAGGCTTGTTTGTGAAATAGAATGGTAGAGGATAATGGAATGTGGAATGGTTGGGAAACAAATGAAGAATATGAATTTTATTCACACATAATGTTATTAATGTCATATTTGACATAGCTTTAGATGTGGTAGGGTTGAAGACTTCTAAATATTCTCTTGATAAGACCACTAGATTGGGATGGAGAGTAGGCACCATCTTATTAGGCTATAGATTGGAAGCTATTTTGATTTTATCTTTGATTCGATCTTTATTAATCAATTAATAACTTTTGTGCTCAACTATTGGCACCTCAAAAAGGTTTCACCAATGAAGTTATCTTGATTGTCCCATAGTGCCTCTAAAAAGGTATCACTAATGAACATTGTCTTTTGACTTTGATTTTCTTCTAGCATTTTTGAAAAATCACTAAAAGATGTTGAGTTTGAACTTTTCATGTCCCCTAACTCCTTAAAAAACCTTTCACTAGGGGAGTGTTATTTTACTACATGAATGTGGTCTTAGCCTCCTTACTCTTATTCAACTAATGTCACCGTTGCAATTCATTAAAGTATGATCTATTGGATCAACATTTGTAGATGGAATGTAAATAATATATCAATGTTAGTTGTAATGATGGCATGTGGAATGGTAATGGAATGGGGGTTGGCAACACAATCCTTGGAAAACTTATGTCAAAGTTGAAGTAATCATTCTTAAAAACTATAAAAGGATCACAAACGTATTCAAATTGATCTACAAGGCATGCATAACCAATTTTTTAATAGTCATGAATATGTTTTATATATGAATCTAATTCTGACACGATGGACTCTGAATCTGATGTCGAGACTAATGTCAATTCTAATTTTGATGCTAAATCTAATGTTAATTCAAGAATAAAACCTAACTCTAACTCTAATTCTTCATCTGATGGGTAGTTTGTTACAATGATGTCTTGTTGAATGTTTGGTATTAGATAAGTAATGGCTTGTGATGGCATAATTGGCTTCACAAAGACTAGTCTGTCAAAGTGAGACTCTTCTACAATGGGAAAAATGTCTAGAGATAACTCCTTAGAGACTATCTTATCCATAAGAGACTCTTGAAAAACCTAGCATATGGTTGAGGTAATGATTTACCCAAAGGTGGTTATAATCATTAATAAGTGTCTCAGTAGAGATTGGCTCATCAAAGTGACACTTCTCGATAATAGGTATATGATTTAAAGGTGATTCATCATAGGTTCATTTATCACAAATGGTTGTTTCAACAAAAACATATCAAATTAGTTGGTTTTATTGGCCTTATTTTCTAATGAGTTGGAAGATACCATTTTTGAACACATTTTGGTTGTCGAATGATTGGCTTGGTTGAGGGATTGATTGGATTAGTAATAGATGAGGAATGGCCTATGGTTGGATAATGGCAGGGCATTAGGGAGCATGATTTCTTAGACAATCCAAAGGATGATGTCTTGAAATGGTAATAGTAGGGTAGTGTGGAGCTTGGTTATTCACATAAGACAAAGGACTAGGTCTTGGAATGATAAAGGGGCATTATGGAGCTTGATTACTAGTACAAGCTAAAGGATGAGGTCTTGAAAGGATAATTTTGGGGTGTTTTGGATCATGGCTTCTCACAAAATCCAAATTATGAGGTTTTGGTATGGAAATGGTGCAAAATTATGGTCCTAAAATAGAAATGGTATATGTGGTGGATTTTGATTTCTCACATAATCCAAAGCATCCAAGTCCTCCTCATAAACCATATCATCCCAGTTTGTAACTTGACTTGGATTTTGTGGATTTTGACTATGTTCCCTATATGGAGTATTCTATGGAGAATAATAAAACTCCTTAGAAAATATATCTCTATAGGGGTTTTTAGTCAGATTTTCTATGGCTATTCTATCATAAGTTGGATTGTGCATGACTCTACCATAAGTGTATCTAGACATATCCACATAAATGATGAAATCTTTAAAACAAAAGTATTAGAGTTCTATAAACTCTAAAAAACTATGTCAAAAGTACAAATGGTTTAAAATTGATCCAACTTGGTCAAAACAGTGGAGTTATATCTCCAAATAATGATTTAATCATAGAACTATATCTCCATAATGGTTTGTGCTAAGACTTGGCATAAAATAGTCTAACATCAAATTTCTAATGTCATACATATAATAGGTTAAGCATCTGAATAAAAAATGATATGTCAAAGTTCTAGGTCAAAGTGTTCTAAACAATGTATAAACTAGGTAAGGGAAAAGAGTTGCTAAGTCTTTTGTCCTAATGTGGAGTCAAGAGTTGGACTCAAATAGGCTATGCTAGGACTTTTGGTCAAATGACGTCAAAATCTAGACCTGAAATAAAGGCATTGATGTGATTTAATTTAATCTAACAAGTTTGGAAACAACTTTGACATAGACTCAGCATACAGAATCAAACATAAAAATGATCAGTTGGTATAAGGCATGAGGCAAAAGGCACCTAGAAAAAGGCTATGTTATCCTAAATAAAGGCACAAATAATGATAAGGATAGGCTCTACGAATAAATAAACAATCAATGGTCTTCAAATTTGGGTAATCAATTATTCAAAGTTATGCAACCCAAAAGAGAAATATCTATGTATTAACCCCATGAATTTGAGGTATAAATAGAAATCAATCAATGTTTAAATCTAAAATTGACAAGGTTAAAAAAAAATCAATGTTGAAAACTAGGATTTGACAAAATAAACTAAACAAGATTAGACAACATAAAAACACATAAACAAGGTCCAAATGGCATATGTGACATGGTTTTGGTCAGTTTGAAATAATGGTTTATGATACAAGGTCAAATAAGTCCTTCAAAAAAATTGAGTATCCTAATGGCATAAGCATGCTCTAATGATGTGATCAATGTTATGTTTCAAAGACTCAAAGGCTCAGACTTGATAATGATGTGAGTAGCATATCTGACCCATCTCAAATAAGAAACACACACACAAACATATTTAGCATAAATTTTAAGTCACCAATGTGGTGTAAAATGAACAACACAATGTCTCTTTAGATAAAAGAGTTATGTATAAACAAATTAGTTTTGACATGGTCTATAAAAAAACAGATTAGTTTTAGTCTTAAAACACCAAGAAGAAAATGACAAAATACAAATAAATCATCCAAGTTCCTATCAAGGGTGTGGCAAAGTGGGGTTGACTAAAACTAATTAGTTTTTAATCATTCTAGATGGATAAATTACATAATAACTTTCACACCATGATGCAAAATAAGTACACTTTAATAGGTATCCATAGCATTTAGCTTGTTTAAAAAAGTCTTGCCCTTTTTGAAACCACTACATCTATCGCTTGCTCAATGTAGTGTGATGTCTAAAGTATATATACATCTCATGTGTAACTTCAAAATTAGAAGGTGGTTTAACTTCTCAAACCTTTGATCTTAGTGGGAGTGATGAAGTCAGTGGTGAGAGGTGAAACCCCAGGTTAAATCTTCCCTATAAAACTTGTGGGAGGTAAAGAATTCCCCCTCACAAACCAAATTTGCATAAAATAAATGACTTAAAAGAGAAATATTTTATGGTCATCTCAAGGTCACCCAATCCTATTTCAAGTTTTTGGGGAGTGATTTAAATGACATTCTTTCTATGCCTTAGATTAGGCATGTTTGTAATAAGGACACTTTTAATTCTAAAATTTCTCTAAAGGAGATGGATGGAAGAGCATAAACGCAATGTCCCTCTTTTTTCCAATCAAAAATTAAGTTAAACAATTATTGAATATAAAACTTGGACAAATGAGTTCAATTTTAAACACTAAATGAAAATTTGGGTGGTGTTCTTTTGATCCTTTGGTTTTAAGTTGTAACTTAGAAAGCACAATTATCAAAGCATTCATTTAAGCATCTAAATATTTTATTAAGTCCCAAAATAAGGTTCCTAATTCATTTTAAATATTCAAAATATGTCTAAAGACAACGATTTAACAAATTTCAAATTTACCCTATAATGAAAAAGTCAGTATGTCCTTTATTTTTGAAGCTTTTTTAATTTTAGAATAATGTCAGCGGTTATCTATCTACCCAAAGGCATCAACCCAAAAGTAAATGTGTTATATTAGAAAAATTTAAAGAGATTTTTAAAAAAATTCAAAAAAAATGTAACTTGAATCTAAACTGATATCAAATTCTTAAACTTTAGGAGAAAACATGTGCTTTTAAAAAAATCATCAAAAATAGAGTCCATATAACCCAAACCAAGAATTTTAAAATGGCCTATTAGCTCTTAGGTCTATGTTTTAAAGAAAAATATAGTGACCGATGATGGTTTCACTTAACTCCTGATGGTTGAAAATGGCCATCGATAGTTTACTCAACCATTGGTGGTTCCTTTAACCATCGGTGGTTACCTGTGTAAATCAGTGAAGATAAAAATCTAGCCAAACCAAATTAGAAAATCACTTAAAAAGAGTTTTAAGCATCTAAATTGAAATTTTAAAGTTTCCTCATGCTCTACTTCATATGTGGGATGTGTCTTGTCCCACTAGGTGTGCCATTATGTATCGTGTTAGTTCCAAAATGAAAGTAAAATGAAAGAAACATGCTAACTAGCATAACATCTATAGGCCTAGTCACTAAGGGGAGCTTAGTGAGGAAAAAATATTTGAAAACACAACTATAAATAGAAATAAATGAGAAATATGAACATAAAACACAAATTTCTTACCAAATACTTGATTGCTCCAAGAGGCTCCTTTGGCTTGCTCGATTTGTGCTTCAAGAGATCTTCATCAATGGAGTATGGATACGTTAATATCCTCTTGACACCTTTGGATTTGGCTCAACAATTTGGAATTATAACACTAATTTTAATGGCTTTTGGAATCAATTTAGTATTATAACTTTGAATTATTCAAGCTTAAAAATGATGTTCATGGCTTTTCTATTCATAGATTTTGAAAATGGTTCAGGATCAACCATGACCATCAATCTCAAGATTGAGATGTGTGGCTATGAATAAATCCAATTATGTAATTAAATTTATAAATATCTCAATATATATTTGGGATATAGGGGCAATAAATAGTCATGGAGGGTCTTAATGAGGCATGGGGTCGCTTGATGGGATATTTTATGCATTTATGGCCTAAGGATGTCTTCCCAAGAAATGATGTCATTTAATGATGTAGATATTAAATATTCATTTATAAAAATAAATATTCAAAAATATTCATGGAATTCTCACTCATTATTTGAATTAATTATCTTTAAGCATGATTAGTCACTTTTGGTGCAAATATTGGAAATCGGTGTACAAATTAATCAAATTGGTCAAAATGTCTTATTATTAGCTCAAAATTTGAATAGATTAGAATTAAGATGTGATGTCAAATTTTTTATATTCATTATCCCATTTTGGATGCTACCAATGTAAAATATCAAGGGCATGTGTGTTATGCAATAATGTTGGTAGAAAAGAGTAATCTAGGGCCCCCAAGTGCGAAAATGCCATTTGGAATCAAAATGATTTGATCAAATTTAGTTGTCTCATAACTTTAATTATCCCATTTAATGATACACTAGCCAAAATTGGTGCTTGAATATATCAATTTTAACTCATTTTAATGTGTTTTAGTGTTTTTAGGCCAAATTGTACATTTTGGTATAAATTGATCAAAATCCTAGTTGGAGGTTATTGATGGCTAATTTTAGGTGTCTACAAGAGATTATGCAATTTATTTCTTTATGGATTTAAAACTACTCTTACCTTCTTTGGTCTAAGAAAATACTTGGTTATTCCTGAGCATAGCTATGATAAGTTTCACCAAAGATGCAAAACTAGGTATGAACCTCCTTATAAAATTTATCTTTCCTAAGAAACTTTAGAGACCTTTCTTATGAAAGGGAAATGATAAGCCTATAATATCTCCTATCCTCTCAGGATTAATAGTCAAACCATATTTAGAAACAATATATCCTAAGAGCTTACCTTCATGAACAATAAAGATGCACTTATTTACATTAATAGATATTCCAGACTACCTACATATTTCAAATACTTGACTTAAGTGTTTCATGTATTCATTAACATATTTATAAAATAATTCTATATCATCTATATAAACCAATAACATCGCATTGATTAAACATTTTAAGCCCATGTCCATTGCTCTTTGAAATGTGGCACCGACATTGAACATAATAAAGAGCATCTTTCTATAAGCAAAAGTCCCCAATTTAGTAGTGAAGGTTGTCTTAAACTAATAATCCTTATTGACTAAAATCTGATTATATCTTGAATATCCAGCTAGAAGAGAAAAACATTGAGAACATGAAACTATTTTCAAAATATGCTCCATTGAGAGTATAGGATAGTGATTTTTAAGTGACACTCTATTAAGATCTCTAAATTCTACACAAAGTCTTATCCCTCCATTATTATTTCTAACATGCACAAGGTTAAAAACCCATGTTGAATGCTTGATGGTAAATATTATCTTAGATTCAAGGAATTTGGTAAGCTCTAACCTCATGAGTTGCTCAATTTTGGGGTTGATTTTTGTCTAATTGGTTTAACACCAGGTTCCAAATCAATGGTATGGTATACTAGGCTAGGATCAAATCCTTTGAGGTCCTTATTTTTCCAAGTAATGATATCATGAAACTCTTTACATAACTTAATGAATGCTTGCTTCTCCAATGTAGAACATACCTTACCTAGTTTGAGGAGTTTGTCCTTGAAGATCAAGACTCTTTCATAATTCTCCTCTTTTGTAGAAATAATTTCTCCTTATTGGTTTTATCATTCTAATTTTAGATACTTTATAATATCACCAATCCCTTAGGTATCTTATTGGTTCTTAGTTTCACAATCTGATCACCCAATTGTTCTTAGAGCCTTGTTTGATTCCTTCAAGAAAACTCGGCCTCATTTTTCAAGAAGCATGCAATGTGTTTTTCATTGTCAAAAAAATTCCAAGACACTTAATTATTAGGTATATAATTTATAATAGTGATCTTAATATGAGACTCTTTTCCCTCCTCCTTTATGGCATTTAGAGTATCAAATTAAGATCCTATAGAAGCTAGTCTATCAACATGACTATTCTACTCCCTTGGGATTGATTGTATATTGAATGCATTGAAGTCTTCAATAAAATACCATACCCTATGCCTATATTACTTAATCAAAGGGTTATTCATAGAAACCACATTCCTCACCTAATGCATAACCAATTCACTGTCTCCATACACTTACAATTTATTGATTCCTTTTCTCCTTGCCCATTAAATTCCATGAATTAAACCTTCATACTCAGCCATATTACAAGCACAACTTAAATGAAACTTGTATGAAGTATAATACTATTGCTTATATGGGGAGACTAGAATAAAACCATCTCCTACACCAACTTTAATTCTTGAAACATTAAAAAACATCTTCTACTTCTGATCATCTTCACCTTCTTATTTGGAAATTAGAGGCATTAAAACTCCTTATTCATGTATGAAACACACTCTTAAATCAATTTCCTCCATAAAATAATAGTGATCATGATCATTTGTGTTAGAACCATATTCATCAAGAAACAAAAATTTAATGCCTTAAATCTTGAAGGAAGTATCATCATCTAGAATAGAGTCCTTTTCTTCATGAATAACATGATTCAAATTATAAATTGTCTCAATGTAAGGTTTAATATGAAACCTTGCAAGATTTTGTGTCCTAATTATCACCTTGGCCATGTATCTTGTTCTAAAATCCAAGAAAGACTAGTTAGCTAAGAGATAGCCACCTATCTTGGTTGTGAAGTCCCTTGATAGGTAGATTGCAAAGTGAGTTGGGAGATCAACCATAACTATGTCTTGCAAGATAAGAATACTAGGAAAACCATGCAAAAAAACCTTAAAACCTTTTATAAGTCCTAATATCTTGGAAGGTATACCATCTAAATAAAGGACCCATTTACTATGTGGATCATATTTTAGACCTATCTTGTCAGCTATAACTTTGGGCATGACAGAGGTAGAAGCTCCACTATCGACTATACAATTGTGTACCAACTTGTCACCTATAATGAGGGTGAGGTAAAATGGTGGAGGTTTCTCATCCCTAGTGGATGGTTCAGTAATTTTACTAGGAGCATATTTGAGAGAAACATAGCCATGAATTTGATTTGAGGGTGGGACACTAGGAGTGATAACAACTAACTAATTTTATAGGATTTATTTTTGACAAGGCATATGAAGAACATCCCAAAGAGAAATAGATGTTTTAGTGTTATTAAAGTAATCTTCAAAATTTAAAAAAGCCATACCTACTTTCTCTTGGGCTCTTTTAGGTAGAGATTTACATGGAATTTGAGGAATATGAGCATACCTTACCATATTTTGACTTGATGGAGATGTTGAAATTTTTGGAACTATCACACTTGAATCCATATATTATTGCCTTGAAATAAGATTGGATGATCATGTTGGTATGTTTATTTCCTTGAAAGAGGATTGTAATATAGGCTCCTTGGTTCAGTATAAAAGTGTCTTCAACCAAAAATTTGGTGAAGATCTCTCCTTGAGGTTGTCAATCCTCATTAACTTACATTATCATCTCATCCTAATTTGATAGGAGGGGATTAAATGCTCCTTGATCCACCAAATCTTGCTTTCCATTCTCATTCACATCCATGAATTGGTATTGCTTCCAATCTTCTTCCTACACCAAATAGCTATGAGCTGGTACCACCTCCCTTACATTGGTGATAAAGTTAATATTTTACGCATTAGTAGGCCTATTGTTATTAGGATACAATTAGCCTCTTCCTCTTCATATTGTTTACCATACTAATGTTGACAGGGGTAAAGATTTTGATAAGTACCTTATTGCATATTAGCTTGCCTATTTTGAGCCTATAAGGCTAGGAAATTTGCTTTCCAATCCACATTATTTTATACCTATCTAGGAGAAACCTTAGTATTGGTATTGGCATTATAAAATTGGGTTATATATAGGGTATTAGTAGAAGAATGAGATAATGAAGTCCTAGACACCTTAGGAGGTAATCTTCTAGCCTGGATGAGACTATTCACAGCTTTGATAGCAAGATCGTATGCTTCAAGAAGAGTGGAATCTCTCATATATTGAATCATGAAAATAATTTTAGTCCCAATGGATTTAAAGTAGGTAGGGAACACAAAAATAGCAAGTGGTCTCATGGGAGGAGGCAATCTATGCCAAGTCTGTTAAAACCTTTTATTGAAGTCATGAATTAATTTTGGGTCCACTTTTATGACATTGAGCTGATGTATGAGAGAGGCATGGTCACTTTAATTTCCAAATATGGAAGTTTGAAAAACTCTAAACTCATCCCAAGTTATGATGCATCTACCCTCTAGATTCTTATACCAATCAAGAGCCTTCCCTTTAAGGGACATGGTAAGGAGTCTAACGATAATGTTATCTCGAACAATATTATAAAAACTATAAAATTTAGAAACATCTCTAATTTTCTCACTAGGTGTGACATGACTTTCACCATTGAATTTTGTTACACCTTTCATTGTGTTATGAGGAATTCCATCATATGCATGAAGTTAGATTGGATTATCAGTATTGAAGGTAGGGAAAACATGAGGTCTCACCATGTCTTCTTCAAGATATTTAATTTATTCAACCTCTTCAAACTCTTCCTCCCTATAAAAATCTAATTTTTCTTCAAAGGGAAGATTAAGATGTGGATACTAAATTACAAGAGGAATTTCAAGCTGAATGGGTGGGTTAATAGGATTGGATGTTCTAGCAAAGGATGACCTAGTGAGAACCATGAATAATGAGGGCACATTTATAAAAAAAATAAATGGCCTTGAACTAGATTTACCATGGAGGAGTCACTAAATTCTAAGTATCACACCAATATTTAGTTGATGTTGTTAAGACCAACATTCACCTTAACAAGTTATCTTGAAGATAATAGGTCCCACTAGGCATGCCAAAATTGTTGTCACCAAATCTTGTACCCTAGAAGAAGTTGTTCAAGATTATTCTATATTTGGGAAACATGGGAAGTTTTATAGGTATGTAGGTGTTCCTTTTTTGTAAATGAGCCTCTATATTTAAGGTCTAACTTCCTAAATATATCATGTAATACTTATCACTTAAATAACTTATTACTTATGGGGGAAAAAGTTAGAGAATGCATAAATTGAACATACTCTAAAAGAGGTGATGCACCAAAATGTCTTCCATGTGACCAGAATATTTCTACCACACTAAAAAAAGGCATACAAATTAGTCTCTATGTGTTAATGGGTTATAACATGAGTATTTCAATATAAAGGTGAGATGTGAGCAATAACACAAGGCACATGAATCAGAGGGTAGATTACACACTTCAAGGATAATTTTACACTTGAAAAAGATTTACACACTAAAATACACTCTATATGACCTATTAGACTAGGAAATCTTGCTCAAACATGAAAGGATAAGGGAAAGAAGGATAGAGAATTATCACTTCTCATCACCATGCATGACTTGCAGACTTAGATAATTGTTCAAAAATTAGAAATAGACTTGCATTAATGTTCAAAGGAAAGATATGACTTCAGTCTAGTAGGGATTTACCATATATGGTGTATTCTCTTTACAATGGCAAAAATTGAAGATACTTATATCATTTAATAGAGAAGAGGGAAAAGAGAAGTCCTTAGGGAAATCAAATGAGTTCAACCTCATTTGAACCATAGTTACAACTACTTCTATCAGTATACTTCTTTATAACTCCCTAATTAATTCGAGTCATCTCAAGTAGTTACAATAATTCATTATTACTTCACTCATGATCCATATAATTGTAATGCAAGTAACAAGTGGTTTATAAATAAGTTTTGACATTAATATAGTTTACAAAATTCATATCCATCTATTATAAATTTGTCTTAGTGCCAACTAATCCTATCTAGTTTGTCATGGCATGCAACAATGGAGAGAAGGGTCCATTTCATGTAGTTGGTCTTGGGGATGGAAACATTTAGGTATATGTGTATGCCCTCATGGCATCCTTTTAAATTCTAGCTAGTATTCTAATTGGATCATGCTTGAACTTGTCCCTATGTTCATAGGTCTACTATAGATGGAAAACCAATCTCAGACTATTGGTTTTCATATAGTCATTATATTATAAAACTCTACTTCATGTCTATTTCCTATTAGGTCCACATAGATCCATTATGTCATTACCAAAACATGATAATTCATATATGCATGGAACCTTCTTGAAATAAAGTGAACACATTATTAAATCAACACTACAACCTTTAAATCTTTGAACCAAAGGTTCAAATTAAGCTCTAATGGTAGTCATTTATGTTATTTGTTCTTGATTACATCACTATATCCACTCCTTGGAATTTTGTCAAGCTCTAATGGTGGCATGTTCCATTTGAAAATCTTGCCCTAGTTCAACCTTGGTCATGTGTTTGATCTCCATGAATTCCCTTAGCGTTTTGACCTCTAATTTCATTAGTCATCAATATCTAATATGGATCATTGAATCATTGATCCATATCACACCATTGAACCTAATTAGTATGAATGATCATAAGTCATTGATATTTCCCTTGAATTGTTCAACTCTATCTAAGCTGGTACCGCATGGTAGCCCACATTTGATTTTAAGACCCACTATTAGCCTATCAGCTTCAATGCTTATGCCATGTGTCAAATTTACATTAATTTTAAGATCCTATTGTTAGTTTTTTAGGTTCAAAACTTGTGCCACATGATTCCTATTTATCTCCTTGAACTTTTGTCTCATCTTTCATCATTGGATCATGATATACAATGCAACACAGATTGTTAGATCTACTAAGGCCCACTACTTAAAAACTAACAACTACTTCATGAACTTAAAATTAACATTCACACTTTATTTAAATAAAATTTGTATGATAATAATTAACATTCATGTAACCATAAAATTTAATCTTGAAATTTTTTGTTTTTCTCAAAATTTATTTTGATGTTTACACAGACGTCTTACCCTATAGGTCTAACTTTGAAGTTTCATAACTCAAACTAGAGAACTCACACAGACATGAAACTTTGAGAGGATGATCTTGGTATGTATAAATTAATGTATCTAAAATATTTTATCCCAATGGATTCTTTATTGAAGATAAAAAATGAATAATTGAGTTGTTTCATCCATTCCTATGTGACATCTTGGACATCCTGGCCCTTTAGACTTGGTAAGCTAAACTTGGAAGGCTTAAATCTTAGGGTAGAAGACTCATCAAGATATGAAACTTGAATAATATATTATTAGTACTAATAAAATTGATTACACATGGTTTTATGGTCATATTATGGTTTTATGGAATATTTATAAAATTCACAAGCAAACAATTCCATTATGGTATGCATGTGATGTCCTGAGCTACTGCTTCATCTCTAAAGTCTTGGATGAAATCCTTAAGGAATAAGAAAATGTTTTTCATGCTATAACTACTTTTAACACTATGAAGACCTATAAATCTCATAAATGACTCTAAAATGACCCCTAAGCTACCATAAAACACAAGGACTAAGCTAGACCATGACCAAAACCAGGATGGCATATGAAATGGCATCAAATGAATTACAACATACCTTATGACATTATAAAAATACCATATACAATATTATGATTATAAGGGATTGACCCATTTTTGCTTGAGGTAAAAAATGGTCAATAGTAACCATCCACCCTCTACTTCTTCATCTCTAACCCAAGCTACTAAGAAAACTCTAATGGTTTTCACAACAATTGGAGGAAGAGAAATCAATAAGGAAAGATTTAGTTATCTCTATACAACCAAAAGTTTTCATGAATTTTTATAGAGTCACTAATACATTGAAAAGAGTGAGGAAGAATACAATGATTATTGAGCGTAAGCATGTTTAACTTGACAAATAGAAGGATTTTTTATCATTGACAAAGAAAAGGAAACTAAAGTCTAGAGATGCAAATGAGTATGAATAAGATCCTATCCTAATGGTTGATAATATGGAGAAATGATCAAGAAAATGTTTATGGGATTACAATAGTCAAAAAAATAGGTTTTAATAGTATAATGTAATTAAGGCCCTTAAATATATAATTAATAATGTATAAATATCTATTAAGAATCTATACCGCATCTTATATTATATTAGATCATTAAGAGTATAGTCTCAACTGCTATGGGGAGATGTGTTCATTTTTAATGAATTAGTAAAATAATAAGATGCCAAATTAATATTAAAATGCAAAGTAACTTGACTAAAGGCACACCAACAATTAAATTTTCTACTAACACTTGATGTAACTCTAGATCAAAATACGTAGTACCAAGATGGATTATTTGGTAAAATGGCATTATGAAATTCAAGGGTTGGTTCAAAAATTTGGAAATGAAGATAAAATTAATATTAAAGTTCTCATAGATATTAGAATCATATGTGTCTACACACCATGAGGTAAAATAGTCACCAAACCCTTTTTGAGAGTTTGTTACATATTACATCCAATGGCTTAAAGTAGAAGTAGAGAGCATTACTTATAGAAAAAATGAATAGTTGTTACAATTGACTAAGTTTTCCAAAGATAATTTGGCCTATAAAAATACACTATATGACTCTTTTATATCCTTCATGGTCATACACAAGAAGTTGATGGATAAAGTTCCAATCTTATTCAAAAATTCCATCATTGATTTTGAGACTATTGAGCTAGATTTCTAGCAAACATAGGTGAATAAAAAAATTTATATAGATAATGGAATTTAGACACTTCAATGGGAGATTAAGTATATATAACTCAACCTTTGACAACTCATCTATCTATGTTCCCTAGATACACTACAATGTATATTTCTACAAGACTAGTGCCTATTATCTTACTAACCACTAGGCCTCTAGTGCCACATTCAACACTGACTAATATCTTAGTTAAAAATCTAATGAAAATGGTTATGCATGTTACTTCAATGGGATAATCCATGGTAAAACTTTAATTCTTTGAGTTACAATTATACTAGTAGTTCTAACTAAGAATTTATGCATGTCTTGATATATTTTTATTAGCTATGACTTAGTTTGTCTATAAATATTATTTCTAAATTAGGATTATATTTAATATATTATATTATTGCATATATTTCATTCCTTTTGATAATAGTCCTAATTTATATGTTTTAAAATTAGACAAAGCTTTGAGGATGAGGCATATCCATCCCAAGATATAAGTACATGTATTTTCAATAATTTAAAGAGATGAGAAATTGTAATTAATACAAGCTAGGAAAGTTTTTGACTATTTTGTATGTTCATATTAAAGGTATATCTCTTAAAAAAATTTGTGTTTCTTATGATATATTTACATTAAGTATAATATAGAATAGGTTGTGTGAATGTTTTTCTATAATTACTCAAATTTGATGAATTGTTAGTTTAAGTGCTCATTCATAATATAGCATATATATTACTAGTTAGAAACATATGATATTCAATGTAATATATTTATAACCATATATTTTATTATATTCAATTCATATATTTCAATTGTTTCTTCAAATGAATAATTATGTCTTTGTGTACTATACTGACATCAATTTGTATCAAATATTAGTTCTTAAAATTTGACCAGCCTAGGATAGAAAAGGCTTACTTAGAAGGGTTTAGACCTTAATTGAGTCATAGATAACTTTATTTTATACCTTATCCTTCCCTAATTTTATCTTTTTTGGATAAATTAAATTTAGGTTAGATCCACCCATCCATCCCAAGTAAAATCTAGACATCCATCACATTTGAACCATCCATAGTTAATAACCACTCTACTCATTTTTGTTACACCACATGGATATTTATAAAATTGAGACTCAAAAATCATGCCTTAGAGTGAATATTTATATGATCATAAAATTTTAGGGACCTTCTTGTAAGACCCTTACTATGAATAGAACCCACATTAACTAGTTTTATTTTATACTAGAAAGAGGGACCATAATCTTTAATTGTTAAGATTCACTTGAGTTGTGTAAAATAGATTACCTTATAATATTAGCGAGTCTAATTCTCATTTTTGTCTATTATTATTATCAACTTTACAGGTTCATCAAAGACCCATATCAGGTAGAGGTATCCCTATGAGAGTTGCCACATAATTTATGTTTTTTAAGATTATGGAATGTAAATCTAAATTGATAAAGATTTGAGTATTAAATTATGTTATTAAATACTATAGTATAAATATCCATTTATTTACATAATAATTTATTATTTGAATATTATATAAATATAAATGAATTAGAAAATGTGTACTTATCTATAAAATATGACTGAGACCGGAAAGTGGTGGGTTGGGAAGTGATGCAAGAGCATGGAAAAGTGTTATCATTAGAGAACATGTGTTATAGCCATATTTGGACAATAACACAACCCTCTTTTCTAGTAATGTGCTATTTTTTAGGCCTTTTGTGCAGTGCTAATGACCCTATGTAGGTGAAGTAATGAAATTCAAGGTAGACCTTCACTATGTTTTGGGAAGCCTATACCTATATGATTGAGACCTAAATTTTCATTTATTTTGTGTTTTAATATATTTAAATATGAAACCCTAAGCTTAAATTCTTTCTAGGGTTTTAAAAACATAAGTGGAAGGAGAGTGGTGTTAGTAGGGTAGGTTGGGTGTGACCTTAACACCCCATGTGCAGATTGCTTTATACATACTAATACCTTGAAAGGGGATCAAGATTGATGTGGTTCTTCAAATATAAGTGATAATGCAAGTGAGAATGATGCTAGTATTCCTGAGTATGAATACCAATTTGAACATTTTGAGTGTGAATTTAGACTGTACATTTGAATAAAACTAAGATATACACTATTGTATATGGATGTATGTATAAATAGGTGTAAATACAGATTAATAACCTTAATTTACATAATTATTTTTGAGATTATTCATGATAATTCTAATATAAATACTACATTAAAGAGAGTGGTCTTTATATAGTGTTTTGAATCTTTTAGAGACATGATATGAGTCTATTCTAACCCTAATATGCTTCGGTAAGTGGAAATATATTTGTAGGGGAAAGGGAAGGTAAGGGTGAATAACATTTCCCCTTTTGCAATAAAAAATTGCATTATAGATTAATGAGGCCATTTTATTTTCTAGGTGTTTATCACCTATGAAAAGGGATCAAGTATGCCTAGGCGATGGCTCAATTAGCTCTTGGTATATATATGGGCATAGGCTAGATGCATATAAAATATGAAAAAGGATCAAAAGAGGCCCTAATATAGGTATAATGTTTAACCTAAGAATGGGGTGGTATAAAGTGACATTAATTTCATTAAAATGACAATTTATATGACTACATTTCACCCCCCCCCCCCACGCTTAATTCTATAAATGTAGCAAATTGAAATGATTAGGATAAATGAAATATAAATGTACCTAGACTTACCTATGAGGAGAAGCTTGTGAATGTGGGTTTGAGTCTATGAACTATGATCTATTGTGTGTCCTTAAAATGAAACATATATGAATCAATAATTATTAAATATTAAATTTAAATACAAAACTAAGTAAAAATATGAGAGAGAGAGAGAGGAAAGGAATGAATACACCTCACTAGGTATGATAACCAATGAAAAAACATGGTGAAATATTGTGTGTGTGTATTAGTGATCATACCATGAATAACTTTGATTGATATGATGTATTGCCTAATAACCAATGTATGGGTCACTCAAAAACTCAAGATGGCATTGAATCCATCATTGTCCACCCCTATTCAGTGGATCATAATCTATGAATAACTTGGATTGGACTGATGAGTTCTCTAACCCTATTATGTAGGTGGTTCAATAACTCAAGTAGGTAATGAATCCATCATTTCCTACCCATGTGTAGTAGAAGAAGATGAAAACTAAAACTATGTAGTGTCATGAAGCTAAAAAATATGGTTTTGTGCCACTCAAGAACTTTGAAATGTAAAATCGCTGAAGGCCCACTAAGGAACTCAGGAACTCATGAATACTAGCTACCAAAGATAGAATGAGGCATTAATTTGGTGTAATCCTAGTGTATATGGTGTCTAAATTATACAAAATAGATAATGACATGGAATTATCATTCCATTTTAGAGAACCATTTTAAAATTGACCATATGGAAATAATGTGCCATGTATGTGTCCCCAATTCTAATACCTATGCACATGGATTTTGGATTTAGTTATAGTAATCAATGTCTATGCATATCTAAAATTGAAATGAGAGTGATCATGTTAATAAATCTAAGAAACCTATCTAATTCTATGTAAAAATTAAATATATATTAAGCATTTCTAATAATCTATGACTAAGATTGTGTAAATTTTAAGTATACCTACTGTACCTTTCTAATAATTCCAAAATTTTCTATTTTTGAGGTTACTAGTAAATAGTATAGTGGGTGGACTATAACACATTAAAATCATAGTAGTGTACTATATTATTTTCTAAAAGTGTTATTTCCAAGAAAAATATAGATTGATCTTTGTATGAATCTATTTCACTATATTTTCTTAAGTTTGATCTGTATAATCTATGTCTGCATGCGAAAAACTATGTTTTGAGTGCAGTAGGATGGCTTTATCTTTGTTACAAACCACTATGAATTCCCCATATTTTTAGGGGAGTTCTTTAGCCTCTAAAATAAATATCCTCAAAAAAAAAGCTGTGTATCATGCATATGCAATCAAAAATGCATAATGTCTATAAATCAATCCTAACTCAGAGAAGATAGAGCATACCTACACTTCTGATTGGGAGTACATTTGTTAAGTGGGAGCATGAAAAATATGGGGATTCATTAGACCTGATTAGGGGATCACTTATCAAAATACCCCATGTTAAGAAGGGTTCCAAAGCCTATATTCTAACACAATCATGTAATAACCCTAAAAAAGTCCTAGGGTTTGATATTAACTCTATTTTAATAAACAAATAAATTAAATCTAATCTAGTGCACACCAAAGCTTGTGGAATAAATTGGGGGTTAGAAACAAAAAAAAACTAAACATGCATAGAAGACATATACTCACATCAATGTATATGGAATCCTAATGCATGAAAGAGAAGCAAAACTACATTATCCATATACTCTTATAAAGGAGAAATAACATTAGGAATACTTAACTTGAAGATGAACTTGTTGAGTCTCAATATCTCCCTTGGACAAGGTGTTTTGTAAGAGATTGTTGTGTTATGTAAGGATAACAAAGACAAATCAGCTCTAGGATACACAACCTATCTATGCATCCAAAAGACTTCTCCATAAGACAAGATTTATATCTCTAAGAAAGTATGGAAAATAAGATTTATTCCTCAAGTAGAATGGTCAATGAGTAGATGTTCATTTTCACTTATTCTTCTTTGATTCTCTATTCTCAAATGATTGGAAATGAACTTGTATATATAGGTGGATCCTACCCTAAATTCTTTCAAACATATCAGTTGTATGGGGTTAATCTAGTCGACCTTGTATGTTTTGGGAGATAAATCACTAGGTCCTAAGCTAGGTTGGCTGAAAGGATATCAAAATTCTCAAGTGAAAATATCCAAAAAAACTATAGGGTCAACCTAGTTGACCTAGTACAATTAACTGGTGAAAGGGGGTCAAAGTACAAAAAAGGAGGATAATGATATGATAAATATTTGGAATGGGTACAATAGAGAATAATAATCTTAGGTTAAATTTTTTTAGGAGAAAATTATGTAGATGGAAAGTGTAAAAAGGGACAATAATCTTATGAAGCACTAATGGTCTACCCATCCCTTTACTAGTGCACCCCTTAAGGAATGCACTTAGAGATATTGAGATTCGATAGGTTCCTAAAAGATACAAAGTGTTATTAAGTGATATAAAGTTATAAAATATTATGTGTATACATATGCCCCACTCAAATATCATCATGTTTCACATAAGTACAACATGGGATGGTGCTTTGGGATAGAACATGATAACACACAATGCTGATACTAAGCAAAGTGCAATAAGCAAAAAATAAGATAAATGAAAGAATATATTAAAAAAACACATACTTTTACTTAAATTAATGGTTTAGATAAATAAGTACACTTCAAGATAAAGTGAAGGCATCTAATGTGAAGAACACTAGGTGAACTTCTAAAAGTTAGTGAAAAAATAGCTAAAATTTGAAATTTTGGGAAGATAGGCATATAGTAGTGTAAAATGAGTTAAGGTAAATATATGAGGGTATTAGGAAAAATTGAAAAATTAGAATTTTTACGACAAGGATAGAATATTGAAGGCCAATGAATAACAAAATGATGGAAAATGAATGACAAAATGATTGGAAAATGAATGACAAATTATTGTAGAACATAGTAAATCACATTAGAAAACATGGAAAACATAAATGGAAAAAATAAATGTAGAAAATACTAAATCACATTAGGAATAATTTAAAACATGAATTAAAAATGAAATATCAATGTAAGACAACTTGAACAAAGATATGAAAAAAGGGAAAAGTAAACTCATGCAAGATAGGCCAAAATAAAAACATTAAAGACTAAAAATGAAATGTAATTGAAGATGTGAGACAAACATGAATAATTCATAAATAAATAGAAACATTTAATAATGGAAAATTTTATATGTAAGATAAGTGAAGTCTGTAAAAATCAAAAGAGAACATGATGGATAAATGAAAATCAAAATCTCTATTGGATGAAAAATCAAACTTAGTGTTTGTTCAAAGATATAATGTAGGAAAATACAACCACCTAATGACATGACTAGTATGAAAATGAGGTGATGTGGTAAATAAATGGTGTAATAGTTTAATCCATAGTTACTTAGACATGTTGTTTTTCTCTAAGGATAGATAAAATAGAAATAGACTAATGTTATCATGTTTTTAAGAGGTGAATAAGAAGGAATAATAGAAGAGGGAAAATATATTTGGAATAATAATTTGCCTATCAAGGGGGAAATGAAAAGCGTGGAGGAGGGAATGAAAGAAAAACCAAGGTATATGAACTATTTATTGAATTCAAGACACTCAAATTAGGTTTGTCAAAATAGGAGTACTTTTGACCTTAAGGACTCTAAAGAACTTCTCTTAGCCATACAAGTCTTAGGTCAATAAATTAAGTTTATAAATCATCCCATGAAGGTTACATGCATGAAAATTAAAATGAACCTACCTTCCCACAAAGTATTGTCCATTCTTTAGGACCTCTTATAGATCTATTGGTATACTAGAAATATTAGGTACTTACGTGAGAAAGTAGGTATAACCATAGAGTTTTTTTAATTCTCCTATTCCAATATACTAGCCTACCATATCCCAATGGACCTTAGCTTTATGTGAGGCCAACTGTGGAGTTTGAGATTTTATTGGACATAAGATATGTACTTGTAATCACATCTTTTGGTGTGATATTGACTTTTGAGATTTGTATTTTGCCTTTTAGATATAATTTCCTTTTTTATTAAATGATTTAACTTTTAACTTTATTTATGGATTTTTCTATTCCTCCTCTATACAAATTTTGAAAACTAGACATGGGTTCTAAATATGATTTTCATTTGAATACTTGGCCCTTGGCTGATAAGAGAGATAAATTTAAAGACCATGGGTTATAAGAGTCTCATAAATCTAGGTAAAATAAAAGTGTTGTCTTGACTTTGACCTTATTTTATCCAATGTGGAGTGAGGAAAGGAAATAAAGAGGAATGACACATGGAACAATTTGAATTAATCCAAATTAACAAAATGTGACAAAGGGTAAATAGGGATACAATGACAAAAAAACATGATTCCTTATCAAAATAATGAGGGAAATGGAGGAAAACATACTAACATAGATTGTTGTGAAAATCTCATCTTATAAAAAATAAGAAAAAGTTAAATTTGAGAACAATGATCAATAACATTTTAAGTAAGGGAATAACATGATGGTAATTTTATGAGGAGGGAAAGGTCCTATCCATGGTCTTACATTGCAACTCATAAAAGAAAAACCCACAAGGGTTCCAAAAAGAAACATGTGAAAATTTGAGAAAATAAGAAAAGGTGATTTTATGAGGGTCAGGTCTTATCCATGGTCTTACACTAAAAAATCAAAAAATAGAAACCCACGAGGGTGAATAATAAATAAGGGGGGGAAATAATCATAAAACTCCTAAGGTAAAGAACAAAATAAAAATATAAAAGAAATTTATTAAGACAAAAATGAAAAAAAATGTGAAATGTAATTTGAAATAAAACCAAAGAATGTAAAGGAAGATATTGATGCTTATAAAGAAAAAGTAAAAAAAATAAAATGCACAAAAACATGAGACAAAAAGAACAATAAGATCTATGTTAATGTCTATATAGAAGATGAGCATGTGAAATACAAATCTATAAGTCTCAAAAGGTTTTTTGGAGCTAAATTTGTTTGTTATTATGCAAATTAGAGTAAGAGTGGGCATCGTAAGATGCCCTAATGGGTAATTGGATGTAGGTATGGGCATAAAAACATTCCCCAAAGTCTTAAGGGACATGTGGATGGGTATTGTAAGATGCCCCAACATGAGAGTTGAAGTAAGGTAACATTGAACCATTAAAATTATTTGCATTGGGTTGGTAGGTGCATTTGGAAATAGGTAAATGTATTGGTTTGGTAGATTTTAAGGAGGATGAATGTGACATATGATGTGTAGGATAGGTATAAGGAGATAAATGAGGTAAAGGAGGACCATGTATAATATGCTTTGGATTAGGCATTTAAACTAGGTACTCTTTTGGTTCATATGACCTAAGAGGTTATCGTTTAATGGATCCAACAATATGTTTAAAGTTATTAATTATAGATATACTTTCCTTATTGGTGTAGGAATAAGGATCAACTATGGTTTGAAAAAATTAGCAAATGAGGTATAGGTATGGAATAATTGTTGTTGTTCATTAGGTAGTTGATGTTGATGTGATTGTGGTTCTTGAGATTGACTTTTAGAAGCTTGAAGATAGTCTTGATAATGTTATTTTATGAGAATATCAAGATTGAAATGTGGACTAAGAAAGGAATAAAGAATAAAATGATGAATATCATGACAAGACTCATGATAATGACCTATAGTAGCATTCCACTAGCAAAATTTATCAGGATTGTACCATTTTGGAGGAGGTTTTAAAGGATCAAAGCTCATGGGTTTAGAGGGTGGTAATTTTTTCTTAAGTTATTCTAGATTTAAGGGTGGGTGGGTTGGGTTAAAATTGGTTGAATTAGATGCTCCATTTTGATATTAGGGAGGCTTGGGTGAATAAATTTTATGATAAAATGATTGAAAAGGTGATTTAGTAGTTGTTTGAGATGGTTCAAATTGATTCATAAGAAAGTATTGCTTTTTTTCTTTGTCTAAGGCTTCTTCTAAAGTTTGATGGGAAAAGATTCAAACTTTGTATTTAAGGGAAGGTTTAATATTAGTTACAAATAGTTTTAAAAGAGTGTCATCATTCATGTTATGGTCCACTTTATGAGTGAGATACTTCCATCATTTGATGAAAGTATTAGTAGATTCATTAGGAAGTTACTTGGCATTGATGAAATGGCTAAGGCAATTTTCAAGAAAGTCATCATGTTGTAACTCCTTCACTAGAGAATTGACTAAATCCTCTAGTTGTGAGATGGAATGTTTAGGAAGTTGGTTGTACCATTAAAGTGCATCACCCATAAATTTTTTGGCTAAGATCTTGGTGGTAAAAAATGTGTTAGTTTAGACCCATTCCTTATAGATATTACCAAAATACTTAAGAAAGATAGTAAGGTCTTTAGTCCCATTATATGTGATAGTTGGAAAACTGTTTCCAATATCTATGGATGCAATAAATGGGGCTCAATGTTCATTTTGAAGATGTTGAAACATTTTCTTATTCATTAGAGGTTGAGGGATGATATTCCCATTAGAATCTCTAAGAGGAGGAGGGATAAAATCTATATTTCATTGAGACATGATGACTAGAGGTGGTTGATTAGTCATGTGTAATAAATGTTGTTGCATGTTCATAATTTGAGATTGGTTGGTTGTTTACATGATGTTCATTTAATGTATGAATTGTGCAATAAGTTGATTTGTATCAATAGGTGGATTTGTGTTTTTAAGATGGATATTATTTTTGATAGGAGGATGATTTATAGTGTTGGTGGGAGGAGGATTCTTTATAAGTGGAGGATTCCAAACATTAGTGTTAGTTTTTTTAAGTGTGGTAGAATAAGAAGGAATGTTGGTAAATCCACCATTATTGTGAGCAGTGAATAATATATCATCAGGGTTTTTGAATATTTGAGAACCATCTATATTATCAATTTGAGTGGTTACAACCATGTTAATTTTAGAAGAGATAATACTAGTTGCTCTTGTTATGGGTGTAACAAGAGGATTGTGAATATTGGAAGTAAGAGGTGGAAAATAATGTGAGGTTTCAACATTTGATGTAAATGGGTTGATGAGTTTATGAACTATATGTTTAGAAGGTTTTAAATAGGTATAAGGTATATGATTGTCATGGTTTGGGATTTGTCTAATAGGATTCTCTATATCTACTTTATAGTATGGGGTAGATAAAGATTGAGAATATTTAGAACCATGTGATGAAGAGATGCACCATAAAGATTTGTATTCTATGGTGGAGAAGTGAGGTAGGAGAGAACAACCCATGAACATTTTTAATGGGTTAATATTGTCAAGAAATAATTTGATGAAAGGATTCATGATACCAAGCAGGAGTGGATATTAGAAGGCAGGAAGAAAAAATAAAGACAAAATTGTCAAATAAGAAAGGCAAAAAATAATACAAAGTTGACTGGGTCAGCCTAGCATAGAAAATAGGGCCTATAAATAGTATAGGGTTGACTAGGTTGACCCATTGTAATAAATAGAGGTTGAGAAAGTGTATAAGGTCAACTGGGTCAACCCAATATAGTAGATAGGAAAATTATAAAGTATAAAATAGATTATGAATTAAAATAAAATAATTTTTTTAAGTAATTTTGAGAAGTAAGAACATAAGGGAAACAAACAATTATTTAGATTAACACTAGCTAATCTAATTGAGACAAACATCATAAAACATTGTACCAATGCTGACTAATCCAAGTTTTTACAATACAAAATATAATTGAGCAAAGACCAATCAATCAACTTGGAAATTAAAATATAACTAATTATCCAACTTGAATTTTTTTAGATTATTAGAATGTATTTTTAAATGTGATGGTAATTTGGCTATAAGTAAGGAACTATAAATCAATCTAAGGATAGTTTCAAGTAGTTTGGGTTGAAACGGATTTATAGTGGTAATGATATAGGCTTGGTATTAGGGCCAACCCCCTCACTTCATAAATCAAAATGATAAGGGTGTTGGGTGCTTAGACATAATATACCATTAACCATACTTTATACTTGACTAGAAGATCAATTTGGCTTCCCTCTTAGTGATGAAATCCAAGTAGGTTGGCCTTGGGTAGTCAAATGTTAAAATGGTTGTTTAGATTTTGTGATTTGGTCATGTATGCAAAAAATAGAAAATAGTGAAACTAAATGATTTATTGAAAAAATACCTAATTAAATTATGTGATCTATTCTAAGCATGCAAGCAACAAAAAATGAAAATATGAGCTGATTAATAGTATATAAAGTTAATTCTAACTTTGAAACAAGGTACAATATTGATATAGTCAATAGTATATGCACATAATACATAACATGGTTGATAGGGTAAATCCTAAACTTTTAAAGCAAGGTTTGAAAATTAATAGGGTTAGAAGAGTTGAACTAGTTATCTAGATAGCACATAGAACAAAGAACTAGGTTGACAAGGTCAAGCTAGTTGACCATGCAGGGGCAGTTTTAAAAACTACAAACTATAAAAGGAAAGAATATAAAGAAAGAGATAGAGAGATATTAAAGAACCTTAGTGGATAAGAGATGGAAATAATGAATATTTCTATTCAATAACCTTGATATATACTTGCAAATTCTGCTAACCAAGTTGACTGGGAAGATCATGCTTTGTAGAAACATGTTACTAAGTGCTTAAAATGTATATGGTTGATTAGGTTAACCTAGTATACTAAACATGATGCTTGAATATGTACAAGGTCAACTAGGTCGACTTAGTAATATAGACTAGAAGTTTAAAAAGATAAAAATATGTACTAGGTCATCTAAGTCGATCTAATAGCCTGTACCTAAAAACCTATGCATATAAGTTAGAGTTGGGTCAATGTAATTGATCTAATATGGAAAATATATGATAAAAATAATGATGAAAAATAATGAAATAAGTTGAAAAAATCCTACAAGGGTTAGTTCACATTGGGTTCACCGAAAATGCATCATATCTGTAAATCAATCCTAGATCAGAGAAGATAGAGCATACCTTTACTTCTAATTAGGAATACATTTATTAAGTGGGAGCATGAACAATATAGGGATCTAATAGATCTGATTAGGGGATCACTGTCACAATACACCATGCTAATAAGGGTTCCAAAGCCTACAGTCTAACACAATCATGCAACAAACCTAAAAGAGACCTAGGTTTTGATATTCACTCTATTCTAATAAACAAGAAAGTAAATATAATCTACTTCACACCAAGCTTATGGAAAAAAGTTAAGGTTAGAAATAAAATGAACTAAACTAATCATGCATATAATACATATATTCACATCAATGTATATGAAATCCTAATGCATGGAAAAGAAGCACAACTGCATTATCTATCTATTATGATAAAGGAGAAATAAAGTAAGGAATACTTACCTTGAAGATGAACCCACCGAGCCTAAATCTCTCCCTTGGCCAAGGTTCTTTGAAATATATTGTTGTGGTATGTGAGGATAACAAAGACAAATCATCTCTAGGATACACAAGCTATCTATGCATTTGAAAGACTTCTCCACAAGACAATATCCATCTCTCCAAAAAAAGTATGGAACCCTAACATTTATTCCTCAAGTATAATGGTCAATAAGAAGATGTTCATTCATAATTATTCTTCTTTGATTCTCTATTCTCAAATGGTTTAAAATGAAGTTGTATATATAGTGGATCTTGCCTTAAATCCTTCTGAATATGTCAGTTGTATGGGGTTGACCCAATCAACCCTGTTTGATTTTGGGAGATAAATCACTAAGTCCTAAGCTAGGTTGATTGAAGGGATAATAAAACTCTCAAGTGAAAATACCCAAAAATAGTATAGTTTCAACCCATTCAACCTTATACAGTAATTAGAGGTTGAAAACTATATAGGGTCAACCCATTCGACATAGTATAGTCAACTGATGAAAGGGGGTTAAGGCAAGAAAAAGGAAGATAATGATATGATAAATTTTAATAATTGGTACAATAGAGAAGAATAATCTTAGGGTAAATTGTTTTAAGAGACAAGTTTGTATATAGAAAGTGGAAAAAGGGACAAAAATCTTACAAAGTGCCAATGGTCTACCCACCCCTTTCCTAGTGCACCCCTTAAGGCATGCACTCAAAGAGATTGAGACTTGACAGGTTCCTACAAGATACAAAGTGTTAGTAAGTGATAAAAGATTGAAAATATTATGTTTATACATCATGCACATGTTAGACTAAAAATATAAGATAGATATATGATATACCAATATAATGTGTATACATGACATCAAAATGTAAAATAGATTGAGCATAAGTTGGTAATGTATGAGTATTCTAGATCTAGCATTCACAATGTTATCAGGATAGATATATCAATGTAAACATGTATATGAACAAAAAATATAAATATAATCTAAGTAAACTACTTGGTGGTATGTGGCATGATTTCCATTAAGGCACCTAAGGAAGAAGGGGAGATGCATGAGGTCCCTCATGGCATCACAATATAGATGTGAAAGTAACAAGAAAGAGATAAATGTCATGGCCATGATGCATATATAAAAGCATATATACAAAAACATGAGGCATGCAAAGTAGGCCAAGGGGCCAAAATATAAGTGACATGGGAACATGTCACTAATTATGTTAAAAATAACACATACAAGGACATATTCAAATGTCCACATATGCAAAATATCATGCAAGTTTATATTAGAGCCACATGGAAGGACATGTTCAAATTTCAACATACACAATCAAGAAGTATACACAAGGACAAGGGCACATGTCCAAAGTATAAAAATAATTAAAATGCAATGGTATATTCAAATAACCTCAAGTAGATTTAAAATCAAAGAGACATAATCAAATGTAGATTAGTAAATCTATAAATTAAATTATGTAATAATCTTGTGGTACATATCCATATAAGATCAAAGATGTACATAAGTTAAGCCTATAGTAGTAGTAGTCAAAAAAAAAGTGTAGTATAGGATGATCAATATCAAGATATAATTAGTGTTAAATATCTGATATGGAGTATAGAAAGATATAACCTAGAAAATAATAATTTATGTGTATTATATCTCTAATGGGATAACATATAAATGTTGAATCGGTGTATATGTGTATGTGTCCCTGATGGGAAGATAGTAGCAAATCTAGATCTATGTACAATACTAGAATCCTGTATTAATATATGAATACTCAAAGGTAAAAAGTGAAGGATGTATGTATGATGAAACATACTAATATAATATAGATAACATATGTAGTACTTGGTAAATAGAAGGAATGTAAACATATAAATACACAAAATCTAAAATTTATATTTTCTGAGCAATATTTTAAGGTTTTATATTTTTGAACATACTATATATTATTTGTGTTTTTTGAGTATAGGATATATACAATTAATATGAAAATAAAAATATGTTTAAGGATCAAGATAAAGGAAACTATGTATAATTAAATTTAAATAATGAAATTATGTACAAATAATAGGGGAACACACTAATCAATGAGTCTTGTAAGAGACTGACTATCAAGGTGACCTATATCAAGTAAAGGAAGAGTTATCACACATGATGTTTAAGGAGGTATATTAGATCTAGGAACCATATATGTTGAATAATCTATAGTGTGGCTATGAATTTTTGGAATTAACTAAACTAGCTTATGAACTATGGGGCTCTTAGGGACCCATCTAATAGAAAAAGCTATAACTGACATTGATTCTCTATGCAGATTGCTTTGTAGACTCAATACATTGATTTGGGTGGGAACGGGTTAGAGAGAACCTCTTAGAATCCACAACATGTCTCTAATGCAGGGGTCTTTCTAATAAATATCTTCATAGGAGAGTGTGTATAAATGATAATATTGTATAAGTAGACCTCACTTGCATAGTTGTTCAACTGATATCTAAGGTGTGCTAATGGATTATACATGTGGAGTTATAAATGGTCATTTTTTTGTAATTTTATGTAGATTCAGTAAAGGATTATCATATAGAATGTCCTCAACTATAAAAACCTAATTAACATGTATATACTTAAGACATCTATGTATAGTGGATGGAATGGCTTGAAGCTATTGTATCTAAGGCTTATCGAATAACATATCAAATGTTATATAACTAGGTATAACTATGAATCTATTGGCCACATGTATGGTACTAACCTATAATGGAAGTATGATCTCCCTAATGGAGCTCTAGACATGGACACTAAATCCACAAATAACCATATCTATTGGAGAAATATATTGGACTAAATATCCGAAGTTATGTATAAGTGTAATAATACACACATTGATGCTTGACCCATTATCTAGTTAGGACTCTGAATAAGATTATGATCAATTTAATCTCATATAAAGAGTGTTTATAAATTTGAGTCATCATTAATTATATTTTTTTCTAATAAAGTAACTAGAGGCCTAGATAGCAGTGTAGTATTATACACAGCAATGATAAGATGTTAGTGGTGGATGTGCATGATAAGTATAATGAACACCTTAAGTGTCTATTAGATCATTATTTGTATATTTTATAAATGGATTAGAAAATATTTTCTTTACTTTTTCTTTAGTTATTTATGATTTGGGTGTTTCTATAGGGGTTCTCACATTAATGATATTGACATTTATCAGATCTTGGATCTTATGTCATAAGTTATTGCATCTATTTGTAGTGTGCTTGGGAGCCTATGATAATTGAAAAATAAATTAGAATCATAATTTTTTAGAATAAGCCTAGTTTTATCAACCCCTTTAATGGGAGGGAGAGATATGACATTGCATTCCAAAAGTTGTTGGAGAATGAGAGTTGGAAATTCAGGAATATTCATAAAAGTTATCCTTGGAGGAGTAAATAAAACCATACAAGGAGTTGGTTTCAAGGCTACATTAACTATTATATTTTTCTTCTTATTTATTTAATTAGGCCTCACCTTATATGGGAGATTATTTTAACTCTTATTAGTGGAATCTGATTTGGTTGTGTACTTTAACTTACTCATGGAGAGAAGTTTGGCATCCCATTCCTTCGTTATATGACAGATATATAAATGATGGAAGATTTTTGAATGATATAGACTCATGTAATTATACTAATAGGCTTTTCTTGAATATGTCCTTGAGTTCTATATCTGCCATGGGGCTAGTCATATTTGCTAATATGGTTTTATATTGTAAGACATATTCAAATATTGGCTCATTAAATTTTTGTTTTAGTTGAAAAAATTTATTGTAAGAAAATTTATCATTAATTTTGATCTAAAAATGTGCCAAAATCATATCTATGGGTGGATTAAATTATATAATGGATTTGTTAGGGATATCATAAAACCATTGTAATGCATAGTCCTTTAAATTATGTGGTAAAAACATAGTTAAGAGGCAATCATTGGACACATAGTCCAAACATGCTACATGAAAAGTGTGTAGATGATGATCAAGGTCACACTTACCACCATAAAAATTAATCTTAGGTGACACAAATTTAGATATCAAAGGAGTTACCACTATATACTATGCCAATGGTGTATGTAAGAGAACACGAGAGTCCAAGTATGAGATGGTCTAGTGGCACCTGAATCAAGATGTAACATCTTGGTTTGTAGAGAATGGATCTCATACCTAAGGGATTATACATATGGAGAGGAGGGATTTGTACTAGCTATAGGAGGTGTTTCTACTAGTAAGAGTTTCCTAGTTATAACATTTTTTTGTAGAATATAAGTTGCCTCTATAGTAGGTATAATGATATTAACATTTGTGGGGTTAGAAGATTGACCAAGTCATGTGTTCTTTATTTCCAATATAGCTTGAAAAATATGTGCATGATCATGAGGATGTTCCCAAATTCTATCTCTAAAACTTAATAAGAGCTCATTCTTATTGATTATAATATTATTAGCATTGAGGGGGGAGTGTGTCCCAAGTCCCATCTTGCATATCATTATCTTGATTATATTTCTCATGTTTCAATATATTATCATTGAAGTCAACATAATCAAGATTTAAAGGATCACTTAAAGGATTTTCAATTGGTTCTTTATCCATGGTATAAGCTCAAACATAAAGAATCTATTTTTGCTCAATAGGATTACCACTAAGCCTAACACTTCTTCTTAAAGGAAGAGAAATAACTTTTTTAGATGGATTATAGTAAACAAAATGAAAGAGTTTCACTAAAATATAATATATGAAATTTGAAAATTCTAACATAGTAGATGGAAATACGAAAGATAAGTATACAAATATGTTGTGTCCAACATACCCCAATCTTAAAAAAAATTGAGTAGGGGCCCATTTCAGCCTGAAAAGAATTATCTATGGTGGGTAAATCACTTATTGATGTTTAACATGTTATTAACAATCATATTATTTCTTGAAAATTTTAATGCCTAGGTTTTTTATTAAGAATGATTGCCTTAATGCTAATAATATTTGTCATTTCCTTCAATATCTAGGTTTTCATTATTTATTTTACTTAGGTTAACCTAGTAATGTTTTTGAAAGTTTCATAAGTATGCAATGTATACACATAAAAGTTTCAAACTTTATCAATTACTAATGCTTTCTCTCTTATAGGAACCAGTCGAGTCTTAATCTTTCTTAGTGCATGCCTTAAAGGGTTCACTAGAAAAGGGGTGGGTAGACCATTAGTGCTTCACAAGATTATTGTCCCATATACTACCACTTGTTATCTACACAACCATATCCTATACACTTACATAATATTTGACTCCTCTCTTACACACTCATCCACTAAATTCACCACCTTAATTATCCCCTACCTAAGCCTAAAATACTTTTTGACATTTACTTAATAATATCAGCCTAGGATGACTCTATATTCTAGTTGATATTTACACATTATGGGTTGATGTTAACCTTGGCTGACCTAGACTAAGACCTAACTTATTTTTATAAAATAATGGTATAGAGTCAAATTGGGCTAGCCCTGTTGGATAAACTTTTATAAATGTTTAGGGTTAGAATTAGCTATATATACGCATCCACTTTCATCATTTGAATAGAATATAATAAGAATAATATTATATTATGCATATTCTTATCCACCATTCTAATTGAGGAACATTGATTAGGGTTTCAATAATTTATTTAGGGATATAGATCTTGTCTTATGGATAAGTCTTTTAGATGCATATATAAGTTATGCATCCTAGAGCTGACATATCCTTGTTATCCTTACATACTACAACAACCTCTTGCAAAGAATCTTGGCCAAGGGAGAGATTGAGGATTAATAAATTCATCTTTATAGATAAGTATTAATAACTTTGTTCTTCCTTTGTTAAAATAGATATATTATCATTTATACTTATCTCTTATGCAATAGGGTTTCCTATGCATTAACCTAAGTATATATTCCATTCATGTTTACTTTTTATGTTTATTACCTCCACTTTTTGCTAAAGATTTGGTGAGCACTAGATTAAATTTTAATTTACTTTTCATATATTTAGTGAATATGAAAATGTAGGACCTAACTACGGTTATGCATAGTGTTTCTTGATTAGAGGCTTTGGAACCCTCCATTACACACATGTCCAAGCAATTCACTGCCTTACTTAGCCTCTACCTAATCCCAAAACCTTTTTTGATATTTACCACACACTATCAACTTGGGCCAACCCTGTATTCTTATTGATTTCTTCATGTTAGGGGCCTAGGTTGGCCTTGCCTAACCTAAAATAAGAATTAACTCGTCTTTATCAATTAACCATGTAGAATTGAATTGGGTCAATTGTCATGTCCCCTTTTTAATTGACATGTTCTGAGTTTATGTTTTTTGATTCACAAGATTTCTACATTCGATTTTCATTCAAGTTATTTCAGACATATTTAGCCAAGGCTCCTACTTTTTAGGGATATTTGATATGCAGCGGAGCACCTTTATTATGGTATGGTTATGTGCGGAATCACTCCCTGATTCACTAACTTCGATCGGTTTCGATCTGACATGTATTGAGGGAGATATTAATATTTGATTGATTTAATCAAATATTAATATTTAGCCTATTTTTAAATAATTTAAGAAACCCTAATTAGGGCAAGCATATCTTATCCATGGAGGCCATTATTCATTATGCTATTGATTATTGATATTTGAGAATTTCTTTTGTGAAGACTAAGCCTAGGGTTCAAAGATTCCATTTGCATTGGAAAATGTTCCCTCTTTAGTGTGTGCAATTAAGAGGCTGTGGAATATCAGTTGATCTATTTGTGAGATAGCTTCATCCAGAAGTTATCACAGAATTTCAGGTTTGAGAGATAACTTCACACAAAAGTTATTACAGATAATCCAGGTATTTCTTTATGTTTTGATTCAATAAATTATACAGCTAGAGATCTTTGTGCTAGAAACGTATATTTCAGATCAGGGGTTGAAAATAGGGAAGTTGTGCTTAATTGGCAACCGTATAAATCGTACAGGTCCGTACTGATCAGTGCAGGAACCGACTTCGGCAGACAGAGGGTTTTCAGTGACCGACATCGGTTGACTTATCGACAGAGACCGACGTCGGTGAGATATCGACCATACTGTGTGTCGACACAGAAGGGCCGAGAAGAATTCAATTTTCACTTCCAGTTTTGATAAGCCAGGGTTTTTAAGACTGTATTTCATATTTATATGCATGAGAAAGGACTGTAATTGTAATAGTTTAAAATGACAAGTGATAAGATTTGTAATTTGCTATTCAGAGACTATATTATTGTGATCATTCTAAATTTATTCAACTGAAGTTATATCTTGTTCAAAGTTTTTTTGTGTTTCTATATTTCCTATTTTGGAGGGGATATCACAGTGGTATCAAAGCTAAATCCTGCTAGCCTTGTATAGATCTTATGCAGCCACAAGAGTTTTTTAACTCAGGTGTTAGATCAGCCACCGACCATCATGAGTGATAGACGTAGGGCCACATTGATGCTGATCAGGGCACTAGAGAATTTCAACGTGCTATGATGACAAGCCAACAGCAGATGGCTCAGACACTACAGGCACTTATGACTATGATAGAGAGAATTGATGGATATGACAGGAGTGCTACGGTTAATACAGACTCACTCCAGAATAGCTGATAGACCTACATGTCCTACTTTTGTTCAAGAAGAACCAGAGGCACCAACAGAGGAAGCAGGGAATAACCCATTTGCAGATGTTTACATGGCTGCAAATGATGAGTGGGACTTATTACCTCTTCATGTCCAAGAGAGGATGACCTTTGATCGTTTTGTCAATCTTAGGAGAGAACTTTAGATTGGTTAGACAGGACAGGAAGCCTAGAGTTCAATTTGAGCTTACTGGTAAGCTTTCTTTGACTACTTTTGATTAAGATGACAGCTCAAGATTGGGTTCATAAGCTTGACATATTTGTCAGAGATAGATGCCATTACGCCACTTTACTTGGATGGAGTAGCACTTGGTACCATTTGGTAACACTTCAGTATAATCAGGTAACAGAGTACTAGGATGGATAGATTTTGAGCGGTTTGACAGGAGAGATCCTGAGGTTTACTTCTGAGATCTGCACAGTTGAGACTCATTGGTGAGTTTCAGAGATTAGCAGTCATGGTACCCAATATTTCAGAGCGTAGATTGGTAGTTCTCTTCATAGAGGGATTGACAGAGCCTTGAGGGGTTGGATCAAAGCCCTTGATCCTCCTTCATTACAGGTAGCTAATGATTTGGCACCAGAGGTACTTCTTCTAGAGACCATAAGCACTCCCACGGGGATACGGAGAGACTGGATTTTTAGATAAATTAGGGTAAAAAATGATTCAAAGGCCAATAGCACCACCTTTGGATCGTGAGGCGCTTAATGTTAGAAGCTTTGCTTCTACTGCAAAGGGATATCCATCATGATTGTCCTTTGAGGCCTAAGGGCAAGGCGAATCATATGATGTGGGTATACTATGAGGATTTTGATTCTGAGGATTCTGAGCAGCTGAACAGTTCTGACAGAGGCAGAGGCTTCAGGGCCTAATGCAGAAGTAGAGTTAGAGCTTAACATTCAGGAGGCACGCATATCCAGTATTCAGTCAGATGAGTCATTCAGACTCCGTGGAGTTTTGAAGGTTAACCCTTCTTGATATAGGAGCCACACATAATTTTATGCTAGATTTGTGGAGAAGCATGGGCTACTACCATAGACTTTGAGGGCATCAGTGTTAAGGTAGCCGATGGTCACACTCTTAAGTTTGATTACAGACCTCCCATTGCGCTTGAACTTAAACATTGACTTATATGAAGTGGCTTTTCATTTGAAGAAGTTATCTTTTATGGAGGCTCTCTTTGATGTTGATGGGAAGACACACATTCTTAAGGCAATACGAGGCAGCAGCTTCAGATATATGTTTTTTCATCAGATGAGGTACCTATACCACATGACATGATAGAGAGCGATTGCACATTGGCACCAACACAGGAGAGGTATGAGGATGAGCTTGGTCTTGAGGTTTCAGTTTAGGAGTCACATTGAGGACTACTTTTGAACCTATTAGTATCCAGTTTTATTATTCAGGTAAGGAATCTATTGATGTTAGGTACTTATGTGACACTACATGAGAATGGACATGGCATGGGGGTCCCAAAACAGGTGGATTGATTGATTTATCTCAGTGATTTTGCAATTTCAGGAGGGGCGGATTGTCATGTCCCCTTTTTAATTGACATGTTCTTCATGGTTAGCCTATTATGCGACCTCGTAGGCTAATAGGATGGATAAAGGGTCATAATGGAGCTTGGCTTGACTTTATTCACAGGATTTCTACATTTGATTTTATTCAGGTTATTTCAGACATATTTGGCCAGGGCTCCTACTTTTTAGGGATATTTGATATGCAGCGGAGCACCTTTATTATGGTAGGTTATGTGCAAAATCACTCCCTGATTCACTAGCTTCGATCGGTTCATCGATCCGACATGTATTGAGGGAGATATTAATATTTGATTGATTTAATCAAATATTAATTATTTAGCCTATTTTTAATTAGAAACCCTAATTCTAATTTAAGAAACCCTAATTAGGGCAAGTGAGGGTATTGTTTCTCATGGAGGCCATTGTTCATTATGCTATTGATTATTGATATTGATTTTGAGAATTTCTTCTGTTGAGCCTAGGGTTAGATTCCATTTGCATTGGAAAATGTTCCCTCTTCAGTGTGTGCAATTAAGAGCTGTGGAATATCAACTGATCTATTGCCAAAGTGTGAGATAGCTTCATCCAGAAGTTATCACAAAATTTTTTGAGAGGTAACTTAGTTATTACTAGATTGATTTCTTTATGATTCAATAAATTATACAACTAGAGATCTTCTGTGCTAGAAATGTATATTTAGATCAGGGGTTGAAAACAGTTGTCAGCCGTACAAAGTTACAAGTCCATACTGATCAGTGCAGGAAACTTAAAATCGACTAAAGACCGACGTCGAATCGACTGACGACGACGACTGTGTGTCGACACAGAAGGGCTGAGACCTTCCAAAATTCAATTTTACTTATTACCATTTTATATGCATGAGAAATGCAATTGTAATATTTGATAGTATAATTTGCTTCAGAGACTATATTATTGTGATCATTCTGAATTTATTCAACCGAAGTTATATCTTGTTCAAATGCTATATTTCCTATTTTGGAGGGGATATCACATCAACCCTATCAAATAAACTTTTAGAAATGTTTAGGGCTAGATTCAGCCATATATACACATTAATTTTCATATTTAGAGAGAAGAGAATATAGGAATATATTGCACATTTACTTATCCACCATTCTACTTGAATCATTGCTTAGGGTTTTAATACACTCTTTGGATATATGTATCTTGTCTAAGTATTTTAGATGTATAGAGACATTATGTAGCCTAGATTTGACTTATCCTTTTTATCCTTACATACCACAACAACCTCTTGAAAATCACCTTGGCCAAGGAAGAGATTGAGGCTCAGTGTGTTCATCTTTAAAGGTAAATTTTGCTAAATTTGTTCCTAATTTTTAAGACTAGATAGATTAGCATTTGTACTTCTCTTCTATGCATTAGGATTTATTATATATTGACTTGAGTATAGATCTTATATGAATGTTTAATTTTTATGTTTATTATACTTTGTGCCACAATATTTGGTGATTACTAGATTACACTTGAATTTGCTCTCCATATATTTAGTGAATATGAAAAAAAAAAGAATTATTTAGTGTTATTACATAGTGTTGCTTGACTAAAGGCTTTGGAACCCTCTCTAGTGATGTTATTATGGTAAGAGATCCCTTGGTTAGTTCTAGGAGATCCATATTTGTTATGACCCTAAATATATAATGTATCAAAAAATGAAAGTGTAAGTAGGATTTATCTTCTCTCAGCTAGGTTTGATTAATAGGTTAGCTAAATTTTTCTTTGTATACATTATGGTAAACTCAACATGAATCAAACCCTATTTCATGCATTCATTTTTATGATAATATTATATTTTTTCATTTTTGTAGTAATTTATTGAACCTATTGGTATAGTTCTAATAATCTATGAGCAGGTTTAACACTCAATCACCCCAAAATAACTATGATTTGTCTACGTAAGTCTTCTCCAAATACAAGTGACTGGATTGATTAGCTTGACATAGTCTTATTCTTTAATTATAGGATTTATTAAAAATTTAATCTAATTGAATATGTTTGTAGTGTTTTTTTTATCACGGGTTTGTAGACATAGTTGAGCTAGTCGACTTTGTTTGCAAATTAATTTTCATCACATGATTTTTTTAGACTCTATTAACCCAATTGAATATATTTGTAGAATATTTAAATCATCACTTGAAGCACCACAACATAATATTTTCAAACTAAGCATCTTCAAAAAAACCAAGGCTTATTATTACCTTCTCTATCATTTCAATTTTTTATTTATAGTATTATTTTTCACAAATTTTAGTCTATAAAAATACAACCCTATAATGAATTGGGTCAACTAGATCAACATATCTCTATAGGAAAAATTATATCTAAAAGACATAGTCAACCTATTCATTTGTGTTAAATTAGATCTTGCTTCTATAGAATAGTAATGACGTTGTCAACTCTATTCTATTTTATTTACATACAGTGTCACCTGAACCAACTCTATACTCTTCATAGTTAAAGGAATCAACCTATCTTATTAGTAATTAGTTCACTTTTCATTTCAGCTACTTGCATGCTTAGAGTAATAAACATAGATTAATTAGGTGGTTTTTGAATTTATAGATTTAGACACACTATTTTTCTCTTTTGCACACATTTCTAAATCAATTTACACAAAAAACACATTAAACATTTTTCTTCCCAATTTCTACCTACTTAGATTTTGTCACCAAGGGGGAAGTTGACTTGGTTTTCTAGCCAATTATAAACACATAATTGATGGTATATATTGGAAAATCACCTAACACCCTTATCACTATGGTATTTTCAAGTGAGTGGGTAGGCCCCAACACCAAGCTAGGACCATCACCAATACAGATCCCTTTCAACCCAAACTACCTAAATCTATCCATAGATTAATTTCTAGTTCCTTCTTACAGCCAACTCCCCATCACATTAATTTTATATTTTAGTTAACTTAACAAAATTTAGGGTTGACCAATTAGTTATAATTATATTCAAGTCATTACTTCATTTTTTATCATTATATTTTATATTACAAAACTTGCATTAGCTAGTGTTAGTACAAGGTTTATGATGTGTGTTCCAATTAGATAAATCACATTAATCTAATTTATTTTGTGTTTCATTTTATTTTCTTAGTTATTATCTTGAAAAAAAATATCTATTTTCATAACATTGTTATCCCTATTAACATAGTCTCTTATATATTGTTCATGTTATTTCCCTTCAGTACAGTCACCTTGTCTGATTGTGTATCTCTGTCAACCTCTTTAGTTTTTCCCTCTAGAGTACCTAGTTGACATATCTAATTGTGTATCATTTTCAACCTATTCTGATTCCTCTTTAACAATACATAGTCAACCTATATGGTTGTATCCCTTTGTTCCCTTCTCTATTTCCTATTTTATAGAACATTGTTGATCGGTTGGATTCTTTATCCTATCAATTGATTCTTCATTCCATCAAATATTTAGCCTCTTTCCTTCATCATGAATTTCCTATTTTAGGATATTATATATTTAAATCATATAAACATGAAGATTCTTACCAATCTTAATAGGTCTCCCAAGATAGCTTGTGGTTCCCACCTTAGATGAAAACAATGTTCATGTTTACAATTGCACTACCAGTTATGGGACTCCTCCCCATTTATCCTCAATTTGTAATCCTTTATTCTCATTAAAATATGAGTGTGATTTAAATTAAATACATAAAATTATCTTCTTCATTAATTATTTTCCTCAACATTGTGGAAAGGACCCTTCAACCATTTATAATATTATGATAGGTCCTCAAGTAGAAGAACCTCTTTCATCCTCCCCTACTTTTTCTCATGGATTTAGGGGAAACACTTTCTTTGCATCTCAGACTTTTATATATATTATGTCTCCTTCACACACCATGACATATTCTTCATTGACTTATTCAACCTCCATGCCAAGTATCTCCATTGGCATGGTAGGTTCAACTTCTAGTGGGCCTTTTTTGAAAACCCTTTTCCTTAATCATTCTACTAGTGCTTCTTTTTATAACAATGCTAATCATTGCACTAGTGTTTCTTTTGATACCAATGTTAATCATTATAGTAGTGCATCTTTTTATACCAATGTTAATCATGTACTAGTTCTTATTTTTATACCAATACTTTTCATGCCACTAGTGTGGTGCATGTTACTACTCATAATGCAACTAAAGCCATTAATATTAATACTAATGCATCACATGTTGCACACACTAGTCAAAATGCTACCAAAATTCATCAACTCTTACTACAAACAATCAATCAAATAAATACTTTTCAAATCAATAACATAAATGAAATGATGTAGATTTAAAACCATCTAATTAATCTTCAAAACCAACCCCAATAGGTTTCATGGGAGCAAAAAATTTGAATTCCCCAAAACCCCCTTAGGGATTCCTATGGTAGCCTTATTCCTCAACCACACCTAATTAATAAAATGATAAAACATATAAAAAATGAACCTCTTTTAACTTAAATTTATAATATTGGCATAGGATGTATCATACCTACTATCATCTATAATGGATCCACTAATCCCACATTGAACTTAAAGAAATTTGATAACCTTTATAAAGATCAGATCAAACTTAATAGCTTTGATACTACCAAACTATTAGTTAAAACACTCTTAACAGATTATTTGTATTGATATAATCAAATAAAAACCCATTCTATCACTATCCTTGAAGACTTGGTTAGCTCACTAGTCCAAGAATTTCAAACTAGTGATCTTCCCAATAATAACTTTACTCACTTTATAAATTGTAAACAACTTGAAATTAAAATGACACAAGCCATAAAAAAATGATGGAAGAACTTGTATAACAAATGTGAGCATAATATGGTGGATGATAACATATTCTACCTATTCACCAATGCTCTCTAACCCAAATTACAATATCAGGTTAGGACTCTCTCTCTAATAACTTTAGAATAATCCCTTGACTAGGCTAAGTGACAAGAATTTTTCATGCCTAATTTGAACCATCTCAACCTAAAATGAACACTCATATTCTCATTAAAAATAAAAACCATCATGAAATTAATGATGGCATTACCAATACATATGAGATTATTAAAAAAACTTCAATAAATCACTCTCAACAACATTATGGAGCATGTTCCTCCTCCAACCAACACTCATACTCCTACATAATCTCAACTTAACAAAACTAATGCCCATAAACCATTATCCTTATCCAATATTCAAAAGTGTCTTTCAAGATCTATACCATGAGATCTTGACCTCACTCATCTAATTAAATAATGGTATGATCAAAACAAATTTTGTTAATGTTATATAAGTTAGAGCCATTCTTATGAGACTTATAGATAATTATGTAATCTAGCCATGGATTTTATTCTTGGGTCAAAATTTGATCATGAATCACTCATTTGAAAGTGTTGACAAACATATGACATAAATTTTAAAGCCCACAAAAGACAAAACAAATTTAAATATTTAAATCAAGCTAATGCTCATTACAAAGATCTTCTTCCCAATCATTAAGATAGCATTGAAATGCTTACTCCTTATACAAATAATGTTGAAAGTCTTATATACCTCACTATTAATGAATAAAATGCGGTACATATGAATAATATGTGAAGAGTAGTTGATTTTATTGACTCCAATCTAATACCATGCATCAAACCTATCAACTATTTTACATCATTCAATATACTTACCCATCTCATCTAATGAAGTTGGGGTAATGGACCTTATAACCTTCCAAGAACCACTCAAAAATTTAACTTGATCATTCCTCTCACACTATATCTACTTTTTCCCCAACATATACACACCAAGACAATGTTTCCCAACTTTCCAATAGTATTTCTTCAACCCAACCACAATAAATACTTTAATCAACCATCTCACCACCTAAATCCAATCAACCTATTTGTCCTCAACCAAAACTGAGTACAACTTACCAATAAAAGTTTAATAACACTTCTAACTCTTCTTTATAGGATCTCTTGAAACATTATGTGCTTATTTATATTAATCCCCCCATGGGTTATGATGAATGAGACCCCATTTCAGAACTATCTCATATCCCATCTTAAATACCTTTCCTCAAATTAATGCAAATTTCCCCCCATGATCTAAACTATATAATGCAATTATTATTTGAAATGAACATCCCTCATCCTCCTCTAGTAGGGCATGAAGCTACCTTATCTCGGTCTAAAGATAGTATCATTAAACAATATGAAGAGATGTCCATATATATTGATGAAATATTGTACACTTATCTTTCCCTTAAGTTTCCAATCACTTCCATGATTCTTGAAAGATCCTACTTTGTGTGGATAATCCTCCTCTATTAATTAATGTCTAAATCAGAGATATCCAAGCTAAGCAAGCCTTAATTGATAAAGGTTCAAGTACTTGCATTGCCTTGCTTAATTTCATTAAGACACATAGATATTATGAATACAACTTAAAGTCCACACATATCACATGACAAGGCTGTGATAAAAGGCAAATGCCTCCTCTAGGTTGTGTGTGGCTTTCCATTACCATCCTTCTTGTCACCATCCATGTGAAAGCTATGATATTTAACTTTTCCCTCTCTTATAACATCTTGCTTAGTAAGCCTTAGACTCATTTTATGAGAAAATTCACTTATCCACATGTCAATGTGTCAAATTCCCCATAATGGTGTTATTTACAAGATTCAAGGAGACACAAACCCTTATAATTTCAAATAATTCAAAGAATGTGGTGTCTTTAAAATTCCTACCCTTGAACCTTTACCTAGTATCCCATTTAGGTAATCTCAACCGTTCAATTATCTTATCAAATATACCTAAGGTTATAGTGGTCACCATGAACTAATTGGGAACATACCACCTAACCTCCTTGATTTTGATGATGATGAACTAGATGAGATTAGCCTCAAGATCAAAACGTTTGATCTATCCCCTCATATCATAACCTAACTTCCTCCCTCTTTACAACCTTGATTCTATCAACCTCCTATCAATGATATACTCATGGTATTAACCATGACTAAAAACTTTATCCATCATGTGAATTATGATGATAATGTCATACCTACATGTACCATTAACTTGTATACACCTGACTATGATGATGGTTATGCTTTAGATGACCCATTTTTAGGTGGAATTTTCCAAGCTATAAATTTTGAGATTATTTGATATCAAACTTATTTATTTCAATATTTTCATTCATCTTTTAGCATTCCTTCCTTTATCATGCCTAACTCTAGTCTTATTCCTATTTTTTTAGGGTATAGATGGAGTAATCACATGGTACACCTCTAGTTTCAACAATACCTCTTATAATAATTTTCATAGATCATGCCATGGTATATCCTTACCATTTTTATAGATACTAGGATCCTTATAGTTTTCTTCCCCTAAAGATGTTATCTATTATTTTTAAGCCTTCCTCTCAACCAACCTTACATTCAAATGAGCCTAGTCCAGCTTATACTCCTGCTCTACCTTCAACTGAGCCTCATCCTATTTCTACTCTTGCTTTACCTTTAGATGATCCTAATCTTATTATTGTTCTAGCCCTACCTTCCTTTGGAAATGACCTTCTTCCTTTGTTGAATATCGATCCCATGCCTACCTAATGGGATAATCATCCTTATTAAGATATTCACAAAGTTTATAATCATTAGACTAGAGACTACATATTATATCAACCATCCCCAACTTCTCCTTCTACTTATTCCATTAGTAGGTCCCCAAATATTACTAAAAAATATATCCTTTTCTTCCATGGGATAGATAGCCACTCTTGCACTCATTTCCAAAAACTTCAATAGTATATTAACACATTATGTCCTAACATAACTCAACCCAAATACAAGACTATACCTCCTCCTAAGTTGTTACCTGAGTATATCCCTAAATATGGGGAGGTATACTATCTTTGGCACCAATTTAGTACCCATCATACCAATCATTATCATATTATCTAGTAACACCTTCATGATCACCATTACTAGACACCCACATCATCTATTCCTCCTTCCATAGGTTTCCCATGAAATAATCTTACTCTTTCTTCATTGATGGCACATCCTTCTTCATTGATGGCACATCCTTCTTCATTGATGACACATCCTTCTCTACTAGTGGCTCCTCCTTCTATATCGGTGGTGCCTCCTTCTCACCCCATGGTTACCATTCTTATTTAAGTACCTATTAATATCCTTGAGTATCCTATGCAAGATAGCCCTCATGATCATGCTCCTTAAACTACACCTAAATTTTCTATTGATAAGATTCAAAAAGTATTTGCACAACATTCTATGAGGATTGATGAGACTCTAGATGATGTTAGGATCCATCTTCATAAATATGTCTCAGATATCATGGATAATATTTGTGGGTAAATTTATTAGTATTTGTGAGCAAGGCATAGTGTTATTTAACTTTGTTATTCATTATGATTTTGGATTGGATTTTTGATCCATTATTATATATCTTATCTATTTAACTATGTGTCAAATTTGGTTTCACTTATCTATTTCACATAGATCTTTATATTCTGATTTATATGTTTTATATGGTTTCATTTACTTCTCTATTTGTTATGATTATTATAATTCTTTCTATTATTTCACATTTAGGTTTATGCATTCATTTCAATCATGGATTCATTTCTTTTACAATGATTTTTTTCTATCTTATCTCAATTAAAACTCAAATTATTAGTATTGTGACTTATACAAACCTTGATCCCCTTATTAATATTTATTTAAAATATGATAAGTTAGAATATAATATAGTTCATTATACTTTAATTCATCGATATAAATTGAATCTCCCTTTATTCCTTTATTTCATTTCACATACTAAGCATACGTATGGTTGAAACTTGAGATTACATACTAGTTCATAGGTAATCCTAAGTGTTTAGTTAGTCATATCTTTAGATACTTAGCTTCATTTAACCAAAGTCTAAATCTCATTCATGTATATTACTTATATCACTCATATTGGTTATTCCAAATCTGTATGGAGGAAGAATAATAAATCCATAAAAAATTTAAAATTTAAATCATTTAAACAAAAGGTAACATATAAATTCAAAAGTCAAATCACACTAAAAGACATGATTCATAGCACATCTCAAATTTCTAATTGAATCTCAAATTCCATAGTTGGCCTTATGATAGAGTCAAGGTCCATTGGGGTGTGGTAGGCTAGTAGATTACCATATGAGAATAAAAAAATATTTTAGTTCTACCTACTTTCTCACATAAGTACCAAATTTTTAGAGTATATTGATGGCTCTATAAGAGGTCATGAGGATCAAGGAACATTTTTTGGGAAGGTAGGTCTATTTTAATTTTCTTGTTCATATAACTAGCATGAGTTGATCTTAGTATCCCACCTAATTTTCCTATATAGCTTTGTGCTTATTTTGAGCTGGTATCCTTTGTATTTTTATGATCACTAGCCTCTTAGTTACTCTCCTTGGTACCTCGTATGCCTCATGTTTCATAAGGTCTTATCATATATGCCTATGTCATGATTTTTACATCCCCTATTTCATTAAAACATTCATATTTCCCCTTAATAAATATTATTATGTTATCCGATCAATATCCCATATGATTTCCCTTTGTGAGTTGTAGTATAAGTCCATTGATGGGATTATACTCTCCAAAAAAATTACCATACTAAACATATACTTATTATCATTACCTCATTAGTGTTCCCCTTATGAGTTGCAGTGTAAGACCATTGATAAGACCAAGCCATCTTAATAAATTACCACATTACAAAAAAATTTAAAAATCATTCCCATAATTGTTTCCACCTCATTGATGTCCCCTTTGTGTGTTACAATATAATACCATGGATATGACTAGGCCTTCCTCATAAAATATTCCAATACCAACTCCTACTATAACCAAGTCACAAAGAAGTTATATTCATACATTTTTAGATAGGTAGTTTTCAATTATGAGTTACACATCATTGACATATTTCCCATCTTGATTTAGTATGTTTTATCTTTACTTCATAAATTTTCTAATTTTATCTTCTTATTTTATAATTGTGTGTATGCTTACAACCATTTTATTAAAATTTTGCATACTTCTTATCTTGAATTAGTGTGATTAATTTAAATTCCTTTTCCATTTTGTCTTTCTTTTTATAATTCCCAACTTGATTTAGTATGATTGATTGAATTAATTATTTTATTTTTATACCATTGGTTTTTCATGTGCCTTCCATTTTATTATAAAATTATCATACTTAAAAACATGATAGTGTTAATTTTATTTATTTTAATTTGGTACAAAAATTTACATCTTTTGAAAAAATTTGTTACCCATTTTAGCATCTTTGGTAATTTATATTTATTTGTATTTTATTTTTACATATTTCTCATCATGATATAGTTTGTATTACATTTGTTTTGATTAATTATACTTTTCCAAATCATTTTTGCCTTTTTATTTTTAACCATGCACGTGTCTAATATAATGATAGGTAAGAAAACATACATCACATATTTCCCATATCATATACAAAAAAATATACATACATGTGCTAGAAAAGAAATATATCGATGCATCTACATCCAAATCCAAGTAGAACTCATGAGATCAATGAACTATCACACACACACACACACACACACACACACACACACACACACATTAGAATACAAATTAAAAAATACAATAGTGACAACTCTAAGGTTGTGTTCCATCATGTCTGTCTTATGGCCTAGCCACACTACACATGGATGCCTATGACTGACCCCTATGAATATCACATTACAAATAGGTAGTATGGGATCTCAAACCAACAACTTGTCCATATAGATTGACCACTTAGGCATGTATTTGGCCAAGCTAGATGGTAGTCACCATATGTGTATCTTACTCCTATGTTGATGCCTGCAAACCCTACGACTATCTAACTCCAACCCTTATTATGTCTTATAAACCATCACCTCACATTTATAGCTACCATATGGCCTCTCTTACGAATATGAACTAGCATACCTAAGCTAGGGTATATGGAACCATAGGATCATCCAATATGGTAGGGTTGTATGATGATATCACCCTATCCAAAATGCCATGATGTGCATCTATAACTTTCTTGATGTATATAATGGTTAAAAGATAAACATAAAATGAGGTCACATACAACCTAGAGTAGATCCTATCTAATCATGTATCCCACTGGGCTATGGCTTATCTCTCATCATTTGACTCCAATGTATTAGTAATCATTAGTGTCTCATTTATCAAAAGTCCAAATAATGCATGAAAATCCTCCAAATTAATAATCACCTCTATGGTTTCCCCTTACACCTCCCACCAAAAAGTGTTGGTCAACCATTCCCATTATCATAGGAACATGATAATGAAATCAACACTTAGAGATATCTATGTCATCTCCATAATGCCATTAAAGTCCAAGTCAGCTAGTTGATTCTTATCCATGTTTGCTAACCTCTCTAATAAATCTAATAGTCATGGTTCATCTATTAAGTGCCAAAATCCCTAGTGTCTTTGTAAAATATCAAAAAACAAAGGATTTATCAGATCTTGATGTCATACAAATAAAAATACATTCATCAATATTCTCAAAAATTTACAAATTGACCATTTCATTAGCTTATTTGAATTAGTTTTCTAGTTTTTCTATTTTTCCACACAATCAACCCATTTGATACTAAGTCAGCCCTATCATAGTATTTTTATAATACATCATCCCACTAATACATAGTCAACCAATTTATTTTAGACTCTATTAGCCATTTTGATACTAAATCAACCCTTTTTAGCTCTAACATATTACATTAGCCCTTTGAAATATAGTTTATCAATTTTAGCATATTGTATTGGTCACATATTATGAAATGCATTGAATAGAGGGTACTGTGTTAGTCATCTTCCTATTTTAAAAAATATTTACGTATTTATATGTAGTTGACCACCTTCAACAATACCATGTTATCCCACTACTATGCATTCGACCCCCTATTCCTCTCTTTCCTTATGAACTAATTTGATAGGGTCAACCCTGTTCTTTATCTATGATGAATTTTTAACCATTCACCATAAAAGCATTAGGCATTTATTGGTCTGATCTTTTCCTACCAATTACCCTATTCTACCTCTAGTCTACCTAAACATTTTCTAGGGTTAGTTTTGATGTCTATATTTTTCCTACCATTCAATTTTTAATATTTAGCTTAATTTGAAATAAAATTGCTTAAAAAATTAAAATTCATATTTTCTTATTTGTGATGCACTCGTTATAGTAGTTATGCATCCTCTATGTTGTAGTTGTCATCTCCTCACCATGGTTTATCTCTAGGCTCAAATTGGGTCTCTCAAAGTAATGTTCTCTTATAATAATAAAAACAAAAAATGAATTATTTTTCATCCAATTTATATTTACTATTTAAAAATTTTTACCTATCAAATATTTACAAGCAAATTCTATTTTTTGACCATATTTTTGTTTCTAAAATCTCTTTTTCCAAACCAAAAGATGTCCTATAATCTTGACAATGTAAAGAATCTTTTCACATATTACATGTATATTTTTCAAAAAAATTAAATTTTCTCTCTTTTTTGATAATTTCTATAGGTTTACCTAATGTTCCCTACATTTGACACATTCACATTTCTTTCACTTCATTTATTATCTACAAAACTAAGGTAAATAAAAGTATGTGTTTTTCAAATTTGTCATATAATTTATCTTAATTGCTTCTTACTACAATTTATTTATATTCAATGTTGTGTGTTGTCATGTTCTTTTCCTGAATCACCATCTTGTGTTGCATTTACATGACATGTGATAATATTTGAGTGGGGAATATGTATAAACATAATATTTTCAAACTTTATCAATTATTGATGTTTTCTCTTTTACAAGAACCCATCGATTCTCAATTTATGTAAGTGAATACCTTAAAAGGTGCACTGGAAAAGGTGTGGGTAGGCCATTAGTGCTTTACAAGATTATTATCCCCTATACCACCACTTCCTATCTACACAACCATCTCCTATACACTTTTATAAACTTTTCTATCTCTCTTACACATTCTTCCAAGTAATTCACCACCTTAATTATCCCCTACTAAGCCAAAATACATTTTGGCATTTACTAAACAAGGTCAGCCTACGCTGACTATATATTCTAATTGATATTTTCATGTTACAGATCTAAGTTAGCCTTGGCTGACCTAAAATGGGACCTAACTTTGTTTTATAAAATAATGATATATAGTTGAATTAGACTAAACATGTCAAATAATCTTTGGAAAAGGTTTAGGGTTAGATTCAATTATATATACAAATCCATTTCCATCATTTGAATAGAAGAGAAGAATAAGAATATTATATTGTGCATATTCTTATCCACCATTCTTCTTAAGTATAATTACATAGGGTTTTAATACTTTATTTATAAATACATATCTTATCTTGTAGAGAATTGTTTTATATTCATAGAGAAGCTATGTATCCTAGAGCTGACTTATCCTTGTTATCCTTACATAGCACAATAACCTCTTGTAAATCACCTTGGCCAAAAGATAGATTAGGGCTTGATGGGTTCATCTTCAAACATAAATATTCATAACTTTGTTCCTCCTTTGTTAAATTTGATATATTATAATTTTTACTTATCTCCCATGCATTAGAATTTCCTATATATTGACTTAAGTATAGATATTCTATGAATGTTTACTTTTTATGTTTATTACCCCCACTTTTTTCCATAATATTTGGTGAGAACTAGATTCAATTTTAATTTACTTTAAATATATTTAGTGAATGTCAAAATATAGGACCTCTTTAGGTTTATTTCATAGTGTTTCTTGAATATAGGCTTTAGAACACTCTCTAGTGAAGTTATTGTGGTAAGAGATCCCTTGGTTAGGTCTACTAGATCCATCTTGGTCATGACCCCAAATATCTAATATATCAACAAATGAAAGTGTATGTAGTATTTATCTTCTTTGAGCTATGATTGATTAATACGTCAATTTTATTTTCCTTTGTATACATACAAGTTCTCCAAGACTTTTACCAAGAATTCCTATGTTTGACTATTTTATTTGACATTCTCATGTGGCACAAGTTCCACATAACTTTTATATGTTGGATATTCTATGAAAACTTAGACATCTCAAAGCTTCATAGTCATTTTTTAACTTGGAAAGGTTTTATGCTTAGATATTAGATAAATTGGTTCCATGCAATGAAAACTCACAAACCTATAGATATTCAAACATTTAAAAAAAATTATAAGTCTTTCAAGTAAGTGGATCATCAATATGTTTCCAAGTGTCATAATCCTACTTATCTGGTGATTGATAGGATCAAATTTTTAGTATATGAAATTTTTGGGCAAATAGAGTAGTGACAACCATCTGCTATACCAATCCCATGGACCTGCTATAATTAAAACATTAAAAAAAGTTTTTAATTATTCTAGGTGAGAGAAACACTAGGATGATGACACATGTCATCATCCCATTCATATAGGGTCTACATAGCAAAAATAAGAGCATGATACTTCTAGGGAAGCAAAGCATCAAGTGTGTCACAATCTAATTCACATAGAGCCTTTTCAAATATGAAGGGCAATATGATACCCCCAAGGAGAGTGAGATCAAAATATTTTTCCAAGTGTCACCATCCTAAGGACCTGAGATAGTAATAATCATAGAATAAGGTAGAGAAAGAACCAAGAGGTAGCAGGGAGGCAAAATTTTGCCATGTGCCCCCAAAACTATATAAAGGTATAGTAATGGCAAGGAAATGGTTTTGGGAAGATATGAAAGTCAAAAAGTGTCAAATAAAGGTGACAAAGCACTTTGGGATGATTGGGGAAAACCACCTAATAGTATATATCAGAGATGGTGCACCATAAAGCAAATTCAAATATAAAAATCAAAAGGAAAAAGAGACAAAGTCATTAGAGCCATTAATTTTCATGAATTAACTGATTGTATTAAATTCAACAAATCAAGTGAATCCAAAAATAAATATAGGAAATTAAAAAAGTCAATTGTAATCACATTGACATCAAATTAATATTTCTAAGTACAAAATTGATCTCTAACTGATTAAGTAGTATTCACATAGTTTCAAAGAACTAGAGCTTAAGTGCATAGATATGGATTCTTGTTTAAAGTTTCCACATCCCCCCTCTATGTATTATATTATAGGGTTCAACCAATACACAAATACAAAATTCAATGAAGTATTTATCAATCACAAATTCAAGCACTACTCAACCATTTGGGAAGAAGTTGAGATAGCAAAGCCTTGTAGCCCTAAGGAACAATTCTCATCCTTTACAAAAAGATACAGATAGGACTTGGTAGCAATAAAATCAATGGGAATATATGATGTAACATCAAAACTAGAGGTTATGCCTTGTATAGACCTAGTTTATGATTTGTTTATAAATGGCCAATTTTATGGAAAATTTTGCATGTCCATCAGAATTACACACCTATGCCCTATGTTAGTGGGTGTGCTTTTGAGAAGTATTACCAACTTCCCAACACAAAGGTATCATATAAAAAAGACCTAATTGACTAATATATGTCAACCAATAATGTTACCAACAAGTTTTAGGAGTGGGCACACAACCCAATCACCTTTAAGGTCAATGGATTGATCTTTATCATCTTAATTTCCACTTTCAAGCTAGTAATCAAGATTGCAATGGTCCTATTAAATTTAATCTATGGTTTTCCAACCATAAACTATATCAATGAGGTTTGAATTCCCTTACTAGACACCATTCTCACCTCCACCATTATTATCATCATTAGGAAAATCATTAGTACTAACTTGATTCACTAGGTTAGTAGTGCATACAACTGGCTTGATGATAAATTTTACATGATGTCTTATATAGTGGATTTTGTAACTAAAATAGTCCATTTAACTTTTGAAGAACCCTGGTAACCCTTTCTTGAATATTCCAAGAATAGTATTTATGATGAGTTCAATCTCATCAAGATCCACAAGTTTAGGATGAAAATGAATGGGTTAAAGATGACCTTCTATCCAATAGTGTACCAGGTCATTCATGATAAGGATATGCCCAGATTATCTGATCACATCTAGAAGACTCTTGGAAGGATTAGTAGTTATTATCTCTACCTAAATTGTATAACCATTAGAGTAGAGGCAACAAAGTTCCTTCCCATACATCTTCCTTGGTTGGTGATAGATAAGTTTGTAGAACAATAAATCATATCTTAATTGGTAGATTTTATAGATTTTGGTTTGAGGAGTGCCAGATAGGGATCAATCCACCCAACACCTATTAGCATTAGCTAAATCTAATATACCAAATGAGAACATTTCCACCTGATGGATAGAATTAAAATGTCCTACAATTTCAAATGGTCACTTTATAAGAAGTGGGATGCAAGGAAAATTCTCAATAACCACCTAGATAGACTGAAAACTAAGGTGAAAATTGAATATAGGCATGTGTCATATCCCCATGATGATGTGCTCATAGATGCTCTAAATGATATAGAGGTCCAAGATAGAATGAAAAATTTAAATATGTTAATGGTGGTATCTAGGCATATATAATACATTCTAAATGCCATCAAGGAAGATGCTCAAAGAATTAAAAAAGAGCATTGGGATTCAAAGCCCCCTTTGGGACCTCTCTCACAGGCTGAAATTCAAACATAGGAGTAGGTTAGACCATTTGGGCATGCATATATGGGGATTGAAAAAATAATCACTCAAGGATCTCCTCATCATCCCATCCTAGTGGTCACAATATCAACAACCACCATAGTGTCCACTCCCCCTCACACAGCTCCCACTATAGAAATTACTATGAGCATAGCTTAACCTAATGGGAAATTTTATATGTTTCCTTTCCCTCCAGTCATGGTAGATAAATAGGTAATCCTCCCATATTTCCTCCACCTAGTTTCTAACTTACCTACTTCCCCCATTTCACCTACATCAACCATTTTTTTTAATCCATCATCACCACCCACTACCCATTTGGTTTCACTTGATGTTTCTTCCCTTTCATCAATATCATCTACTACTCCCACCAAGACACCTTTAGTGTACTAGAGAAATGTGAGGGATCCTTCAGTTTATCCCTAGGATACTCCAATAAAGGGAACCCTTAAGGAGAAGTTAGGGGGAGAAAAGGATATACAAAGTTTCTAAGGAAACAAAACCCCTCAAAATCTCATATAATGGTGAAGATGATAGGAATAAGCTTGTAGAGAGAGAATGGTTCACAAAATAAGAATGGGAAGACAAGATGAAAAACTCCTTATCTAGAACCATTAGTGAGACCATATAAAGTGACATGAAGGATGAATAGTTTCCAAAGGAAGCTCAGTCTAGGACACTATGATTTTGAGGACCAATTTAGGCTCAATTAAACTACTTCAAGACCAAGATGGAGACAATGGAGATGAAATAGAGTAAAAAAATTAAGCTTCAGCACAACATCAGTTAGGGGTATTTCTCGAGCCTTAGTACCTCTAATCACAATAGTAATATCTATGGAAATAAATTCCAAGACTGTTGCTACACAAAGGGTGATTACAAAATCCTCTCATTCCCCATTTATTGTAATAATTACTTCTATCCCAATAGGTTATGTAATAGTTATTCCTCATGCTTTGAATTCTTAATCCCAAAAAAATAAGGCCCATGCCATTTTAGGTCTAGTTTTGAAAATACTAATCCTAACCCCCATAATTTAGGATATGAAACCCATAGATAAACTTCAAAAGGACCTATTCAAGTTACCCTTAAATCCATAATTGGTTATTTGAAAACATTTCTCAATACCCCTCCTACCTATTCATTCTTTATTACCTCTAATCCTCAGTCTTCTAGATTTTATAAATAGGATTAGTTTGAGAATATGGTCTCATCCACCATATTTTCTTCCCTAGTCATTCCTTCCAATACCTCCATCTAATTTAACCTTCCATTTGGCTAGGTGGACCAAACAAAGTCTACCACCGTTACATCAGTAAAGGGTTCAAAGAAGGGAAAGCTGATAGTTTATACAATGGCCCCCAAGAAGGTTACTAGATGGAGAAAAACCATTCCTCATTTCCATTAGTTAGTAACATATTGTCTTAATCCCATGATTCCCTATGGGTACTCTCCCTCTTCTACTCTTGTAGGCTAGGTAGAACCTTCACAACAACTAGTTACCCTAAATATACCTAGGTTGATTCAAAATATTTAATAAGCAGAGGTGGGTAGGTAGGACTTGGTCATTATGGAGTAGCCCATATTAAATTTTCACTTTTAAAAGGAAACTAAGACTATGATAAAGATAAAGAGAAAATATAATGGTTAAAGGATAGCAAGTGTAGTTGAAACAAAAAAATGTGTTCCAATTATTTTTTTTTTTAAGAACTCTCCCCTCTAACTTATGTGGTCCTAAGAAGGACCCCTATACTTTTGTAGAATATATAAGGGGAGTAATAAAGGAGATTAAATAGTATTATTAACTAGAGTGGAGAATTTCTCCTTAATAACATATTTGCGGACCTCTTCTAGTTAGATACAAACAATTTTAGATTAAAATTTGAGGGCATAATATATAAGACACATGATGACCTATAATAATTGATAAAGTTGTCTATATGTAGGGTCCTTACTATAGAGAATATTTATGTGGAGATCAGGCCTACATTTAAGGCACAAAAAAAATTAATGGACAAGCTCCCCTAGATCTTAACATGACCCCTATTGGACTTCAGGATGTTAGAGAATGATTTTTAGACCAAATTCACTCTACTTACAAATTAAAGTGAGTAAGCAAGCTTATCAGGCCACATCACCTCCACCAATCATCTCAACTACACTAGCATCTTTAAAGGTTATGCCCACCATTATAACAACTTCAATTTAAATATCCATTGAAATATAGGTGTTCACCACTATAAATACTTCATCATAGGAGGAATGATGTTAGTGTTATTATAATTTTATTGTAACAAGTTTTGTCTATTGGAGGAATATTTTTCCAAGTGTCCTCTATGTAATTCTTCAATAGATATTTTCTAAAATAGATGTAAACTTTGAGAATATCTTGAGTGATGAGGCATACCCATCCCAAGTATATATGCATGTATCTCCCACATTCCAAATGGAGGAGAAATTTAGACATATCAATATAGATGAGAAATCCTTTAGTTTATTCTATAAGTCTATCATATGCATGCCTCTTTCATTTCTATGATATAGCGGTTATGCATTTTTATCTAACCAATAACGTACTCTTTTCTAATATATGTAATAGTAGATTCAAGTAGCTTGTTATCAATAATAAAGTTTTATCAATTAGAATGTGTAGTAGCAATTTAGTTTGATAGATCTTCCTTTCTGGTAATAAGATATCTAAGTTACTACATACATTGCATACAAATGAGAAGATAGAAATGTATCCAAGTCTCCTTGCATACATCAATTTACTACCTTATGCTCAAAAAAGTGTTCCAGGGCCCTAAATGAAATTTCCATTTTGCACCTTCAATGTGTTTTGGTGATTGAGGTAAGGAATTGCTCAATGAACCAAATGAAAGACACGTGGTTGTTTCAAGGGGATACTAAGACTATTTTTGGGGGTTGGAAGGATATCACACCTTTCCCCATGTTAAGAAGGATGGTGTAGAAGTAAAAAGTGGCTGAGAGTTTGAGATTACATCTATTATGGACACATGGTACGTTCTCAGGGCCTTATGAGTTTTGAGCCCTTTCTAAAGATTTCCCCACTTACCTTTTAGTGGGAAAGGTGTATAAAGTCTCTAGGGCTTGAACACTTGAGTTTTTAAAATAAATTGATGCCACATGGCATTCTTACATCCCATAAGGAGATCAAGGCACATTGTACTACTACACCAAAGTAAATAATGAGTGAAAAAGACTTTGTGTTATAAGAAGAATTGTTTAGTAGGACTTTTGCTCTTTTTCACACTTATAATAAAAAGAGCAAAAGTCATCCATGTGTTATAAGAATAATTGTTTAGTATGAAGGAAATATTTGTACCTTCTCTCTCCTTTTTGAAAGAAGCTCAAGTGACTTAAAGAGGGTAGTTAGTAATTAGCCATTATGCTTCAAAGAATTAATGGCAACCTGGATTTCAAAATGTAAAGGATTATAACTAAGGCATTTTTATTATTTTGTGTTTACCTATTTCATTTACATCTTCTATTTGTGCCTTCAAGCTATTTGTGTGCCTTAGCTACATGCAGTGTGATTAAGTGATTATGGTGAATTCTTCATGGATTTTCATCTTCTATTGTGTGTAACCCTCTAGAATAGCAGTAAGTGTTATTTTAGTTCCTTGTGTTGTGTTATTTAGAGGAGTTTAAAGTTATTTCAAGGGTTATTTAACTAAAGGGTTCATTTAAATTCAAAATTATTGCACCATTGAGTTAAGGAAAATGATGACATCTTCAACATCTATGAAGAGCAACATTTTCTCCATCTTGGATGAAGTCAAAGATATAGATGTTAAGAGGTTTAATTTTATAGCCCTATTGAATCTCTTATAGTGGCTAGACCCTATCCCAATAGTTTGCAACCTTGGCATGAGTTAAATTACCCCTATGGTAGCATTTCCATTGGATACCCCATACCTAGAATTAGTTATTGCATGTGCTCAAGTATATCAACCAAATACTAGGACTATCATCAATAGTAGCCAGTTGGTTGTTTGATCTTTCACTCTTATAAACCTCAACACCATGCTTGGGATTCTTACCTAGATTGAAAGTATTACACTCTCCCTAGAGGAATTTTAGGAATATGTAGAGAAGAATGACAAAGAAATTTGGAACATTGTCAACTCCTACTGGCTAGCCAAGAAAAGGCAAAAGGTCTTCAAAATATCTAAAACTCTAAAACTAGTGGAATTCAATGAATTAACCTAGTACATAATTTCCATGGTAGAAATATTTTATGGGATGCCCACTATAGATAAATTTAATCATTATATGTTCTTAATCTTAATCTATGTATTAGAGTGACAAAAGAAGCTAAACTAGGCCACCATCTTGACTGACAATCTGCACATGTAGTTGATGCAGCTCCAAGCCACAATTCATTCAAAAGAGGCATTCATATGTACTTTTTATATGTATTCATACCTTATGTATATCTTAGTTAACAATAGAACATTCAAGGGACTCACCAAAAATCCCAATGGGATGAGAATTTATGAGATTTATCAAGAAATCATTTTGGATGGTATTAAAAATAATCTTTGCAAGGACTACAATTACTTATTTAATACCATGATGAGTGTATTATTTCCAATAATGAGCCTTAAGATAATTTCCTTGGTAGATATTAAAATAATTGACAAGTATGGCACCTCTTATATTTAATTTAGGACATTTACCTACATTAGAATAAGTGGTTACTCAGGGTCTCCACATAAATTGATAATATACCTGGATGATAAGTTAATAGTGATAGAGTTGAGCTAGTAGTTCATGCCTCATATGAGATGATAGATAAAAAGAAGGTGAATAATCCCTTTAAATTTATAGTTTGAATTGGGTATTATTCATGCCATTCAGTTACTAAGGCTAAGTGATTGGAGTAGGAAATAGGCTAGTATGTGATTGAAAAGATGCCACTCATGGCCAACTATAATATCAAATGGTTAATAAACATAAAAACTAATGTGATTATCTATTAATAACAATATGAAGACATCAAGTCAGATTGCACTATAGAAGAGGCTATCAAAAAATTGGATTATATGAGGATGACAGTATAAGAGATTATTTCCCACAACATTGCTCTCATTCTCAAGGATATGGTGGATGATAAGAAGAAACTATCTATAATATACAATGAATCCAATGTTGAATCCAAAGCCATATCTCAATTGGATGTCATTTTGAATGAAAATTACTCTATTCTATGGAGAGCCATAGCTATTATGAGGATAACCTTTAGGTGGTTGAAGCAACATGGGGTTGACCTTAGTTATTATGATACCCCTACCCTTTAAGATCTCAAACAAGTTAAAGAGCTAAAAGGTTTCCTCCTAGAGTATAGTGGTGATCCTTATACTCCACCACTAATAACAAAGGGTAAAGGAAAGCACAATCTTGTTGATTTTGGATTCACCAAACCAATTGATGTGGATTTGATAACAACATCATAGTCTAAGGATAGACTATCCTTCTCAAAGGTAACCAGTCTAGCTAAAAATTGGGATAATATTATTACTAGGAAGGTTATATTAGCTAGTGTCACTCCCATATCCATCTTGATAGAGGGTTCCCTAATAATGCTAACCATTTCAATGGCCAATCAAACTAATGTTACACCTAATACACAAGCACAACAACCAATATTTTCCCCTCCCCAAAAGATATATTTAAGGAAGATAGGAGGTGAGGATGAAGGAAAACAACCCAAGCAAAAGATAATTAATAGGGCTTTACAACTTCCAAGTAGATTTCCTATGAAGAAGGAGGTTATGTTTAAGGACCTATCTTCCAAGGAACTCCCTATAAAAAGGAAAGAGAATTGGTCTTCATATGCCTAAAATTTAAGGGATATGAGTGATGATGAAGATCAAATGAAATAGGCCCATTGTTGAGGTGATGAAGAAGAAACATGCATTCACTCCTTTACAAGTGAGAACTAGGCAAAACAATCTAAGGGAAAGGTCTTAAACCCTAATGAAGGTCCCAATGATGTTTTTATTTATATAAGAGACTCCTTTGATAGTATAAATTAAAGGTAATGAGGAGGAAAATCTAACCTCAAATGATCCTTTGTCTTTAGATGATGTTGTATGAGTTAGAGTTGAGGTGGCTACACAAGTTTAAGCCCATAAAAAGAAGGAATTAGTCTCATTAGATATAGATATATTTGTTGAAAATGTCATCACCCAATCACCAAGCCAAGGTGATCAAGGTGGAGCTGAAGAGTTGAACAAATTTGATAAAAAAGGTACAAAATGGAGCTAGAGAAAGATGTTCAAGCTACCACCAATTTTGAAGTGTTGGTTAAACAAAGAGGATTACATGTATCACAAGATTTCCCTTCCCCTCCAAGGGGCTCAAGTTCAATACCAAAGAAGAAGGTGAGTGTAGATGAAGGTGGGGGAGCAAACCTACAAATGGGTACCCCCACCCATACAAAAATAAATAAGGAATTGGATCACTCAAATAAATATGTTGAGGATGGTATTTATAGAAGTGTTGCTTTAATTTAATTACCATAAGGTCTCTTTTTTCACATCAAGGTCCATGATTGAACCCATTATAAATGTCTTGAGGCCATGATTGGTGCAATAAGGAAATCACCATAGCCTATTCCATACCTAAAGCTCAAGCAAATAAATAAGGTGAAGCATCTATGCATCCTTCTAATCAGTCAGTAGAATAGGGGAGATATATCAAAAGGTTTATCAAGGAGTCTCATTAGTTTAGGTCAAAATTTGAAGTTTTAAAGTAGATAGATCCAAACCTAGAAGGGGAACATGGAACAAACAAAGGTGGTGAGGATTTGAAGAGTGATGAAGAGATCAAATAGTTTGTGCTAAGTCTACAATCCACTCTTATGGTACTTCCCACATCAAGCACTTTGATGACACCACTTTTTACTATCTCAAGGTTAGCATCAATGTCTACCACATCAATGGGATTATAAAGTAGACCCCTTCTCTAGGTAAAAGAACATGTCAAGGAGAAAAAGGACATTATGAGAAAAATTAGGAAGATTGATGTAATGTAGATCACTCAAGTACATAAAAAACCCCTAAGAAGGCTAAAACATATTACAAGACCACACTCACAATCATAAGAGAAAGGAATGTGGACATAGATATTCCCCTACTAGATGATTTGAAGAAGGATGATCCCCTTGAGTGTTACACTATCTATATTTATAATCTAGGGGAGACATCAAGGAATGATATAAAACATAACTCACAAGTTTTGGTGAGCATAGTGGCCCATAAAATGGACAAAGACAAATCCACCATGGAAGAATTGAAGGCAAAAAACTAGGTTATGATCTAGTACTTACAAAAGTTACTGTGTGAGCCTAAATTAGTAACTCTAACTACCAATGTTGTTCATGGCACTCTCCATCTCTCATTTACATCATTTGAATCCATCCAAATCAATGATTTAAAGACTAGAGGACAATCAAAAGAAACTTAGAAGAATACTTGGGTGCTAGGACCAAATAAATAATTAACTCAGCATTTAAATGTTTGAAAAACATAGTGTACAATAAAAGGGAGTGTGATGCACAATTTTTTTCTATGAAGTAAATACAAGAAGTGGAAATTGTCATGTCCCCTTTTTAGTTGACATGTCCAGAGTTGAAGATTAGCCTATTATGCGACCCTCGTAGGCTGATGGATGGATAGAGGGTCTTGATAGAGATGGGTTGGAATTCGTTTGGGCTCTTTCGGACATGAATTAAGGGAGATATTAATATTTGATTGATTTAATCAAATATTAATTATTTGATCTCATTTTTATTAATTATTACTTATTTATTAATTATTAATTATTAATGATTGGGTCTAATTTTAGGATCCTAATCCTAATTTAAGACTTGGTCTAATTTTAAGACCCTAGTTCTAAAATAAGGAAGTCTAATTTAAGGGAGTCTAATTTTAGCAAGCACACCTTTGGAGGTGTATAAGAATCTCTCATGGGAGAGAGTTTGTATTCATGATTATTGATATTGATTCTTGTTAAGAAATTCTTCTGTGAAGACTGAGCCAAGGGTTCCAGTATTCCATCTGTAGTGGAGAACGTCAACTCTTCATTGTGTGCGATTTAGAGGCTGTGAAAGATCAGCTGATCTATTGCCAAACTGCATTGAAGAACGTTAACACTTCAGTGTGAGCAATTCAGAGGTTGTGAAAGATCAACCGATCTATTGCCGAATTGGGAGATAACTTCATCCAGAAGCTATCACATGTACTTCAAGTTTGAGAGATAACTTCACACAGAAGCTATCACGAGGGTTTACAGGTATTTTCATTATTTGGGTTTTGATTCCAAAATTACACAGATATAGATCTTTTGTATTAGCCCATAATCCTACAGATCAGGATCAAGCATATAGGTTGAGCAATATCAGCGGCCGTACGACTTCTGTACAGGTCTGTGAAAATCTGTACGCATCTACAGAAAGTTCAGGTACCGACATTGGCGAACAGAGACTTACAGAGACCGACATCGGTCGACTCATTACCGATGTCGGCAAGGGGACCACTACAGGTCGACCGATGATGGTAGTATAACTGACGTCGGTGACTGTGTTTTTTACATAGCAGGCCGAGACGTGCCAGATTCAGCCCAATTTGTGGAATATTCAGGCTATAAGGCCGAACTTTCGATATTCCTTGTATACTTGACAGAGGATCTCTATTGTAAGCTTATGAGCAAATAAATAAGAAATTATACTGTGATCTATTCATCTATTTGAAGATATTTTGCAAAAATTCAGATAAGTAATTTGGAGCTTTGTTTTGATATTCGAAGGGATATTACAGTGGTATTAGAGCTTTGTGTCTTTCATATATCTCTATTGGTAGGGGATATCACAGTGGTATCAGAGCTTTTGTGCAGAAAAAAGAGCCCCTAAGTAAGGGACATTACAGTGGTATCAGAGCTAAATCCTGCCATCCTGAGGGTTTGACAGATCTTATGCAGCCGCAAGGGTTGGGACCACACGGGAATTTCACGCGCAGTAGAGCTTTGCTTGAAGGTACTCAAGTTTTAGAACAACCACCGAAAGACATGGGTGATGATATTGGCAGGGCCCATATTCCTCACCATCCGAGAGATCAAGATGATCCAGAGGTTTTACTTACTCTTAGAGAACTACGAGAAGGGCAAAGGTAGAATAACCAGGTATTACAGCAGTTGGCAGCAGCACTGCCAAGATTGGGTTCTCCGAGGAGACATTCCCCACACCGTGAAGATGTCAGAAGTGTTGCAGGATCACAGAGAGGTCATGGGACTATTTCTCATATAGCGAATAGGCCTACTAGGCCTATCTTTGTGAGACAGGAAGCAGAGGAGGTGATAGCAGGTGAGGAGCATGAGGAGGCATTTACGGACACACTTAGGGCAGCGACTGAAGAGTGGGAGTCATTACCACCTATGGTCAGGGAGATGATTACTTTTGACCGATTCCTCACACAAAGGAAAGAACATTACCGAGGTTGATAGAATGGGAGACCAAGACCCCAGAACAATGATCTGAAGCATGCTACTAGTAGTAGGCTCACACTAGCAACATTTGACGGTAGTGGTAAGGTGACAGCACAGGCCTGGGTTAGTAAGCTGGATACATTTCTCACATTGCGTTTGATGGCCGAGGAAGATGCTATCAGATATGCAACACTACATCTTGAGGGAGTAGCTCACGATTGGTGCCACCATGGGATGGTGACACTCCATCATGATCAGATCACCTCTTATCAGGAGTTCGTGGACAGGCTAGTAGAGCGTTTTGATAGGAGGGATCTAGAGTCCTATTTTTGAGAGTTGGCATAGTTACGTCAAAGTGGGAGTCTAGAGGCATACATTGGTGACTTCCAGAAGTTATCAGTCATGGTCCCTGACATTTCAGAGAGGTGACTAGTAGTACTCTTCATGGAGGGCTTCACAGAACCATTAAGAGGTTGGATCAAAGGCTTTGATCCTCCTTCATTATAGGAATCTATGAAGAAGGCATGCAATATGGAGATGGCAGCCCCATCAAGTAGATCTAACTCCAGAGGCACTTCTTCATCTAGAGACCATAAGCACTCCAAAGGGGATACAAAGAGACCGGATTTTAACATAGATAAATCCAGGGTTAAAAATGATTCAAAGGCTAATCTAGCAGCACCACTTTTGGATCGTGAGGCGCTTAATGATTTACGCAAGAAGAAGCTTTGCTTCTACTGCAAAGGTCCATATGATATCCATCACGATTGTCCTTTGAGGCTTAAGGGCAAGACGAATCGTATGATGTGGGTATATTATGAGGAGTCAGAATTGAAAGATTTCGAATAGCATGATAGTTCTGAGGAGGCAGAGGCTTTAGAGCCTAAGGTAGAGGCAGATTTAGAGCTTCATATACAGGAGGCACGCCTATCCAGCATTCAGTCGGATGAGTCATTTAGACTCCATGGAGTTTTGGCAGGGCAGAAGGTTACCACCCTTCTTGATATAGGAGCCACACATAATTTCATAGATGCTAGATTTGTGGAGAAGCGTGGACTCACTACCGAAGATTTTGAGGGAATTAGAGTTAAGGTAGCCGATGGTCACACTCTGAGGTGTGAGCGCATGATTAGAGACCTCCCATTGCGCTTGAACAACTATGAGTTCAAGGCTAATTATTATGTAGTGAACATGGGGGACATAGAATTAGTTTTGGGTATGAAGTGGCTTCATTCATTTGAGGAGGTTACTCTTCGACTCAAAGACATGGAGGTTCATTTTGAAGTTGATGGGAAAACACATATTCTTAAGGCAATACGGGGTAGCAGCTTCAAACATATGTTTTTTCATCAGATAGAGATGCCTACACTGCATGACATGATAGAGTGCGATGACGAGTGCCCATTGGCACCAACACAGGAGATATATGGGGACGAGCTGTGTCTTGAGGTGAGTTCAGTTCAAGAGTTAGCACATGTGGTAGGGACTCAGCGTTCTGTTATAGGCGGGTCACATGATGATGATATGAGTATGTCTAGCATTCACATTCTAGATTTAGATATTATTCAGGGCCTAGAGTTCATGTTGATTGACAGCGGCGGAGATCAGGACTACATTTGGGATCTAGGAGGAAAATTGATTGGTTTATCATTCAGCAATTGCTTGAGGGCAAGCAATTTTAGGAGGGGTGGATTGTCATGTCCCCTTTTTAGTTGACATGTCCAGAGTTGAAGATTAGCCTATTATGCAACCCTCGTAGGCTGATGGGATGGATAGAGGGTCTTGATAGAGATGGGTTGGAATTCATTCGGGCTCTTTCAGACATGAATTAAGGGAGATATTAATATTTGATTGATTTAATCAAATATTAATTATTTGATCTCATTTTTATTAATTATTAATTAATTATTAATTGATTAATTACTAATTAATTATTAATTATTAATGATTGGGTCTAATTTTAGGATCCTAATCCTAATTTAAGACTTGGTCTAATTTTAAGACCCTAGTTCTAAATTAAGGAAGTCTAATTTAAGGGAGTCTAATTTTAGCAAGCACACCTTTGGAGGTGTATAAGAATCTCTCATGGGAGAGAGTTTGTATTCATGATTATTGATATTGATTCTTGTTAAGAAATTCTTCTGTGAAGACTGAGCCAAGGGTTCCAGTATTCCATCTACAGTGGAGAATGTCAACTCTTCATTGTGTGCGATTCAGAGGCTGTGAAAGATCAGCTGATCTATTGCCAAACTACATTGAAGAACGTCAACTCTTCAGTGTGAGCGATTTAGAGGTTGTGAAAGATCAACCGATCTATTGCCGAATTGGGAGATAACTTCATCCAGAAGCTATCACATGTACTTCAAGTTTGAGAGATAACTTCACACAGAAGCTATCATGAGGGTTTACAGGTATTTTCATTATTTGGGTTTTGATTCCAGAATTATACAGATATAGATCTTTTGTATTAGCCCATAATCCTACAGATCAGGATCAAGCATATAGGTTGAGCAATATCAGCGGCCGTATGACTTCCGTACAGATCTGTGAAAATCCGTACGCATCTACAGAAAGTTCAGGTACTGACATCGGCGAACAGAGACTTACAGAGACCGACATCGGTCGACTCATTACCGACGTCGGCAAGGGGACCACTACAGGTCGACCGACGACGGTAGTATAATCGATGTCAGCGACTGTGTTTTTTACATAGCAGGCCGAGACGTGCCAGATTCAGCCCAGTTTGCGAAATATTCAGGCTATAAGGCCAAACTTTCGATATTCTTTGTATACTTGACAGAGGATCTCTATTGTAAGCTTATGAGCAAATAAATAAGAAATTATACTATGATCTATTCATCTATTTGAAGATATTTTTCAGAAATTCAGATAAGTAATTTGGAGCTTTGTTTTGATATTCGAAGGGATATTACAGTGGTATCAGAGCTTTGTTTCTTTCATATATCTCTATTGGTAGGGGATATCACAGTGGTATCAGAGCTTTTGTGTAGAAAAAAGAGCCCCTAAGTAAGGGACATTACAGAAATAAGTCCAACAAAATATGGATGAGGTATGTAATATGGGCACATACACTTTTATCATAGAAATATCATTGCTCTAAATGATCATAAAAGGCCCAAATAGTTTCAACTAAAGTCAAGCGCCATCTGATGATGCTCAAAGATGGCATCTTTGATTTGAAATGAGAAGAGTATTCCCTCAAGACTACAATAATGGAAATAGATTCCATAGTTAGGAAAATGGTAAGCTTCAATGGTGTAATTAAATTAGAGGAAGAATAAATTCTCTATGCTCTTAAAAACCTCATTGATGCACTGTAAGATTCCTTCAATGTTGAGAAAGTAAAGTAGTTAGTGTCACTTGAGAAGTCTTGTGACCAACTCAAAGAACTCATCAGATGGAAGTAAACCATGCTTCAAAAGATTGCCACTTGGATTGAGGAATATAAAGTGAAGTTCGAGTACTAAAAAATCCTAGTCCAAGGGAATCTCACCCCCATACTCAAAGAATAAACCAATTATAAGAAAAATTTGGTGAAAGATTGTGTTATCCATATCAACTTGAGAGGGTAACCAGATATTTTAGATTCTTCTGAGCTAGCACCACTTCTCTCTTCCTTCATTTTTTCTTATTTTTCACTAAGAAACCATTTTAATTCACCTATTAGTGGCATGTCCCTTTCAAATTTAGTATTTATGTAATCATGTGTATAAGAAAGGGACTTTTTTGTTTGTTATACAAGAGGACAAAGGTTTGTTTTGTCCCTTGTGAGATCATCCTTCACATAGATAATTGAAAATATTATGTCATAGTGGAGGATAAATCTTTCCATCATCATAGGATCATGAGCATAATCTTAGGAATCATGTTTTTTACAATTATGATAGGTCCATGAAGGAATCTTCTAGTTGGAAAATCTTTAGGATTATGATAGGTTTATCTCAATTATATAAGTAAAGGGGGTATGCCCCTTTACAAAGATCAGTTAAATTTTTGAGTCAAGAGTTATAACCTCGAATAATTATTTGCATGTGATCCTTCTAGTGCCAATTTGGTTTCATCTATAAAACCGTTGGTAGGATTTGAGAGCATAATATATGTTTTCCTTGTCACAAACTTGTATTGCACATTTTTAGCATGTCATGTTGTTTAAAATGCATTGTAGTCATTTCATATTAAATTGATAAATGAAATATGTTCATGGTTTTCATTCCCTTTTTATTTTTGAATTAAAGTTCTCTATTTTACATGCTTAGTTGATTGGTAATATGATCTGTTCATCTTCATGGTAGTCATTTAGAGTGTACATCTAGATTATAAAATCCTTTCTACTTTGATATTCAAGAATAGGGTACTCATAGTATTTTTAAGGGTATTCCTAGACTTAATGATTCAGTTGGAGAGGGTTCTTGAATGATATCATTTATGCATGGTTTAAATTTCATTTCTTTCATATCTATGGTAGATTTGAGGGTAAAGGTGACATAGTAGTCTAGTCGAATTCATTTGTGCTCATTCATTTACCTTCCACTTTTGTTTCCATTAACTACTAATTTTTTCCTACCATGTTTCACCCTAAATATAACATTACTCTTTGCATATAAAAAGTGTTATTTGCTTATGAATGCATAATAATTGTATACCTAGCATGTGTTTACATTTTGTGCATTAAAGATTAGCATTACAGTATATTGTTTAGGCTTATGTTATTGAAGATTGTTTAGAATGAAAGTTTCAATATTATTCATATATATATTTAGTATCTTGTGTTTTTCCTAGAAAATTTACCCATTCTATGTGACAACCCCTCCCAAATGGATTGAGTATGTTTGCTTGTGTTTTGGTTAGATTTGTATTCCATTGTGCCAATAATCCTAACAAAGATTGAATTGTATAATATCTCCATATGAGTAATATAACCCTTAGGTCCTCTCACCTTAGTTTAGTTAGAGCCAAAATTAGCATGGGATTGACCATACCCTTTATAGATTCCTCCTAGTCATTTTCTCCATTTAGTCTAGTCCTGATGTCAAACCCTTCTCTAGATACAACAACATATTAATATAGTTTTCCATCTTTGCTTGCCATTTTTATCAAGTGTGTAAGGCTGAGTGATAGAGGTGTAAAATTAGGAACCAACATATTTTTGGTGTCATTATTGGGGAGAGTTCTTGTCACCTATGCTACAAGGAATACTCGTAGAGAGATATAAGTGTTTTTTTTAATTTCATTCTCTATTGTTACTATACCGAGTTCTTGATTTATCAACATATTTAAAACCTTTCTTAGTGAATCCACTATGACGTTTATTTATGTGCTATATAAATTTTTATAATGTTCTTGGAATTATCTTCAATGTTTGAAAATTTCACTTTGTTAGGTGTTATTAGTATTATGTTTGTTCTAGTCTCGAAGTTTTTTCTTCTAGTGGTGACTATTATTTTTAAGATTTAAAGATCAGTGCCTACTATATGTACTCTTCTTTGTCTTGAATAATTTTCTTTAGATATGTAAATCTAGAGGGTACTAGGTCTTCCTTTTAGAAAGATCCATCTAAAGAACTTGTCCCTAAGTTAAAAGCTCCATCCAAAAAGAGACAAGTTTGGAAGCCCATTGTAGGCCAAAACATAGGCAATCAAGTAAGACTTGATCAATTTATCCCCCATTATATTTACCCCCTTTTCTCAAATATCCCTTTGGTTGAAGGATATCAAAGTACTTCAAAGAAATATGAGCTCCTTGTAAGTCAAGCTCCTTCTACCTAAAGAAGTCTTTCTCCTCCTACTCAATCATTAAGGCTTCATTCTATTTTTCCTCTTTCAAGTGCTCCTCATAGTATTCATTCTCAATTATCCCCTATTTCATCTTATTCTTTAAATTTAGAGATGAAAGACCATGATTTGAGAAGGAATATGATTAATGTAGGAAATGATAATGATGGAAAATAATATCAAGGTCTGGCTAATAAATGTAGACCATTTATAATCCCAAGGTTTAGACCTATCAAGTTCAATGGTATGCATGGTTTCCATAATGAGGTTCCCATCAAAGTAAGGAATATATTTCCTAAATTTCAAAGGAACAATGTCATGTTTGGGAAATATAATTTGAAAGCCTTCTTGAATGTTAATGAAGATTATGAAATAGATCTAGATGTGTGCATATAAATCTTTATGAACATAATTAAGAAGAGGCTCGGGAGTGGTTCAAATCCCTCCTTGATAGATCCATAGACACATGGTGAGCTATGATTGGTGCATTTAAGAGTCAATTTCGTGATAGTATTGATCCTAGATTATTGCTTACCAAATTTGAGATCCTTAAGAAAAATCCTAATGAATGTGCCAAGAATTTTAATTCTAGATTTAGTAAGGTATTGAGAAGGATTCCAAAGGACATCATACCCAGTGGTGTTACTTCTTTGATTAAATACTATGATGTATTTGATAAGAAAGTGGCTTATTATATCAGAGATAAGGCTCCCACAATTTTGAGGATGGATTTTAATTTAACTATCCAAATAGAGAATAATATCAAAGCTATGGGTAAGCCTTTGAACAAGAGGGCTGATGTCAAGCTATTGAACCCTAAAAAGCCTCAAGACCCCCATAATAGTGTAGATATAAAGGACACTATAAATACCTTAGCCACTTCTATGAAATAAATTTATTACAAGTTGGCCAAAGCAAAAAAGGGGTTGTCTTAGGGTTCCTCTAACCATGACGATAAGAGGGACCACAAGAGGGAGGAGATAAAAAATCCCAAAGATCAAGGTCAAGGTAGATAAAATTTATAAGTTAATAATAATGATAAGGTAAAGGGGTTTATAAGGGATGACAAGCATGATAAAAACTATAATTGGGGAAGTGGAAGGGAAATATCATATCCTTTAGCTATAATGGTTAATGTAGTCAACTTTGATAACAACTAGTATGATAAGTGCTTCCTCCCTCATCTCCCCTATAACACAGCTGATAGTGATTGTCAAAGTGTAGAATTATTTAAATTTTCATCTAACAAAGATGATATTTACATTTTTTATTTCTAAGAAATGGAAAGTTACACCTTTCAAGAGGAAGTTTTGAGTGATTCAACTAGTCTTGATTGCAAAGACAATTCCACCTATGAATATTTTACTTTCCAACTTAGTGAGTTAGATGTGATGGTTACCTCTTCATCTATATAGTTGATGAGCACTAATAATACTTAGGAATTTTTGAAATCATGTGAAAAGGTAAGGGTCCCAACCCTAGACTTCATCTATAAGATAAACATGATGCATGAATATGAATTGCCTATTCATGAATTTGAGTTTATAAGATCAATGATGAAAGAAACGTATGGAGATTCACCTCCATCAGTTGAGGACTGATAATTGATGATCCACATAACAATTTCCCAAGAGGAGTATAATCTAATAAGTAAACATCAAAATTCTCCTCTAAAATATAAATAATCAGTTACCCTTAAAGTAGAGACTAAAGAGAAAGAGACCAAAGGGAGTAAGGAGGCCCAACATTCCACCAAGCCTAGTTATGCACCCTACAATGCTAAGCCAAAAGGTACCCAAGACAATAATAAAACTCCCCTATTGTCTAGTATTCCCAAGAAGGTTGAATCCAAGAAGCCTCCCTTGAAAAGTGAAGTTAAGAATATGAGTTTACCTACTTCTCTCCCCCTAACTCTTGAGGGGTGTATCCCAAATGAAAGTGTCACTAGTCTACCTGCTAATACTCCTTTGCTTAAATATAGTGTTTGTGACATAGACCACGTATTGATTCAATTAAAGGTCACAATGCCCTTTTTGGAATTTCTTAGAATACCATAAGATAGGAAAATAGATTTTAGGTATTTGGGATTCATCAAGAAAGTTAATACCAATGAGATTGTTGAAGTTGAGCATTCTCTCACTTTCCCTATGGAAAGTGAGAACACCTCAAAATCTCCTAAACATCACTTGGAGGTATATTTGGGAATAAAATTTATAGAGTGTTATATGGATGTTGACCCATTATATACCACCCTATTGATTAATTGATTAATTATCCATAATTTCATGTTTGACTTTGATGTGTCTTATAACATTATGCCACTAGTGGTGCTAAATGAACTTTGTATAAGGATAAATGTAGTATATGGATGATGCCTCACCATGGATTATAGATAAGTACCTATTGTTGTCATGGTTAAATAACTAGTGGTGTAGCTTTTACAATACCCTAGTAAGTTTCTAAGTATGGACATTATTGTTATAGATTGACTACCAAAATGGGGTCTGTTGTCTAAAAAGTGGGCTATTAGTATTGGGGGTAGTGTTCAGATGGACTTGTCTTATGCCACTATACCTCTAGATGGGAATATGGTTAACCTGAATAGGGAACCACAAATGCTTCATGTCCTAGAAGATCCCAAATACTAGTTGAATGAAGTGTTGTATGTAGATACTAACATTGCAAATTTTGTGGGGAGTGTTGAGTATGAGGAGCTACCTCTTGAATTTGGTGTTATAGATGAAGACTCCATCTAAACCATGTATTTAGATGGAGCATATTCAATTATTAGAAATAGATTAGGGGTTGTCTTCTATTCCCATAATGTCTAATCTTATAGATACTCTTTCCAATTATCTTTTGGGTGTACTAAAAATATTGTAGAATATGAAGCACTCTTAATTGGCCTCTGAATCACTCAAAAATATGGACTAAAAAGGTTGTTGGTTAAGGGTGATTTAGAATTAGTGGGGAAGAAGGTCCAATCTATTTACACCATGAAATAAAAAATATTGAAGAAACATCAAAAAAAATTATGGGACTTCTTGGAATGGTTTAACACTTTCAACATTGAATATCATGCCCATGATTTTAATCAGGTGCTAGATATGCTTGCAAAGAGGGATGCAGAGTTTCATGTCAAACATAGAAATTCATCTTATGAGTATGAGGTAGAGGTGATAATAAGGCCTTCTATCCTAAACAACATTTATCAATGGAAAGCATCTAATGATGATGATCAAATAAAAAGGTTTTTGTATTTTATATATGAGTTTGAAGGAACCATCATAGATCTAGACTCCATGATATAGATATGTGATGGAAAAGAAACCTTGTTTGGAAAAGAAGTTATCTAGTTGAAGACTAATACTATCCCTAGAGGATTTCTTAGTCTTGAAACATCCTTTTATAGAGCTAACAAAGTTAAAACTAGAATTTTATATATATAAAAGGATGTGACTAAGATTAACATCAAGACCAAGGACAATCTGAAGAAGATTTAGCTCAGCACTCACCTGAGCAAGAAAGAGAAAAAAGTATTTATCAAGTTTTTGATAAAATACTAGGACTATTTATCATGGTCATATTTAGATTTGAAGGCTTATAAGGAGGATTTATTCTAGCATGTTATCCCCCTCTAACTTGGTATGAAACCATCCCTCCAAAAATAATGGCCTATCAATCCCATCTTGGCCACCAAGATGTAGGAAGAACTCAAGAAGTTAAGGGATGGTGGAGTTATTCAACCCATTAGGTATTCATCATGGGTGGATAATCTAGTCCCTATAGGAAATGAAAATGGAGGCATCCAACTCTATGTTGATTTTCAAAATTTAAACAATGTGTCACTAAAGGATAATTACCCATTGCCTAATATGGATAACATGCTCCAAGATGTTACTGTTTCTAAGCTATTATCCACTCTCAATTGATTCTTTTATTACAACTAAGTAGTAGTGAAGGAGTTACAATTTCAAGGACTACTTTCACTACCCCATGGGGCACCTATGTGTATGTCTGAATGCCTTTTGGCTTAATGAATGTAGATGCCACCTTCTAGAGAGCAATGGATGTAGCCTTCACCAAGTTAATCAACTAATTAATTGTAGTCTATAAAGATGATGTTATATTATAATCCAAGAAAAGAGATGACCACTTGGGGTACTTGGAACAAATGCTTATTAAATGTAGGGAGTTTGGGATCTCCCTCAACCCTAGGAAATGTCATTTTGGAGTACATAAGGTAAAGGTATTGGGACACATTGTATCTCAATAATGTGTGATGATAGATCCTGAAAGGGTAGAGGCCACTGATAAGGTACCTATCCTATATACCAAGAAAGGTATTCGATATTTCTTTGTCTAAATTAACTTTTTTAGGAGGTTTGTTTCTAATTTTTTAGAGATTACTTTGCCCATAACTTCAATGATTAAAAATGATCAAACTATAAAATGGGAGGAGAAGGCTACCCAATCAATTTAAGACATCAAGGTAGCTTTAAAAACTACCCTAGAGCTTGCCAATCCTGACTATAGAAAATATTTCTAGATCTTTTCATTTGCCTTTGAACATACTAGTGCCGCAATACTACTACAAAATAATGATAAAGGTCATGAGCAACCAATTGACTTTTTTAGCAAGGCATTGTAGGGATCTAAGTTAAAATATACCATAATAAAAAAACAAGCCTTTTCTTTCTTAAAGGCTATCAAATATTTTATATCCTACATTTCGAGTTCCAAAAATTGTATCTTATGTTACTCACACTATGGTGAAGGACATACTAACTTAGAATGAAACTAATAAAAAAGATGGCAATGGGTCAACAGAATTCAATAATATGACTGAGAGATACAAACTACCAAGTTGTTTAGGGGCATGGGTCTTGCAAAGCTAATGACTAAAACCAACTTATAGGTTGTGAAAGTGAATAATCTAGAAGTGGTTGTTGATAGCCATAAATCAAAGTACAACCAATCCCCATGGTATAAAGATTTAGTATATTATTTGAAGACCCTGAGCCATCCTCCCTATTTAGATAAAAATATAAAGAAGACCTTGAATTTAGTATACTAAAAATATCTTCTATTACAAGAGGATCTAGCTTGGAGAAACCTAGATGGTGTCTTCACGAGGTGCTTAGTGGAAAGTGAGATTTCTAAACTAGTTACTCAATTCCATAGTGGTGTGTGTGGTGGTCACTTTGCTCCTAAAGTCACTACACACAATATTATAAGGTCTAGTTATTGGTGGCCAACATTATTCAAATATGTTGTTTTTATGGTAAGGAGATGTGAAAAATACCAAAAATTCATTAGGAGAATGACAGCATCCTAATCAATTCCATTGAAACCAATTTATGTTGAGGGACCTTTCAACCTAGTGGGGAATGGACTTCATGGGTGAAATATCAGATGCTTCAAGTTCTAGTCACAAGTGGATCTTAGTACCCATTGATTATTTCAAAAAATGGGTTGATGCAATCCCTATGAGAAAATCAACCCACTAGGTTGTCATTGATTTCCTTTTGAATAATGTGATTTTTCAATTTGGAGTTCTAGTTAAAATTATCTTTGACAATGCCATGTGCTTTAGATATAAACAATTAGTTACATTATCTAAATATTATGGGATTGATCTAGCATATACCTCCAATCATAATCTGTAAAGAACTGGGTAGGCCAAGTCTAGTAATAAAAACCTATTGAAGATTATTAAAAGGACTCTAAATGACAACAAAAGGAAATGGGGTGAGAATTTAAAGCTTGCTATCTAGGCTGACAAGTTGAATTCAAAAAGGTCTAGTAGAAGAATCCCCTTGGATCTTGTTTATGGATCTCAAGCTATTTTACCCCTTAACTTATAGTTACCCACTTACCAATTCATGCAACAAATAGTTGAGGATGAAAAATAAATAAACCACTATGAGGAAAGAATCAACTAGATCATATATTTTGATGAATATCATAGACAAGCTCATGAAAAGAATATAAAGTTTAAGGATATGCTAAAAATTATTTTTGACAAGAAGGTCACCCTAAGAGTCTTTTGAATTGGTGATCTAGTCCTAGTCTAAGATAATAGACATGAAGACAAAGGAAAACATGGTAAATTTGATTGCCTATGGATGGGTCCCTATACCATTGATTATCAAATAGGGAACCATACATTTTATCTCATACATATTGATGGAGAAATATTAGATCTACCAATTGATGTCAGACACCTCAAGTATTTTTGGATTGAGTCCATGCTAGTTTTTGTAAAAATGTACATGTTGTATAGTCCATTTGTGTTTAGTTGCTCTACTTAAGGTTGTGTTTGTATAATTTGTATCTTTTCCTTTCCTTATTTTTTGTCTTCGAATGACTCTTTATAAATCTATTCACCCATGGTGTGTTTTTCCTTTCCTCTATTAAAAAATAATTTAACTCTATAGCCCAATGGATAGGCATCTAATATGGGGTTTTCTATCCACCCACTGGGTGTACCCATACCTAAAATAGAGCCTATGTTAGCTGCCCAAAATTTCACTAGAGTAGTTGGGCCCTTGTTAGTAAAATGCCTAAGTCTAAACTAGACTAAGTATCAATGTTTGAGTCACTATCCCCAATATTGTCTCTATGCTTTCCTTTAGAAATTCAAGTTCATATTTATAATGTGCCAAGTCATTTGTCTTGTTTTTTCTTGGTGAAAATCTTCCTTCTATTAGATATTTTTGGGCCTTGTTACACAAACATAATGCCTAATAGAAATATGTCTTTGGGAATTTTGTCTTGACAAAAAGTTTGAAGACTTATTTACATCAAACGTTTTGTCCACTTCAAAATATCCAAAACAATTCCATACCTTATCTTTTAGTCTTAAGTATTTTCAGATCACTTGTCTCAGACTTTTTATCTATGATAAAAATTCCAAAGGGCACTTACCCTTTGGATGAGTTGCCTATAAAAAATGCCTGAAATATTTTTAGGATCATCCTACCCTTACAAAAGCTCTTAAGTAATTTTTCATTCAGGTAGTTTGCCTTTTCAAGATTCCCGAAGGGCACCTTTTAATGGTCATTTTTCCTCTACAAAATGTTAAAAATATTATTTCCTTTAGGCACTTTGCCCTTGAAAAATTCCTAAAGGATGTCTACAAAAGTCCAAAGGGAACTTTATAAATATGAAGGACAATTTCTATAGTTCTGAAGGAATTGCATGGTTCACCAATAATTTCATGGTGGGATGATTCACAGTGAGAAGATATAAATGTATCAAAGTCTCCTTGTAGACATTGATTTGCTAGAAGTGTTTTGGGACCCCAAATGAAATTTCCATGTTACACCTTCAATGTGTTTTGGTGATTGAGGTAAGGAATTAACTGATGAACCAAATGAAAGACATGTGGCTATCTCAAGGGGCTACTAAGGACTATTTTTGTGGGTTGGAAGGATCTCACACCTTTCCCCATGTCAAGAATGATGGTATAAAGCTCAAAAGTGGTTGAGAGTGTGAGATTACATATATGATTGACACATGGTAGGTTCTTGGGGCCTTATGAGTTTTTATCCCTTTCTAAATATTTCCCCAATTACCTTTTAGTGGGCAAGGTGTAGAAAGTCTCTAGGGACCAAATGATTGGGTTTGTAAAATAAACTGATGCCACATGGCATTCTTACATCCCATAAATAACTCAGGGCACATTATACCACTACACTAAAGTAAATAATGAGTGAAAAAGTACAAAAGTCCCTAAAGGCCAAAAAAGATACCATAATATAATTTCCACTTATATTCATCCATGTGTTATAAGGAGAATTGTTCAACATGAAGGAAATATTTGTAGCTTCTCTCTCCTTTTTGAAATAATCTCAAGTGACTTAAAAAGGGTAATATGTAATTATCCATTATGCTTAAAATCATTAATGGTAGCCATAATTTAAAAACACAATGGATTATAACTAAGGTAGTTGCCTTCATTTACATTTACTTATTACATTCAGAGCTTCTATTTGTGCCTTTCATCTATTTGTGTTCCCTAGTCATGTATAATGTGAAAGAGTTATTATAAAAAAATCTTCATGTATTTTTAGCTTCAATTGCGTGTAACCCTCTAGCTTAGCAGTAAGTGTTCTTTTAGCTTCTTATGTTTTGTTCTTTAAGAGGAGTTTAAAGGTATTTTGAGGGTTTCTTGAGTGAAGGGTTCATTCAAATTCAAAACTATTACACTAGTGAGTTAGGTAAAATTGGTAGCATATTCAACATCTATGAAGAGCAACATTATCTCCATCTTAGATGGAATCAAAGATATAGATGTTTAGGGTTAAATTTTGTGGCCCTATTGAATGTCTTTTAGTGGCTAGACACTTTTCTAGTAGTTTATAGCCTTAACATGAGTTACATTACTCCTATGACAGTATTCCCCTTAGATGTCATGTTCCTAGAATTGGTTATTTCATGTGATCAAGTATATCAACCAGACACCAGGATCATCATCAATGGTAGCCAGTCAATAATTTTCTCTTTCACTCATATGGCCCTCAATACCATGCTTTGGATTCCTCCCTAGATTGAAAGTATTACACTCTCCCTATAAGAATGTTAGGAATATATGGATAAGATTGACAAAGTAATTTGGGACATTGTCAACTCCTGTTGGCCAGCTAAGAAAAGGGAAAAGGTCTCTAGAATATCTAAAAATTCCATCACTAGTAGAATTCAACAAATTGCCCTAGTACATCATTACCATGGCAATATGATTTTTTGAGATGCACATTATGGATAAATCTGATCCTTGGTTGTTATTAATATTAATATATGTATTGGAGTGATAGAAAAAGCTAAATTGAGCCACCATCCTAAGTGACAATTTGCATAGGTAGATGATGTAGATTCAAGCCATAATCCATTCAAAAGGTCAGACATTCACAAGTATTTTATATGTATTCATACCTTATATATAGCCTGGTTCATAATAGAACATTCAAGGGGCTCATCAAAAATCCTAGTGGGATGAGAATTTATGAGATTTATCTAAAAATCACTTTGGATGGTATCAAAAAGAATATTTACAAGGTCTACAATTATTTATTTAATACCATGATGAGTGTCTTGTTTTCTCTAAGGAAACTCAATAAAATGTCCCAGGAGGATAGAGAAATAATTGATAAGCGTGGTACCTCTTATATTCAATTTAGAACATTTACCTACATCAAAATAAGTGGTTACTCAGGGTCTCCACATAAATTTCCAAGATACCAGGATGATAAGTTGGCAGTGATAGAGTTTAGTCCATAGATGGTTCCCCCACATGAGATGATAGCTACAAAGAAGGTGAACAATCCCTTCAAATTTTTGTTTTAAATTAGGTACTATTCATGCCCTTTAATTAGTAAGGATAAGGGATTGGAGTAGGAAATGGGCTAGTACATGATCAAAAAGATGCCACCCAGACCCAAATTCAATATCAGATGGATAATAAACATAAAAACTAATGTGATTATCCATAAAGCACATTATGAAGACATATAGTTAGATTACACTATAGAGGAGGCTATTGAAAAATAGATTATATGAGGATGAAATTATAAGAGGTTATTTCCTACTATAATGCTCCCATCCTCAAGGACATGGTGGATGATAAAAGGACATTGTCTATAATATACAATGAATCCAATGTTAAATCCCAAGCCATCTCTTAGTTAGATGTCATTGTTAAGTATAATGACTCTATTATATGGAAATTCATAGCTATTATGAGGATAAACTTCAAATGGTTGAAGGAACATGGGGTTGACCTTAGTTCTTATGATACCCTTTCCCTTTGAAAGCTTAGATAGGTTCAATATCTAAAAGTTTTCCTCCCACAGTATAGTTTTGATCCTTCTACTCCATCACCAATAGCAAAGGGCAAATAAAATTTCAAGCTTGGTGATGTTAACTTCACCAAGCCAATTAATGTGGAGTCGATAACAACATCATAGTCTAAGGCTAGATTATCCTTCTCAAAGATAAAAAATCTAGCTTAAAATTGGGATAATATTGTTATTGGGGAGGTTACATTGGCTAGTGACACCCCCATATCCATCTTGATAGAGGGATCCCCAATAATTCTAACCATTCTAACAACCATTCCAATGGCCAATCCAGCTAATGTTCCACCTACTCCACTAGCATAACAACTAGTAGTTAACCCTTCCCCAAAGATATATTTAAGGAAGAGAGGATGTGAGGATAAAAGAGAGAAACCAAAGCAAAAGAGAATGAAGAGGGATCTATAACCTCTAAGTGGATTTCCTACAAAGAAGAAGAAGGATGTGTTTAAGGACCTACCTTCCAAAAACCTCTATATAAAAAGTAAAGAGGATAAATCCTTATATGCCCAATAGTTAAGGGATATGAGGGATGATGAATACTCAGATAAAGTAAGGCCCATTACTAAGGTGATGAAGAAGCAACATGAATTCACTCCTCTTCATGTGAGAACTTGGAAAATAACTCCAAGAGAAAGGCCCCAGACCCTAGTAAAGGTCTTGGTGATGGGTTTATTTTTAGAAAAGGGTAACTTAGTAGTAGTAAGTAAAGGTAATGAGGAAGGCAGTCTAACCTCAAATGATCCTTTATCTTTTTATGATGTTGTATAGGTTGGAGTTGATGTAGCCACACCAGCTCATGCCCCTCAATATAATGAAGTAGTATCATTGGATACAAAGACATTTCTTGAAAATTTCATCACCCAATCACTAGGCCAAGGTGATTGGGTGAAGTTGAAGAGTTAAACAAATCTGATGAAAAATTTAAAATGGAGCTAGAGTAGGATGTTTAAGTTACCACTGAATTTAAAGTGATGGTTGAATATAAGGGATTACAGGTAGCTCTAGAGGTATAACAAGTTGTCCCTTCCCCTCTAAAGGTGTCAAGTTTAACACCAAAGGAGAAGGTGAGTGTAGAGGAAGGTGGGGGAGTAAATTATCCATAAATTATAAGCTTTGGTTGAGAGATAATTCAATAAATAAGAATAACACAATTGTAATAATGTTATCTCTAAGAAGAGATGTTTTATTGATCAAATTTGTAGATTCAAACATATGCCTATCTCTAAGAAGAGATGTCTAATTTCATTTTTGGGTTACATCTTCATTTATACACATTTTGAATGTAGGATGAGGATGTTTAAGGTCACCAATATCAAGGGAGATTAATTGGTTTGACTTCCATGATTCACAACAATACAAAATTCAAGGAATTACTATTTTTAGAAACTTACTATTTTTAGATTACACTACTAAAATTAAAAAATAGGGAAATTATATTTGTTTTTTAAGGATTAAATATCACCAATAAGATCTATATGCCATCTCAAAATTTTCGCCTGATTCTTATCTTGCAAATAGTTCAAATGGGGAATCAAACAGAGCTATGGTGCAAAAGTTATGGCTCCCAGAAGTTCTACCACCAATTGGGGTAGAACCATCACCTGAATTGTCACCTAAAATGTTACTTAGATCATTCCTTCCTCCTTGAGAATAAATGGTCCCCATTACATAAATATTTGTCATCAAATGTGGTAGTTGTGTTTTGATTTAATTCTTGATTCATACTTGGAATGGGTTATGCTTGGTGGAGTTATGTTAGGCCCAATGGTTCACCATTTCTATCTGACCACCAGTCTATGGATGGAAGGTCATGAACTTCCTCATATTGTTATATATTTACTTTTGTTGTGTTTTTTATATACTCAGGGCTACAACATCAATCCTTTTGGATTTATAGGGCTTAACCACCATGAGAATGAATTTTTTGGCACTAATCAAGGAGAAAAATTTAGAAGGTGGTACCTCTGGTACCCTATAGCACCATGTTCCAAGAGTGAGGCTGATCCTCTGAGTTCTTGATTCATAGATGACATGTCGATCATACATTGATGGCTAACCAAAGAGTACATTGTAAACATCCAGATTGACCACATCACACAAGACCTCATCTTGGAAAGGTTTTATTATAATTTAGAGAAGACATTGGTTGGTGACATGAAGGTTTCTCCCTAAACTCAACCATCCAATACTGTATGGATTTGGGTGAGGATTCATGGATATATTTAGGATTTTCACAACATTAGTAGAGATTAAATTATTTTGAATCTCACTATCAAGAATAAAATGTAGAGGCTTACATTTCACCCATAAATTAGAGTGAAATAACCTTTCCTTGTCATCTAGCCTCTCCTCATGGGTCTATGATGAAGAAATGATGGCATCAGGCTCAGCATCTATAATCTCTTCTTCATCCTCTTCAACTATAGGGTGTGTATGAGACAAAGTAGTAGATGTTGAGGATTGTGACTTAGAAAGTAGGGAGTTGATGGCTTGACATTATTCTTTGGAGTGAGTTATAGATTTGTGGTAATCACACCATTATCCAGTCTTCCCTTCCTTTTGATTCTAATTTTGGCCTTGTGTTTGACCTTCTTTGTCACTTTCCTATTTTGAAAGCTAATTCTTCATATTCATTTTTCCTTGCTTTTTCTTAATCTTCATCGTGAACTTGTACACCTCATCGAGGGTTTCCAAATTTAAGAGTTCCATCTCCCTTAGTATATACCATTGTAGTCCACCATGATATTTGAGAGCCTTGTGTTTCTCATTTTCATGGATGCCCAATCTCCCAAATAAACAATGAAAAATACCAGTGTAATCTTGAACAGACTATTCCTTACCTTGGCAAAGTTGTTGCCACTCTATATACAGATCATCATATGATCCAATGGGGTAGTATTTCTCCTTTACAGCTTCTATGAAATCATCCTAGGTAGGTTTCACCTCAATTCCAATATCATCCACACTAAATCTCTTCTTGTACACTTCCCACCATTTTTTTGACAAGTAATGATGCTTTCAAAAGAGCAAAAGTGATCTTCTCTATATCATTGAATTTATTTATAGAAAAATAAGATGACAATTGATCCAAATAATTTTCTACTATATCAACATTTATTTTTCCTTTAAATGTAGGGATATAAAAATTCACCTAAACCTTGAAGGGTGTTGGGGCACTGAAAAGATGTGGGGTTACAGATGAGGAGCTAGAATTTCTCATCAAGATTTATTGGCAAATTTGTGCAAATTGTTGTAAAATATACACTTTCTACTATTGGAGGGCTTCATTAATAATTTAATTAAAAGTATTAGATGTCTCAGTGTTGTCTACCATTTGAGTTCATTTGGAGTGAATAGGTGGATAGTCTATTCGTTCTATTTTCCATCCAAACTTTCTATAATTTGACGTCATCCTTGGGATCATGCACTATAAAGATAAACCACTTTGATACCACTAATCCAAAACTTAGAAGCTTTTGTTGAGATATAATTTAATAAACAAGAACAACATAATTTTAATAATGCTATCTCTAAGAAAAGATGTTTTGTTGATCAAATATGTAGATTCAAACATATGCCTATCTCTAAGAAGAGATGTCTGATTTCATTTTCAAGTTGCATCTTCATTTACACACATTTATAAGGTAGAAAGAGAATGTGTAAGGTCACAAATATCAAGGGATATTAATTGTTTTAACTTCCATGAATCATAATAATACAAAATTCAAGGAATTACTATTTTTAGAAACTTACTATTTTTAGACTGCACTACTAAAATTGAAAATTGGGGCACATAAATTTGGTTTTAAGGGGTCAAAACCCATTTATCAAAACTCTATGCCATCTCAGTATGTTTTCCTCATTTTTAGCTTTCCAACAGTTCAAATGGGGAGTCAAGCAGAGCTATGGTACAAAATTTATGGCTCTCAAAATTTCTACCACCAATTGGGGTAGAACCATCACACTAATTATCGCTTGAAATGTTGCTCATATTAGAAAATCTAAAAATGGGTACCCCCACCCATAAAGAAAAAAATAAGGAATTATATCACTCAAATAAAGATGCTAAGGAGGTTACTTCTAGAAGTTTTTCTTTAATTAAACATGAGATCTCTTTCCTCACATCAAGGTCCATGATCCAACCCATAATAAAGGTCCCTAGGGTGTGATTGGTGAAGAGTTACCTGGAGGCAACAAGGAAGTCTCCATAGCCTCTTCCATACCTAAATCTTAAGAAAATAAATAAGGTGAAGCATTTGTGTAGCCTTCCAGTTAGTCAATAGAATAATGGAGTTCTATTAAATGGTTTATCAAGGATCCTCATTATCTCAGGTTAGAATTTGAAGTTTTGAAGTAAATTGAACCAACCTAGAAGGGGAACATGGATCAAATAAATGTGGTGAGGATCTAAAGAGTGATGAAGAGATTGAATAGTTTATTTTAATTCCACAACCCACTCCTATGGCACTTCCCACATCAAACACATTAATGACACCACATTTTACTATCGTGAAGCTAGCATCAATGTCCACCACATCATTAGGATTCTAGACCAAACCCATTTTTTGGGTTGAAGAATAGGTCAAGGAGAAAAAGGAAATTATGATTAAAATTAGGGAGATCAACATAATGAAGATCACTTAATTTCATAAGGCCAAATCCCCCAAGAAGTCCAAAATGCATTCCAAGACCACATTCACCACCATAGGAAAAAGGAATGTAGAGATAGTTATTCCCATGCTAGATGATTTGAAGAAATATTCTCCCCTTGAGAGTTACACTATTTATAGTTATAATATAGAGGAATCATCAAGGAATGAGATAAAACATATCTCACAGGTTTTGGTGAGCATGATGGCGAATACAATGGATAAAAATAAAGCCACCATCGACAAATTGAAGGTAAAAAACCAAGCTATGATCCAATACTTTCAAAATTTATTGATTGAGAATAAAGAAGTAACTCCAATGACCAATGTTTCTCCTAGTTCTCTCCATCTCTCATATGCATCATTTGACTCCAGTCAAATTGATGATTTGAAGACAAGAGGATGAGAAACAAAAAATTGGAAAGAAGACTTGGGCACTAAGGCTAAATAAATAATTAACTCAACATTTAAATTCTTGAAAAACATAGTGGACAATAAAAGGGAGTGTGGTGCATAAATGTTTTTCTATGAGGTAGATATCAAGATGTGGGAAGAAATCCAATGAAAGATGGATGAGGTATGTAATATGGGAATAGACACTTTGATCATGGAAAATATCATTGGTCCAAATGATCATAAAAGGCCCAAGGAAGGTCAACTAGCAATCAAGCATTATCTGATGATGCTTGAAGATGGCATATTTGATTTTAAAGGAGAAGAGTAGTCCCTCAAGATTGTAACAAAGGAAATAGATGTTGTAGTTAGGAAAATGGTAAGATTTGATGGTGAAAATTATTTAGAGGAGGAGGAAATACTCAATGCTCTAAAAAACCTCACTGATGCACTGCAAAAATCTTATGATGTTGAGAAAATAAAGCAGTTAGTGTCAATTGAGAAGTCTTGTGACCAGCTCAAAGAACTCATTAGATAGAAACAAACCATGCTTCAAAACATTTCCACCTAGCTTGAGGAATATCACGTGAAGTTTAAGTACCAAGTAAGCCTAGACCAAGGGAATCTCATCCCCATACTCAAAGAATATACCAATTATAAGAATAGGTTGGTGAAGGATTTCATTATCTAGATCAACTCTAGAGCATAACTAGATATTTTAGTTTCTTTTGAGCCGTCACCACTTCTCTCTTTCTTTCTCTCCCGTCTCCCTTTTTTCTTATTTCCTTCTAGGAAACAATTCTACTTTACACATTAGTGGCATGCCCCTTTCAAAATTAGTTTTTGTGTAATCATTTGCATAAGAAAGGGACATTTTCTTTTTGTTATACAAGAGGATAAAAGTTTATTTTGTCCCTTAAAGGATCATCTTCCATGTAGATAATTGAAAAAACTCTACCATAGTGGAGGATCAAGTTAGACATCATCAAAAGAGTAGGAGCATAATCCATGGAATCATGTTTGTTACAAGGTCTAATAGACTCTAGGCCCATGAAGAAATCTTCTAGCTGAAGTAACTTTAGGAATATGCTAGGCTTAGCTCAGTTTTATAAGTAAAGGGGGTATATCCCTTTACAAAGGTCACTTAAATTTTTTATTCAAGAGATATATCCTCAAATAATTCTCTACATGTGATCCTTATGGTACCAAATTATTTTCATCTATAAAACCATTGGCAAGATTTGAGAGCATAATACATGTCTCCCTTCTCACATACTTATATTTCACATTGTTATCATTTTATGCTATTTAAAATGCATTGTCTTCATTTCATATTCAATTGATAAATGATATTTGTTCATGGTTTTCATTCCCTTTCTATTATTGAAGTGAAGTTCTCTATTTTACATGCTTAGTTGATTGGTAATCTGTTGTGTTCATCTTCATGGTAGTCATTTAGAGTGTACATATTGATTATAAAATACTTTTTGCTTTGATATTCAGGAATAGGGCATTGATAGTATTTTTAGGGGTAGTCCTAGGCTTACTAATTCAATTGGAGATGGTTCTTAAAGGATATCATTTTTGCATGGTTTCAATTTCATTTGTTTTATATCTATGGTATATTTGTGGGCAAAGGTGACATAGTAGTCCAGTTGAATTCCTTTGTGGTTATTCATTTTCCTTCCACTTTTGTTTCCATTAACTAATAATTTTGTACTATTCTATTTCACCCTACATATAACATTCCCTTTACATATCCAAAGTGTTCTTTGCCTATGAATGCATAAGTATTATATACCTAACATGTGTTTACATTTTATGCATTAAAGATTAGCATTGCAATCTCTTGTTTAGCCCTCTATTTTTGAAAATTATTTATAATGAAAGTTTTAATAATATTCATATATATCTTTAGTAGCTTGTGTCTATCCTAGAACATTTCCTCATTCTATGTGACAACCTAACTTGGGTGGGTTGTGCAAGTTTGGTTGTGTTCTAGTCAGATTTGTATTCCATTGTGCCAATAATCCCCATAGAGATTGAAATTTAGAATCTCTCCATGTGAGTGAGATACCCCTTAGGTCCTCTCACCTTGGTTTAATCAAAGCCAAAATTAGCATGGAACTAACCATATCCTTTATAGGTACCTCTTAATCATTTTTTCCATTTGATCTAGTCTTGATGTCAAACCCTTACACAGCTACAATGACATATTAATTAGGTTTTCCATATTTTATTACCATTTCTATCAAGTGTGTAAGGCCAAGAGATAAAGGTTTAAAACTAGGAACCAACACCCTATGTTCCAATAGAAAATTTAGGTTAAACATAGGTATCTTAAGGAGGTCTCAGGCTTGGTTATATTATCCAAACATATGACCACTTCCGCATCTAATGGCCCACCCTTGGTTGATTGTTTATACCTTTAATATTATAGGACATATCCATAACCTTCCCAAAAATATTAAGAAACACATTCCCACATTTTCTCCCTCAAGGGGAAGAACCACCAAAGAATATGTGAAACCCTATAAAACTCTTGTAGGGATACTAAATATAGTCCATGAGGATGTGTATTGCTATATTTTCCCATTTATACTATAATATGTTGCCTATGATTAGTTAATTAATATTAATGAGGGATCCATCACATCGTGGATTGATTTTGAGACCACCTTTTAAGTATATTTTGTGCAAGTCACTAGCCCTAGTATTATCTACCAACTCTTTGTTAGCATGAAAAAAGAACCTAATAAACCCATAAGAGTGTTTAATGCAAGATTATAAAAAATTATAGCTAATTAGACACTAAATATAAGTTAGATGCTACTTTAGCTTTGGATATGTACAAAAATTCCTTAGATACTACAATTATAGTGTTTGTACATAGGGTAACCAGTGTCTTAAAATTGACCCATACATATCTTAAAGCTATAGAGGTTGATAGATAGATGAACTCTCAATCACAATGCTTAGTGGGGCTAAATTTTTATCATTCTCATCAAATTTTAAATCTAATCCCAAGTGCTAATCAAAATGTTGTGGCTCATAATCAAACTCAAGTTCATATATACTTTCCCTTATCTCATGTTGCACCTAATCAAAATCTAGGTTTTTTGAATAATCCTATCCAAGTAGTTTATCCTTATAGAATTAAAACTCTAGTCCTAGTTAATGATTATAATACTCAAGGTATTGTTTTATATTGAGGTAAAAACAGGTTTTGAAGGGGCCCTGAAACCCTATGACAGGATAAAAAAGATAGAGCAATTACAAACACCAGGATCAGCAGTCCTTAAGCCTACTAAAAACTAGCAGCAAAAATAGGAAAAAACAGGGGCAGCATCATTATTCATTTTATATTCCACCCCCTAACATTCCAAAGAAAGATTTTCTAACTATTTTTGAGGGGCAAAGTCCAGAATAGTTGCCTGCCTACCATCAACAATATTCTGCTTACTTTCTAGCTCTCTATTTTTCTTTGCAGATCTTCTTCCCGGTCTGTCAAGAGAGCCAACATCCAGTTTCACTTTTAAAAACTGTTTATCTCCTTTTCTAGATTTATCCGTTGTAGAAGCCAGATGTATCACCTTCATTTCTTGGTCTTTTTTGCTGCTTCTTGTTTCAACGCCCTTTGTAATGGTCTTTTTATCAACACTTTTCTTTGGTTTAGAAAGTGCTTTATGTTTTCTCCTTTATCATTTATGTTTAGCTCCTTCAGAGGGGGAGCATTCTCAGCCTAAATCTCCCTAGACTGAGAATCAAGAGGTTCTCCTTTCTCTAATTTATTTTCAGTTCTTTCCACAAAATTTCCTTTCTTTTGCTCAGTTATGTCTTCTACATCTCCCCATCGATCTTCCATCTTTTGACAGCCCACAATTTGTTTTGATAAATATATCAAATCGACCATTCTTTGTTCAGGACTTGTGGTTTCTAATTACAGCCCTTTACCTTCTTGCTCAAAATTTTCATTCTCATCAGCAAACTCTTCATCTGCCTCTAATTGTGGAACTTTGGGATCTTCATTAGAAATCTCTTTCTCCTCCTCAGCATGCAGGACTTTATTATCTTCATTATTCTTTAGTTCTTGTAGATTATTTTCTTTGGGTATCCATACTTTCTTATGCTGAACCTTGGTCTTTCTGTCATTCAGAACACTGCTTGAATAATTTTTTCTTTTGTAAGGATAGTTTTTGGCCCAATGCCCCTATTTTTTACAAACATAGCATGAATTGGGTAGATCTTCAAAAACAAACCTTTGAGTTTTTTGCCATGCTTAGAAATTAAATCCACTTTTTCTGGGAGATTATTCAAATCTGCAACTTTAACATATAGTCTGGCCTGTTGAAGTTTGGATCTGGTAGCCGCTGCATTATCCAAAGCCACTAGTTCACCAAAAGAGCTGGCTATACCTTTAAAAATGTCCTCGTGCCAAAACTCAAGAGGGAGGCCAGGAAGTCTTACCCAAATGGGAGTGTTTAAGAAGAAAGAATCTAAAAGATCCATGTTAGGTTCCCATTTTTTAATAGTTAAAGAACATTTGCCAAAAGACCATAGTCCTCCACATAGAACCATCTTCATGTCCTCTTTACAGTTGAAATTAAACAAGAAAAAACCATTCAACATTGGAGCCATTTCAACCTCTCCTCGAATGACCCATTTTCTTTTAACCATTTTAGTAAGGGATTATATATCTGGTCTTGCCCCTAAAAATTTACCCACTAGGGTGAATTCCAAAGAAGACATAGAAAAATCTATTAAAGAATCTGGGATAAAAACTTGAAACTCACCTTTCTCCCAGCAAGATTTTGTAATAACCGGTGAGAAGAGAAGTTTTTCATTGGGTTTCTTGCCAAACAGAGAGGACCACTTCTTTTGTTTGGAGTACTCTGCCTTTAACTCTTCTGAGAATTTTTCCTTGTTTAAATGCTCTTTCTCTTTCTCCTTTTCAGTCTTTTGTCCCACCACAGCAAGAGAGTAATCCTGTTGGGTAGTACTGTTAGGTATTTCAGTCTTTTTATCAGCATAAAATTCTATTTCTTCATTTATTTTTGCCTCTCCTACTGTTCCTCTAGGATTATTACCTCCTTCTTGGGTCTCCACCAACAGTTTTCCATTTACCTTCCATCCTTCTCTTCCCCCTTATGGGAGGGTGCCTTCTATCTACCTCCCTGCACCTTCTGGGAATGCTTCCAGTACACCTTGACTGCCCTGCACTCCTCCCAACGCACCCAGCACACCCAGTGCACCCAGTGTGCCCCAGTGCGTCATTCAAATTTTGAAATCATGTGCCTTCCGCCTTCCACCTTTCACCTTTGCCAAATATGGTTGTTATATACTCAACTATATCAATGTTGAGATATGTTCCATATTGAGGATGTTATAAAATTTACGTAATGAGTTCTTAACTATGTAAAAATGTATGGGGCATGTCACTGGATAGAATACCAACTAGAGATTTGGATATTGGAGATACAATTGGAATTTTAACAAGCCTAAGAATAATGTTGAGTATCTACCCAACAAGATACCACATATGAACATCATGTACATTTCATTACCTAATTGGTATATGGTCTACAACATAACTAAGCAAGCATGGAGAACTTGATTGTGAATAATTCTATGTAGCCTTTGATATCTTTAAAATGGGAATGGATAGATAATAAATACTAGAAAATATACCTGATCCATCTCTTTTTAATGCCTCGAGTCACTCCAACATTGATATGGTATTTGATGCATATGATTTTTCATTTCCAATAAAAAAGGATAATGAACCAAAAGATGTCATAGATAAACTCCATGATTTTAAATAGTTCTAAAGAAATTATTATAATCTAAATAATAAGAATCCTTTTACTACCTCTACACCTCTAAACAATAGTGTTATCACTCCTCTAGATATGAAGAGAAACAATAATCCACCTTCCCCAAAGGAGAGGGATCAAATTCAACCCACAAAATAACCAAACAAAAAAGGGTATAATATCATGGAGGATATGAAGAAGATAAAATCCAATATCACCCTACATGAGTTGGCTTAGATTACCCAGTAAAGGGAGATATTTTTGAAAGCCTTGATTGAAAGGTCTTCTATAAACAAATCAAAAACTACCAAATCAAATTTAATCATCTTTAAGGATAAACTAATGTTCCACCCTTCCTATTAACAATCATAATGTTTGGTAATAATGTTCATAATTATTTATTTGACACAAGAGCTTCAATCAATGTAATGCCTATGAAACTATATGAAAAATGTTGGGACTAGCCCTAGATAAGTCAAAAATGCTAGTCTTATAATTGGAAAAAAAATTAGTACCTCATGTTAGTGAATTTCTAATCATACACATATAGTTGGCCTCTAAGACACATGTAAAACAATTTATTGACATAATATTGATCAACATCCAAAAGGCCTATAGTTTATTGCTCATATGAGATTAGTCAAAAAAATTGAATAGATATGTATCCACTAATTTATCACATATGTGGATACCTTGAAATGTGTGTCTAATATAATTAGGATTGATCAGGAGTAGAATATGAAGTACTTGATCATAGAATACAATGCTAATAATGAAAAGGTCAACTTTTTATCTTCACAAGTTGGTATTTACACCTTCACTACTGAACAAAATTCTCATCATCAATAATTCAAAGGACCTTCACGTATATGGACCCTTTAATTTGATGGTTATCGATCAAAACAAGGATCAAGGGTTGATGTAACCCTGATAGACCCTAATGGGAAGTAGTACCTCTAGCATATAAAATATAGTCCCTTTCACCAATAATTAGGATGAGTATGAAGCCTTAATCTTAGGCATATTTTTTTATTTAGGACATGATGTTAAACAGCTATAAGTATTCAATGATTTAGAGTTGGTGGTCAACAAGGTCAAAAGGATGTATCAATGTACGTTAGCATACCTAAATAAATATATGCACTGATCCTGGGACCTAATTGAACGCTTTGAGGATTTAAATATCTGAGCCATTCCAAGAGAAGAGAACTTATTTTCACATTCATTAGCATCCTTAGTAGCCAATTTATCACCACTCTTAGATTTTAAGTTGCAAAAACAAATTATGGAGTTGGTACCTTTCCCTTCGGTACTTGATAAGATAGAAAATTTATAGGTCTTTGAGGAAATAGATCATCCAATTCATAAATAATTATAGAGCCTTTAGATACTAAATTATATAATAAAAAGACTTTGGATGTCTAGGATTATAGGAGCTTAGGGAGGATGGTATCATGTAGCTCAAGAAAAATATAATCTCCATGGGGATGGTGTCTTTAGAAATGATATTCGATATATATCCACAAGTTAATAGGCAAAGGAATTGAAAGATATATCATTCTAAATTTGACAAAGAGAATTTGAGAATTCAAAAATGCCCTCAATATGTTAACATGATTCTATCTTGTATTCATGATGAAAACTAGAAGCCTAAGGAATTAATAATGAAGTACATGGATGTGATCTCTTGGACCTATGAAGACTTAAGAACTTTTGATCCCAAGTTGATCACCCATATTATTCCCTTAAGTTTAGGTAACAAAACCTTTAGAAAATATTAGAGACCCATAAACCCCATCTTGGAGCCCCTCATTTAGACTAAAGTTCAAAAGTTATTAGATGCTACAATCATCTTTCCTATCAGGTGCTCTACTTAGGTGGTGAACTTGGTACTTTTTAGGAATAATAATGGAAAAATAAGGATATATGTTGACTTGAATAACTTGAACTAGTATGTGGAAAAGGATAACTACCCTATACCTTCTTTGGATGAGGTAATCTAGTCTTTTAGTGGGTCTAAAATGATATCATTCTTAGATGGTTTCTTTGGATACAAACATGTGTTGGTATAATCACAAGACCATATGAATACTTCTTTCACCACAAAGTAGGACACATATGTTTATAAAAGGATGACATTTGGATTCATCAATGTTGGGGCAATATTCCAATGAGCCATGGACCATGTGTTTTAAGGACTTATTGGTAAGTACATCATTATTTATATGGATAAACTCACTCTATTTTTTAATAATAGGGAAGATCATGAAAACCACTTTCAAAATGTGTTTGATAGATGTAAGATATATGGAGTGTCCCTCAACCTAAACAAAAGCATATTTTGGGTAATATAAGTCAAGTTATTTAGCCACATACTCACTAATGTATATCTATAATGGGTACCATTTCAAATTTAACCATTATAATTGTATAAAAAATTAAAAAATTCTTTAGTCAGATTAACTTTGTGTGCAAGTTCATCTCCATATTTGCTGACATTATCAAAGCATTGAATGATATGCTGAAGAAGGATGAAAAAATAGAATGGATAGTAAAGTCAAAGAGTTACTTCTAGGACATCAAGATCACCATTTCTTAGGCCCTAATGTTGATTAGTCTTGACTTCACCAAGGACTTCTACCTGTATTCCTTTGCTTTTAAACATACCATTACTATGGTACTCACTCAAAAGGTAGATGAAAATGAACACACAATAACTTTTATGATTACTAATTTAAAATAGGTAGATTTTATAGATTCAATGATAGATATAGATATATATATATATATAAATATATACATTGATTAAATTTTTAAATAAGTTTAGGCACTATATCTTGATAAACAAGACTTATTTTGTGGCCTCAGACCTTGTAGTCAAGCTCACTCTCAACTAGAATGAGCAAGGTGAAAGAAGAAGAAAATGGATGACTGAATTGTAATAATTTTACCTAGAAATTGGACTAACCAAAATAGTTAGAGGCCAAGGGATAAGTGAGCTAATGATTGAGGCAGATCCATGAATTTAAGTTGATCAATTTAATGAGGTTTAAATGGTTGGATGAGAGTGGTATGATCAAATCATTCACTATTTACTCATAGGATCATGCCCCCTAAGTTAAAAAGAGAATAACGGAGAGATTTAAGGCTAAAATCCATCCACTACATGATAACATGATGAGTCCTATACCAAAAATCCTATAAGGGAATCTATCTAAGATGCATCTCAAGAGAAGAAGCTTCAGATATATTAGATAACTTACACCAAAAGTTGGACAATGGACACCCTTCCAAGACAACCACATCCCACAAAATATTAATAATAGGACACTATTGGCCCACTATTATACCAAAAAAACTATGAGGCCATCTATCTAAGATGCATCTCAAGAGAAGAAGCTTTAGATATATTGGGTAACTTACACCAAAAGTTGGATAATTGACACCCTTCTAAGATATTCACATCCCACAAAATATTAATAATGGGACACTACTATCCCACTATTTATAGAGATTCCAACACCCATCTTAAGACCTACCATGAATGTCAAGTCTTTGGAAAAAGGGTGGTAAAATTTTTTATGCCCCTAACTTCAGCCATTGAAAGTCACCCTTATGCACAATAGGGCCTTGATTTTATTAGGTTAATCAATCCCAACTCATTAATGAAGCATAAGTTCATCCTAATTGACACATATTATTATACTAGGTGGACTGAAGCTATGGCCACCAAGATTTCCAAAGCTCAAGATGTCATCAAATTCCTTGAAGATAATATATTGACTATATTTGGCATCCCTCTATACTTGGTCAGTGATAATGGGCCAACTTTCCAATAATCTAAATTCACTTAATGGGATTTCAATAACCATATTAAAATCAAGTCCTCAAACTATTACCCCTAAGGAAATGGAGTGGTTGAGTGTACAAATAAGAACTTGATTGATGCCATAAATAAGTCTACCAACACAAATTGAGAGAGTGGAACCTATTTTTGAAATATGTGTTATGGGTAGATATCACAAGATATAAGTAATCCCTCAATTCCTTTCCCTTCTTATTAGTATACGAGTGTTAGCCTATCTTCCCCATTTCTATCAAGTTCCCAACCCATCAATTTATGCAAGAGTATATGGAAGAAGATATAAGGGTTTAGTATAGATTGTTAGAAATAGTCCAACAAGAAGATGAAATAACTAAAGCACTATAAATATTTAGTAGACATCGATACATTATTAAAATATGGTTTGATAAAATATCCAAGACCAAAAAATTTATAATCTTAGACCTAGTCCTTCTATGGGAAAAAACACATGAGAATAAGGGATAGGATGACAAGCTCACTCCCTTGTGGATTGGACCATATTAAGTGTCTGATATCTTAGGTAATAATACTTTCCATCTAAGATAACTTGAAGGAAAATATATATCGTTCTTAATTAATAAGTAGTATTTGAAGAACTAATTCAAGGATGTCCCCATTGAGGACATTTCAAGGTAAGGGAACCATGGTAGAGGTAAAATTTAGATTAAGTTTTACTAATTTTGTAGATATATCTGCTATTTTCTATTTTTTATCTTTCTCTAGAGTAGATGTTATTTATTTATATCTTAGCCTTTCCTATTTTTAGCATTTCATTTCCTTAGTTTAGTTCCCTATTTTATAGGATTGTTGTCCTTCATTTTAGAATAGCCTGATTGTCTCCCTTTTAAATGATTAAAATGATATCCAATATTCCATATTTATTGTACCTACTTGAACCTAACCACTAAAATTAGGAGATTATGTCCTAAAAGGAAGGGTAAGTGAAGTTGGGGAGCCTAGAATGAAATACACAAATGGGTTAATTTGCAAATTTTATACTTGTATTATAAAGATTTCAAAAATTTAGGTATGCAATAAGAAATGAACCATGGTCATATCACAACTATATACTCTCATTATGTATGTAAAATTTTCTCTCAGTGCTATTTGTAAATTTAGAATGGTTTCATATCCCTTTGGTCAAAATCACCTCCCACTCTAATACTTGTTTTGAGAAAATAATCATTGATATAAATGTTGTTGATATAGACATTTTGGTCAATTGAATTTTGTTATTTTATACCTACACCAACTCACTATGGTTATCTACCCTTTCTTCCTTCTTTATTCTAAAAAATGGGTAGGGGAGAGGGATCAATGTATCCCAAAGAGTGATCAAATAAACCTAAAATGTAATATAAAGGTGATCAAGACTCACATGATGAAATAAGATCAATGTATCACACCTCATGCAAGTTCATAAAGGGAAAAAAAGTGGGAACCAAAGTTATCTCTATTGAGACTATAAACATCTAGCTAGCAATGGATCAATGCCCAAGATCCCTAAGAATTTTGTTTATACTTCAAGGAAACCATTGTGAAAGCTATAGTTTATTCTGTCTTTTATAAAAATGTTGAAATGAGGATAAAATTAAATCATTCCTTCACACACAAATCCAAGGTATGGACAAATCTAGTATGTTGCATGACATTTTGGGAGTTTATCTCATATATTTGATTTGATTATCATTCTAGAATATAATATATTCTCCCTTTGTAATTGTTAACCAAAAATTCTAGGTTCTTGAATACTCCAAAGTATTCCCCCTATAAGTCACCATTGTTTATGTCCAACATAACCCACTCTCAAAAACAAATTGAGTAGGGGCCCATTTTAGCCTAAAAGGAACTATCTATGGTGTGTGAATCATTTATTGGTGTTTAGTGTGTGCTTAATAATGATATGATTTATTGATCATTATTATGCCTAGGTTTTTAATTAAGAGTAGTTGCCTTAATTCTAATAAGATTTACCATTGCCTTGGATGTCTATATTTTCATTATTTATCTTAATCAAGTTAACTTATGAATGGTTTCTAAAGTTTTCTAAGAATTAAGGTTCTATGAGGTTGCACCCAACATTCCTATGTTTATATCTTTTATCCAACATTCTTGTGAGGCACAAGTCCCTCATAACTTGTATATATTATATTTTCCATGAAAAATTAGACATCCCAAAGCTTCATAGTCCTTTTTTTAACTTAGTTAAGTTTTACGCTTTGATATTCATAGAAATCAGTGCCATGTGGTAATATCCTTATAACCCATATTTATTTGAATACTTAGAAAACATTTATAAGTCTTTCAGGTAAGTAGAGCATCAATATTTTTTTTATTATCACAATCCCACTCACTTAGTGACTAATAGGATCAAAGTTTTAGCATACATAAGTTTCAGGTAAGTGGAGCAGTGATAGTTGTCCACTATCCCAATCCTATGGACCCACTATGATCAAAACATTCCAAATGTTTCTAAGTCTTCTAGGTAAGTGGAATATTGGGATGATGGAACATGTCATCATCCTAATCATCTAGAGTCTACATATCAAAAGTAAGAGTATGAGACTTTTTAGGAAGTAATTCATCAAGATTTTGTCAAGTGTCACAATCCCATTCACTTGGAGTATGTACAAAAATGAAGAATAATACAATACCACCAGGGATAGTGAGATCATAGGATTTTTCCAAGTGTCACCATCCCAAGGTCTTGGGATAGTAATAAGCATAAAACAAGGTAGAGAAATAACTAAGAGGTATAAGTGAAGTTAAATTTCACCATGTGTCCCCAAAATTATATAAAGTTATGGAAACTATAAGGCAACACTTATGGGAAGAGAATAAGTTGACAAGTGTCAAATAAAAGGTGAAAAAGCACTTGAGGTTGATTAGGGAAAATCCACCTAGTAGTATACATTAGATATGGTGCATCACCAAGTAGATTCAAATATAAAAAGTAAAAGCAAAAAGGATAAAAAGCCATTAAAACTATTAATCTCCATGAATTAGTTAACTGCATTCAATCTAAAAAAATAAGTGAATATAAAGGGAAGTATATGAAATTAGCCAAGCTAATTATAATAACATTTCCATCAAATTAATAGTTGTCAGCATGAAATCAAGCTATGTCTTGATTAAGTAGTATTCACATAGTTCTGAAGATCTAGATCTTAAGTGTATAGATATGACTTGCTCTTCAAAGCTACTACCTCCCCCATCTACATAGTATATTGTCTGGTCTGACTAATACATAGATAAAAAATTTAATGATGTGGATCTCAATCATGACTTCAATAACTACTCAATCATATGAGGGGAAGTTTAGGTAGTAGAGCCCTATGGCCCTAAGGAATAAATCTCAGCCTTTACACAGAGATACATATAAGACTTAGAAGAAAACAAATTAGTGGGCCTTCATGATGCAATAACAAAACTAGAGGTAATGCCTTGTATAGAATTATTTTATGATTTGTTTACAAATGGCCAATTTTTTGGTAAAATTATACATGTCCATAAAAAAAACATGTGGTCTATGTTAGTGGGTGTGCTTTTGAGAATTACTATCAACTTTCACAACTAGAGGAAACCTATAACCAAACCCTAGTTGACCAATGTTTTTTGTCTAATAATGTTACCATCAAGTTGTAGGAGTGGGCACACAACTCAAATAAAATCAAGGTCAAAGGACTCATCTATGCCATCCTAATTACCACTTTTAAGCCAAGAATTAGGATTTCCCTGGCCCTGTTAAACATAATTTATGGGTTTACAACCATAACCTATATTAATGAAATTTGTATTCCCTTATTAGACACCATTTTCACCTCCACCAAGGTCATATCCATTGGGTAAATAATTAGTGCTAACCTAATTCACCAAGTTAGTAGCACAAACAACTAGTCAGATGATAAATTTTACAATATATCTTATCTAGTGGATATTATAAATAGAATAGTCCACTCAACTTTTAAAGAACCCTAGGAACCTTTAGCTAAATATCCTAAAAATAATTTTTTTGATGAGTTCAATATCATCCACATCTATGGGTTTAGTAATAACATGACTAATTTAACATAGACCATTTATCCAATGGTGTACTAGGTCTTTTACGGAAAGGATATGCACACATTCCCTGATCACATCAGAAAGACTCTTGGAAGGATTGATATCTATTGGTTCTACCCAAAATACACAATAATAAAAATAAAAGGAACCAAGGCCCTTACCATGTAACTTCCTTGGTTGGTTCCAAATAAGGTGGTAGATTAATAAATTATAGATCAATTAGCAGATTTTGTATATGTCAACCTGAAGAATGCTAGACAGGGAACAATCCACCCAACACCTATCAAAATTACCTAAAATTAATATACCAAATGGGAAAATTTACACTTGGTGGGTAGGACTATAATATCTCGTGATTTAAGATGGGAACCCTTTAGGTAGTGGGATGCAAGGAAAAGGGTAAATAACCACCTAGACATAGTCAAATCTAGGGTGAAAATTAATTATGGCCATGTGTCATATCCACATGATGAGGTGTTCCTATATGATTCAAATGATATAGAGGTTCAAGATAGGATGAAAAATTTAAATATGTTGATGGTGTTGTCTAGGAATATATAGTGTAATTTGAATACCACCAAGGGGGATGATTAAAAAATTAAAAAAGAGCTTTGGGATTCAAACCCCCCACTTAGACCTCTCTCATAGGCTAGAATTCAAGCATAGGATTATGCTAGACCATTTAGGCATGCTTTTATGGTGAGTGAAAAAATAATCACTCAAGGACCTCTTAAACATCCCATCCTAATGGTCATATTAGAAAGAACCACCAAAATGTCCACTCCCCCTCACCTATCTCCCACTACATCAAGTACTTTGAGCATAGCTCAGCCTTGTAGACTATTTTCTATGTTGCCTTTCCCTCCACTCATAATAGACCAATAGGTAATCATATCATATTTACTCTCCATGATTTATAGCATACTTACTTCCTAAATTTCACCTCTATCAACCATTACTTCCATTCCCTCATCACCACCCACTACCCCTCTAATTTCACTTAGTGTTACTTCCCTTCCATCAATAACATCTACTATTCCCACTTGAACACCTCTGGTGTACCAAAGAAAGGTGAAGGATACTTTAGTTTATACCTAGGGTAATCCAATAGAATAAACCCTTAAGGATAAGTTAGGGGGAGAAAATATATAATAAAAGGCTCCAAGGAAGTATAACCCCTAGAAATATTGAATAATGGTGAAGATGATAGGAAGAAGCTTGTAGAGAGATAATGATTCATAGAAGAAGAATGGGAAGATAAGATGGAAACATATTTTTATGAAACTATTGTCACTTAGATTTCAACCCTTTGAGAATATTAAAATCTCTCCTCATATAAGTGGCATAATGGAATCACCTCTAGGCTTGTTGCTAGCCTAAGGAATGAGGTGAGATTCTAGATAGGGATAGCTCCCTTGATGTAATACTTAGGATTACAAGTAATAATAACTTTGGGGATGAAAAGGGAGAAGGATAAATTATAGAAAAATAATATAAGGGAGGTGATACACTAAATTTATTTATTACATCCAACCATATGCATTTTACACTTTAAATCAAAGGACAAACTAAACATACACTCTCTAATTTATGTCTTCTTCCATCAATGTTACATTGTGGGGTTATTGATGAATGTGAAAAGATAGGAAGACTAGAAAAGAGGCCTTGAGTTGAAATAATTAAGAGAATAAATAACTTAATATTTAACATTTATTGGAACACATCACATGCCCTGCAATAAGAAGCTAAAAATAGGTGAGAGAATTTGGCAACTTGCTAAGGAATCCATAGTCTTCACTAAGAAAATTCAACATTTAAGTAAACACACTATGAAAAATAATGGAAGATGTAAAATTTAGTATTTTTATTGATCAAAAGGTATAATAATTATTATGGCTTCACCATACTCAAGTGGAGTATCCATACAATGGCAAAATGGCTAGTTCTTATAGAATTTGTGAGAAAGAAAAGAGAGAATTCCAAGGGTCACAAGGACACTTGTCAAGCTGATATATGGAGTTAATTATTCATTTGTAGATGTTATGGGATGAAAAATGTAATGTAAATATCTAAAAGTGTCAATTAAAGTCACAAAATTCATGAATAGTGGTAAGAAAACTCTTCAATTGGCTCAGAAAATTTGCCTTCATGATTGGAGTTGTTTGAACATCCTATAACTAATTAGGACCAGGATAAATGATTTTAATGAAGGGTAGTGACATAATTAATTCCTATCCATTAATTTTTTACATTATTTTTATTCTATAATCACTTGGAAGTGAGCCATCATTATCTATTATTCAAAAAACTACCCTTCCATGCACCCTACACACTTAGCCTCAAAATTGGCATTAGTTGTCCGTGCAAATACATTGAAGGGAGTGAAGGAAAATTTTAAAGGAAATACATGTAAATGTAATCATAAAACACATATTAAAATCACCCCACTTGAATTTTTCCATCTTTTTCACTAGCTTGTCCATTAGGCCAGTATTGATTGGTTGAGTTGAATCACCTAGTTGAGACACTTAAGAGTTATTTAATGGCATGAGAGTGATATGAGAAGTTAGATTAATTATAAATATTTCCATACATATTATTTTAACCTAATTAAATCTCATATAACCTAATTCCTCTATAAGGTCTAATAGATAGTTTGGTCAAACTAGTCCATTAAAGTGTATCTCCAACTCTATCTTCACAAACTGATCATTGGCAAGGTTTTTCAAGGCTTTTTTAGCAGTTTAAGCCCTTAATATTTGTTCATAAATTTAGAATTTTTTAACTAAAAAAAATTACACAGTTTTTTTTCAATACCCCTTCTAAATTTCCTAAATTCTTTTGTTCCCCATGCAAAACATCATGAAAGATATAAGCTTCCATAACTTCCTTATCGAGCTCTTTTCCTTGTTTCCATAGGCTTGAGTTTGTCTTTAAATTTCATAGTGACTTCTTAAGATTTTTATTGGATCAAAATATCTTTAAAATATCTTTGGTCACCCCATCAACATGTTTCAATAGGTTTTAAATCTTAACTCATGCTAAAATAGTAATAAGTCTCTCCATTCGGGCACTAGGCCTAGACCTTGCCTAGTAAGTTTGAGTACAACTTTAGAGAATTTTAGAATCCCCTATAAAATATCCTTACTTTGAAGTATTTAATTTTTTTTTTCCATTTGTTTTATATCTTTTCACATCATTATAAAAGTTTCCCTTATCCCCTAGCTCATTCTTTTACCACCCTCTTTCCAAACCATAGGGTTCTTGTATGGGTAAAGTGCCCCATGTTTGAGATAAAACAATGGTCACATTCCCTATTTTTTCATCACAAATAGGTATTTTATATGGTTATAAAAGTGTAAAGGATTACTTTTACAAAAATTAATATCCTAACAAGGTCATATGACCTTCTAATCCTTATAAATTCTAAACAAACTTATAAAGAAGTAAGAAAGTGCATGGTTCCAAGTGTAAACTGTGTATGTGCTTGAAAGTGCCATTCTATGTGCTTGGTTTGTGTTTTTGAGAGTTTTTAAAGGTGATATTTATAATTATTAATTTTATTCAAATCTCCATTTGCTTTTCCATTCTCTCACACACTCCTTTATACACGTGAACTCACAAGGCTATGTCTTACTCTTGACTGTGTGTCTTACTTTTCCATCTCAAGAATGACCCCTATGTGTTATGAATTTTGTAGTATTTTAACCCAAAAAATCTATTTTAACTCCTTCATAATATTTTTCATGGTGATATATTAGTGTCTTGGGTTCATTTTCTCTAAGTCCATGTCTTATTCATGCCAAGAATGCTAACTCTATGCTTACTATCTAAGACAGTCATAATTGTCTATGTGAGAGTCCTTTTAAGGTCTTGTAGGTTTATTTTTTCATTTTTTGTAGCTCATTTATTTCATAATTATCTTAGTTAATGTGTTCAAGACTTATATTATCATGATAACCTCCTTCTAATTCTTCATATGCACTCTTATCTCCAAAACTGACTTTTTCCCTATTTTGACTGAGAAATCTTGCCTCTATCCTTACCAATAGGTTAATATGCTTATCTTAGAACTCATGAATTTTTTCATAGTCATGGATAAGGTTACTAATGTTTTTTTAATCATAATACCCTATCCAACCATCAAAATTCAATTTCAACCACTAAACTGAGTTCTCTTCAAAGTGACTAAGCAACCCTGATGTAGATTGTTGCCTATAGGTTGATTTACATATAATTAAATTTTTTATGGTGTTAATAGGATCATTTTAAACCCCTTTTTGTAACATAACATAATTTTTCTGTAACTAAATTGAGTGTCATGAAACTAGGCCTAAATCTCATGTTAGCTCCCTAATTGAGACACTTCTCCTTTCAAGACCCTGCTTGGACTGAGCTTGTAGGTGATTATGCTTCAAATGAGTTAGTTATGGTATTGGTAGATATTTTAAAACCTTATTGATGTCATGATTCACTTGGTCATGTTTTTATTCCATTTAAACATCCTCAAATAAACACCAAACCCTCATGTCTAGGTCCTTGTCTATTTGTAGCTATAGGTGCATGCTTTATGGTCTCTTGTATGGACTGAGAGATTTTAATAGGAGGTCAGACACATCTTATCATATCATAGGTGGATTTATAATATAATTTCACTCTTCAACCCATTTAAACTCATTCAATATTATAACATTGTTAATATTTCCAATCTTAGAGCACAAAAGTATCTTTTTGACTTAGGACTATAGATAATACTATAGGATTTTAGTGTTTTAGGAGGCCACTTTGAGACTTCAAATAACCCTTCTCTCCTTATCATCTTCTTCTGCAACTTGGAAATGATATTTTATTTTCCAAATGATATAATATTTTCTAATTTATATGCTTCAAGACCCTTACCCGCATGTTTTAGGATTATCTCAAAAGATCTCTTGACCTCTATTTCACCATTTCAAGGATTTAAACCCTAAACAATGTCATTGCTCTTTAAACATGGTTATCAAATCCATTATCCAATATTAACCCTTCAAAGGGTCAGTTATAGTCTCTATTCATACTTATTACTTTAATAAGGGTTTTCAAATCATGCTTCAATCATCCATATCCCAGCTCTACTCCATATGAACACCCCTTATAGGTGACCATTCCCTTTAAAGGTAGCAATTGGGAACAAATTGTTAGAGTGTATGATTTATAAAACACAAATGAGATTTGGGATCTTCTAATGATTCCAAAAATACTTATTTCATTTCAAAGACCTTGATTAGCTCAAATTTCCTCTTTAACATGCTAGCCTTCATGAGATATCTATAGATGAGCTTCAATGGTTGACTGTATGAAGGTTTTTAATATGACTGTCATAGTCCTCTTTCACACTCTTTGGAGGGCTTGATCTATTTGTTATTGCTTCTATAAAAATAAAAAATATTTTAAACCTATATTAAAACTTCATGAACAAACTAAAAAGTCTCTTAATGCATGATTCAACATGGATACAAGTGTAAAAAAAATGGAAAAGGTTGTGCACTTGATAGACTATGGGTATGTGTATGTATGACTACAACCATGAAACATTTCTTAGATAAAAAGGATGAAAGGTACAAAATAATTAAATAAACATATTTTAAACATAAGTGTGATCTTAACACAACCCTTTAGAACCATGAGTTAGCTTGAAATTCTTGAAAATGGTGTAAGACTGTCTACAACTCAAAACATTATATCTACCTAAAAATTGAGATGATTAGCACATCAAAAACTAATGAAAAATGAATTAAAGTTTGTATAACATTGTATAAGTAAGTAAAAATTCTATATAATCAATCTCAATATCTAGATTAAATAGAATCCTTCAAAACCAAGGTAAAACTTAAAAGGTGCACAAATTGATAGGCAGTTTTGGAAGTTCAAATTAAAATGGATAATTCATAAATAATATTTATAATTATAAAACTTATTTATATAAAAATGTAGGTATTTTAGTCTAAAATATCCTCCCAAAATCATTCTACTTGAAACTCTTTCTATTGGCTATACCAAGTATAAACCTTCAAGTCACTTTTGTGTGTCTAGAAAGGTGAAAAGGAAGCAAAATGGTTTTGAGTAAGTAATGACATATCCAAATAAAAAAATATGGATATGAGTTTTGGGAATCTTAAGAGTCACATTTACATATTTTCCAAGTAGCACACTTCCCAAAGACATTGTACAAGTGCTATTTTCTCCTTTTTTGCTAAGAAAATTGCCTTTTCTCTGAAAAACTTACCATTTTATTAGTATTTTCAGTTATCTAAGAATTATAATGACACATGCAGAATGGAATCACGTTTTTAAACTTACACATTTCCAAATAAACTTTTATAAAGCATTGCACCCTTTTGACCCCTCAAATGACCCAAAAATGATATAAGGACATAAAAACTAATTGACGAAATCTAATATAACATTAGTTGACATAAATTACCCTATAAAACACCTTATTAAAATATATATTATATCCACTTATAGACCTAAAATTCCAATTGTTTTACTAGGGGTGCCCCAATTTGACCTAAAGTCAAATTTGGTCAACAAATTGGTGACTCATAAGGGTAGGATGCCTGCTATACTAACTAGACCAATAGACTTATCAGTCCATTAGGATTAAGAATCATCTAATTACTAAGACAAAAAATAAAATTTTAACCATTGACCACAAGCCCTTTATCAAGTTAAGACTCTAGTGACTACCTCAAACACACAAAGCAAAGGACACGGACATAATAAAGAAAGAAAACACATGAGGCACACATGTGCTCTAATCACTTAGGGGAAGTAGATAACAACCTATTATGTAAAAATAAAAATTATCATACCTCCATTATATATCAAATGGAAATTTTGAAGCATCACCTTCTTCATGAGATGGAACATGGTGCAAAGCATGTTTCTCCTTGGATTGGATGTTTTATGGATCAGACTTGTCCCTTGGCACTTCAACTATTATAATCTCAAATAGGCCATATTCAAATAATTCTGAAATGTAAAATTTTTTGTCTTGCATCCAAACATATTTAACCTTGTCATGTAGATCCTTAATTGCAACCTCAAATGATGATCGAGCAAGGCATACCTTCTTGTCTTCCATGGTGCTCTTAACAAAATTAGGCTTCTCCTCAGCTATAAGATCTTCTAGATCATCAAGGAGATTTGAAAACTTTATCCAATATTTATCATTATCTTCCATGAAAACTTCTTCCTTCACCTTGTCATACACTTGGTCCTTAATTTGGCAAAGCTCTTCAAGCTCTTGAAGTAATTCCATTTTCAACTGCCAATCATCTTTGTCCTCTTTATCATCTAGAACCACTACCTCTTCTATCTTCTCATCTTGATGTATGATGTCATCAATATTATGTTCTTCAATCTCCATCAAATCATCAAGTGGATTCATAACAGCTAATTCTTGATCACTAGAAAGAGCTCCATCTTTATGTTTGATTGCACACTCAAGTTCATATTCATTAGACTCATCAAAAATATTGGGTTTATCATTAGCTATGTAACATTTTAGAGATTAATAAAATTCAAACAACTCATAAAATTCTTTTCAAATGGAATTGAACTTCCACCATATATCTTCTTCATCATGATCATCTTCAAGAGCTACTTCTTCGACCTTGGTCTCATGAAACTCATCTAGGACTATCACTTCTTGAGAGATGACTTGAAAGTGTTCTCCATATTTAATAGCACATTATAATTCATGTTTGAGATGATCATATATAAAAATTTTATCAGATTTAAAGTCTCCTTTAAGGGCTTCAAGATCTTCCATCTCCTTCTCCTTCATGGTGATGCCAAGACTAGGCATCTTGAAATCATGTGATCTAGCCCAATGAGGCTACCAGGAGGTAGATTTTATTAAAACAAGAGGTATATTTCTTTATGAACCATATGATCTTAATTATGTTTCCATACCATAGGTAAATCAAGGTAAAGAGTGTGAGGGTGAGGACAAGATGAGTTAGTTGGCAGAGGTGGCATACAAAACTCAAAATCAGGTTGAGGGTGAAATGTAGGGGTTCCTCCATGGACACACATCCCTTCAAACATAGATACATTAGCTATTTAATTTTTATTTTTTTACCAAGGGGAGTAACTATGGTGATTTATTCCTCAAAATCACTCATGTGAACCTCTTGATTAGTCATGAATTGGATTTGCTCTTCTTTACTTGATTCTCTCAAGATAGGTTCCTCTTTGAGAAGAAATGAAGTGAGGGATTGATAGATAATATCATGGATTTGAAGTGAATGAGATAGATTATTAGATGTATTTGAAGGTTAAGGGGTTTTATGGAGTGCAAGATGAAGTATAAATATTGTGATTGGGTTTGTAAAAGAGGAAAGCACTAGTGAGTTCTAATAGAAGTAAATTTTTGGATTGATTAGGAGTAACATCTACATGAGTAAGAATTGCATTTTTCCAATGATATCTTTATGCATAACCCATGTAAATCTATTATTTCATATGACAAGGTTGATTTTAATACTCTTGATTTTTATAGGCATCATGAAATGAATGATAAGGCTCATATTGAGGCTAATAGATAGGTGTTTCTTGGCAGCCATTCTCATATAATTGTCCAACAACATGGTTTCTATATGGAGAGGGAAATGAAGGGATATATGGCTACCATGGTTCATAGGATTGATATCCATTTTTATAGGGATGAAAAGGATCATATTATAAATAATGAAGGTTATATTGAGGCTGGTAAGGATCATGATAATGTTGACCAAGGACTTGTTCATATTGATGGGGAATGGCACAAGCTTACAATCTCTCGCCAACTTGTAGAGAACAAAACTCAAATCCAAGGTCATCCATGAAAATTCATTAGGAAGTAAGAAAAAAATAAAAATTTATAAATAATCTTCAAATGGAATACTTGGGTTTCTTGACCAGATAATGTATCCTCAGACTCACCATTTATGCTTTGACATATGCCTCTAAAGGTTGATTGTTGAGAGACAACACCAAAAATATCCTAATATCTTAGAATAAAAATCCCATCAGGCATACCAAAAACTATTTTCACTTGTATTTTAAATCTTTGAGTTTTCAAATATCTCCTCATCCAAGTGGCACAATGGAACACCTCTAGGCTTTTGGGTAGCCTAAAGAATGAGGTGAGTCTCTGGATAGGGCTAGCTCCCTTGATGTACCACTTAAGATGGCAACTACTACTAAATTTGAGGATGATAAGGGATAAGGATAACATAAATCAAACTAATATAAGGGAGGTGATACACCAAATTGACTGATGACATCCAACCATGTGCATATTACATTTGAAATCAAAGGACAAACTAAACATACACTCTCCAATCTATGTCTTCTTGCATCAATGTTAAATTGTGGGGTTATGGATGAATGTGAAAAGCTAAGAGGACCAGACAGGAGTAATTGAGTGTAAATAATTAATATAATAACTCATTTAAACTTTGACATTTCCTATAACACATCATATTCCTTGTAATAAGAAGCTACAAATAGGTTAGAGAATGTGGTAACTTGCTAAGGAATCCATAGTATTCACTAAGAAAATTCAAAATTCAAGTAAAGTAAACTATGAATAGTCATGTAAGAGGTAAAAATTAGTAATTTTATTTATTAAAAGGTACACAAATTATGAATGCTTCACCATACTTAGGTGGAGCATCCATACAATGCCAAAATGGATAGTTCTTATAGAACTTGTGAGAGAGAGAAGAGAGAAGTCCAAGGGTCACAAAGACACTTGTCAAGATGATAAAAGGTGTTAATTGTGAATTTGGAGATGTTATGGGATTTATTATGAAGTTTAAAGAGATACAAGTGTCAATCGTAGTCATAAAATGCATGTAAAGTGGTAAGAAAACTCCTCAACTAGCTCCAAAAAATTGCCTTCATGATTGGAATTATTTAAACATATTATAATTGATTAAGATGATGATAAATGATTGGAATGTAAGGTATATAAATTAAACATGACTTTAAATTAATTTTTTTCATTCCTATTCTTCTATAATCACCTATAAGTGAGCCATCATCATCTGTTATTCAAAAAATTCCCTTCCATGCACCCTGCACACTTGGCTTCAAAATTGTCATCAATTGTCCATGTAAATTTGTGGGAGGGAGGGAATGAAAATTTTCAAGGCCATAAATGGATATATAAGCATCAAAAAAATATTAAAATCACCCCCACTTGAATTTTTCCATCTTCTTCACTAGCTTGTCCATTAAGCCAGTTTTGACTGGCTGAGTTGAATCACCTAATTGAGATAATTAGGAGTTATTTCAAGGAATGAGAGTCACATGGGGGTTATATTAATTATTAAGCTTTACATACAAAATATTTTCACATATTTAAACCTCATATAACCTGATTCATCTACAAGGTCCAATAGATATTCTAGTCAAACTAGTCCATTAAAGTGCATCTCCAACTCCATCTTCACAAACTGGTCCTTAGCAAGGGTTTTCAAGGGTTTTTGAGTAGTTTAATCCCTTAAGATTTATTCATAAATTTAGTATTTTGGAACTAAAAAGAAATTCCAATTTTTTTTTTCAATACCCCTTCTAACTTTCCTAAACTCTTTTGGCCCCCATACAAAACATCATGAAAGATATAAGCTTCTAAAACTTCCCTATTAAGCTCTTTTCTTTGTTTCCACAAGCCTGAGTTTGTCTTTGAAGCTCATAGTGACTTTTTATATTTTACTTGAATTAAAATATCTCTAACATATATTTATTCACCTAATTAATATGTTTCAGTAGGTTAGAAATCTTAACTCATGCTAAAAGGGTAATGGACTCTCTATTTGGGCACTAGGCCTAGACCTTGCCTAGTAAGTTTGAGTGTAACTTTAGAGAATTTTAGAATTACCTATAATATATCATTATTATAATGTATTTACAATGATTTTACATGTGCTTTATATCTTTTCACATCATTATACAATGTTCCCTTAGCACCCATCTCATTCTTTTACCACCCTCTTTCAAAATCATAGGGTTCTTGTATGGGGAAAGTACCCCTATCTGAGACAAAATAGGAGGCACTTCCCATATTTTATCATAAAAACTAGTTATTTTATATATTTATAAAAGTTTAAATTATTCATTATACAAATATTTATCTCCAAACTAGGTCATATGGCCTTCTAACCCTTCCAAATTCCAAAGAAACTTCTAGAGAAGCAAGACAGTGCATGGTTCCAAGAGTGGATTGTGTATGCACTTTAAAGTTCCCTCCCTTGTAATTGGTTTGTGTTGGTGAGAGTTTTTTAAGGTTATATTTATCATGATTAATATAATTATAATCTCTATTTTCTTTACCAATCTCTCATAGACTCCTCTATATGCTTGAAATCACAAGGTTGTGTCTTACTCTTAATTGTTTGTCTTGCTTTTCCATGTCAAGAATGACTCTTGTGTGTTATGAATTTTGTAATATTTTAACCCTAAAAACATGATTATAAATACTTATTTATATTTATCATGGTGATTTATGAGTTATCTTGGGTCCAATTTCTCTAAGTCCATGTCTTATTCATGCCAAGAATGCCAACTCTATGCTCACTATCTAAGACAGTCATAACTAACTATGTGAGAGTCCTTTTAAGGTTCTATAGGTTTTTTAATCATTATTTATAGCTCAATTAGTTCATAATTATATTCATGAATGTGTTCATGACTTGTATTATCATGATAACCTCCTTCTAACTCTTCATATGCACTCTTAGCTCTAAAACTAAGGTTTTCCCTATTTTGACTAAGAAATCTTGCCTCTATCCCTGCCAATAGGTTAATATGCTTATCATAAACATCATGAAGTTTTCCATATTAATGGAGAATTTTAATAGTGGGTTGGTTCATCATAATACCCTTTCAAAGCATCAAAATTCAATTTCAATGGCTAGACTGTGTTCTCTTCAAAGTGACTGAGCAACCCTAATGCAGACTATTTCCTGTAAGTTGATTTTCCTCAAATTAACTTATTTATGGTGTTAAGAGGCTAATTTTAAACCCATTATGGTCACATAAAATAATTTTCCAAAAAAAATCATGAGTGTCATGAAACTAGGCCTAACCTCATCTTAGCTCCCTAACTAAGACACTTCTTTCAAGACCCTGCTTGGATTGAGCATGTAGGTGATTATGCTTCAAATGAGTTGGTTATGGTATTCATAGATATTTTTGAACATTCTTGACGTCATAATTCACTTGGTCATGTTTTTATTCCACTTAAATATCCTAAAAAAACACCAAACCCTCATGTAAAGGTCCTTGTTTATTTGTAGTTGTAGATGCATGCTTCATGGTCTCTTGTATAGATTGAGAGGTTTTAATAGGAGGTCAGACACATCTTATCATCTCCATAAGTGTCTCTAGACTATAATTTATCTCTTAAACCAATTTTAAATCCTTCAATATGATAACATGGTTAATATTTCCAATCTTGTAGAATAAAAGTCTCTTTACTACAAGATTTTAGTGTTTTGGGAGGCCACTTTGAGACCTCAAACAACCCTTCTCCCCTTGTCATCTTGCTCTCCAACATGGAAAGGGTCTTATATTTTATAAAGGATAAAATATTTTCCAATTTCTATGATTAAATACCCTTACCCTCATGTTTTAGGATAATCTTGAAAGGTCTCTTGACCTCTATTTCACCATTTTAGGGATTGAAGGCCTGAACAGTGTCATTGCTCCTTGAACATGGTTATCAACTCCATTAACTAGTATTATCCCTTCAAAGGGTTAGTTATATTATATATTAATTCTTATGACTTTAATAAGGGTTTTAAAATCATTCTTCAATCATCCATATGCCTCCCCTGCTCCATATGAACACCATCTGTAGGTGACCATTTCCTTTACAGGTATGAAGTGGGAACAAATTGGTAGAGTGTATGATTTATAAAATACAAATGAGATTTAAGCTCTTAAAATTATTCCAAAAATAATTTTTTCATTACCAAGACCTTTCTTAGCTCAAATTTCCTCTTCAACATGCTAGCCTTCATGAGATTCTGTAGATGAGCTTTAGTGGCTAACTGTATGAAGATTTTCAATATGACTATCACAGTCCTCTTTCACACTCCTTAGAGTGCTTGATATATTTTTTATTGCTTATAAACACATAAAAACTATTTGAAACCTCCAATATAACTTAATTTAAAAACTAAAAAGGTTCTTCACACATGATTCAACATGGATATAAGTGGAAAAAATAAGGAAAAGGCTATGAGCTTGGTAGATTGTGGCTATGTGTATATATGACTGCAACCATGAAACATTTCTTGGAAAAAAAGGATTAAAGGTGGAAAAAAATTCAAAACCCATATTTTAAACATAAGGGTGAACTTGACACAACCTCCTAAAACCATGAATTAACTTTAAATTCTTAAAAATGGTGCAAGACTGCTTACAACTCAAAAAATTGTATCTTCTTGAAAATTGAGATGATTAACACATAAAAACCTCATGAAACATGATATAAAGTGTGGATATCAATGTATAATGAATTAAAAATTCTATGGAAGCAATCTTAGTATCTATATTATATGAACTCCTTCAAACCAAGGTAAAACCTTAAGGGTACATAGATTGATAGATAGTTTTGGAGGGTCAACTTCAAACTGATGATTCATATCTAAAAATTGATCATTATCAAACTTATTGATATTAAAATGGAGGTATCCAAGTTTAAAATATCCTCCCAAAATAATTCTACTTGAAACTCTTTCTAATAGTCGTACCAAGTACAAAATTGCATGTCACTTTAGTGTGTCTAGAAAGGTGAAAAGGAAGCAAAATGGTTTTGAGAAAGTAATGAAATATATAAATTAAAAAAAAATTTGATATGAGTGTGGGGAATATAAATAGTAACATTTAAATATTTTCTAAGTGGCACACTTCCCATGGATGTCATACAAGTGCCATTTTCTCCTTTTTGCTAAGAAAACTACCTTTTATCAGAACAACCTAACATATTTTTAGTATTGTCAATTATATAAAGTTTACAATCACACATGTGGAATGAAATTACATTTTAACACTTTCACATTCCCCAAGAAACCCATACAAAGCATTAATTACACCCTTTTAACCCTTTAAATAGCCTAAAAATGATATAAGGACATAAAAACTAATTGACCAAAGCTAATATAAAATTATTTGACATTAATTACCCTATAAAACACCTTAATACAATATTTTATACCCATTTATATACCTAAAAATAAATGTTTTCTACCAAGGGTGCCCCAATTTAACCTAAAAGTCAAATTTGGTCAATAAAAACCACTAATGAGACCACATAAAGTGAATCGAAGGATCAATGGTTTCTAGAGGAAGCTCAGTCCAAGGACACTATGATTTTGAAGACCAATTTAGGATCAACTAGATTACTTTAAGACCAAGGTGGAGATGACGGAGATGAAGTGGAGTCAAAACCTCCAAATTTAACACAAAGGAACTTAGTGGGTATATCTCCAACCTTAGTACCTCCTAGCACAATAGTAATATCTATAGAAAAAAATTCACCATATTATTGCTACACAAAGGGTGATTATACAAGCTTCTCATTCGCATATTTATTACAATAACTACTTATGTCCTAGTTGGTTTAGTAACATCTATTCCTCATGTTTTGGATTTTTTGGCCCAGATAAATAAGGCCTAAGCCACTACAGGGAAAATTTTGTATTTACTAACCCCAAACCCCATAATTCAAGTTGTGGACCTTCCTATACAAACTTCAAAAATAACTATTGGGGTTACCCATACATCTATAAATGATTATTTGTAAAATTTTCTCAATACCTCTCTTACCTATGCATTCTTTATTGATTCTATCCCTTAGTCCTTTATACTTAATAAATAGGAAATCTTGTAGAATCTAGTCTCCTTCATCATATTTGCTTCCCCAATCACTTATTCCCATCCCTCCACCCAATTAGACCTTCCAATTGGCTAGACAACCCAAGCAAAGTCTACCACCATTACACCAAATAAATGTGTCAGAGAAGGGAAATATAATAGTTGATAATGTGTCTCCCAATAAGGTCATTAGATGGAAAATAACCATTATTCCTTTCCCTTATCTAAGAACACATTATCATAAGCTCATGCTACCCATTGGGTAGTCTCCCTCTTCCACTCTCATAGGCTAGGGAAAACCTTCACTATAATGAGCTACCCTGAATGTACTTGAGTGGAGCTCAAAGATGCAACAAGTAGAAGTGGGAAAGCAACACTTGGTAATTATGGAGAAACCCATAATAAATTTCACTTTGACAAGGAAATGAAAACTATGAGAAAGATAAATATAAAAACTATAATGGTTAAAGGACAACAAGTGGATCTAGAGTAAAGAGATGTGTTCCAACTGATTAAAAAATGAATAACTCTACCATTTAACTTGGATGATCATAGAGAGGACCCCTGTACTTTTGTATACTCTATAGGGGGAGTAATAAATAACATGTTTCAAGGATATGTTCAATCTATGGAGGCCTTATAGGAAAGGAACACCATTTAGCCCCCAAGGGACCTCATAGGTAGTGTGCAGAGAGTAGCCCAGAAACTATATGATGTCCTCCAATTAGTAAGAGATGAAAAGAAGTAATCCCAACCTAAAAGGGTGGATGTATTCTCCTTTACATAAGACATGAATAATATGGATTCTAAGATTTATTTTTTGGTCTGAGAAACCAAGGACAAGGCCTATAGTCACTTGAATTTAAAAACTACCTTAGAGGTTGTATGGGACAAAAACTATGTGGTCACTGAGAGAGATGGTTTAATTGAGTATCATTATGAGATGAAAAATTTTGTGTATAAACTCAATAATTATGAGGGCAATCCATCACCATTCTTGGGGAAATGAGATTCAATGGTGTGATTAATTAGAGGGCTCTCATCTCTCTAGACTAGACAAAAGATTACATATGTAAGTTGGAAGCGTGCCATAGAATAGGCTCTGATCATTATCCTCTTCTCTTCACAGCAGTCAAAATGAACCAGAAAAAGAATCATCCTTTCAGATTTGAAAAGATGTGGATGCAGCACCCACAGTTTGAAAGTAAAATGGAAGAGTGGTGGAATATACCTATTGAGGGGACATCCCTCTTTAGAGTTGCATCCAAGCTCAAGAATGTTAAAAAGGAAGTTAAGAAATGGAATAAGGATTGTTTTGAAAATATCTTTGAGAAAAAGAACACTATCAAGGAGGAAATTAGCAAAATTCAGGAAAAAATTCAGCAAAACAGATACACCTCAGACCTCCTTACAGAAGAAAGGGAACAATTGGTTCAATATCAAGATCTTATAACTAAGGAAGAAATCTATTGGAGACAAAGATCTAGGGTGTTATGGTTAAAATAAGGAGATAAAAATACAAAGTTTTTCCATCTCTCCACTCTGAAACACAGAGCTAAAAATCATATACAATACTTGAAAAAAGGAGATCAGAAGATGTCAGAGGAAAAGGAAATAAAGGAGGAAATGCTTTCCTTTTTCTCCTCCCTGATGAAGGCTAATATAAATATCAATTTGGATAGTCAGGCTGATATCCTACATGTGGTTCCTCCTTTGGTCTTGAAGGAGCATAATAAAATGTTATGCTCAATACCTAAGGAGGAGGAGATCTTCAAAGCAGTTAGTTCTTTAGGAGGAGATAAAGCACCTAGACCAGATGGATTTCCCATGTTCTTTTTTCAAAAGCTATGGAAACTTGTTGGTAAAGATGTAAGTAATGCAGTGAAGGAATTCTTCAGAGCCAAACAGATGCTTAAGGAAGTTAATGCCACTTTTCTATGTTTGATTCCAAAAAAGATCAGAGCTGACTCTCCTGATCAGTTTAGACCGATTAGTCTATGCAATTCCTTCTATAAGATTATATCCAAAGTTTTTACATCCAGACTAATTCAAGTGATCCCTTTGATTATTGCTAATCAGCAAACTAGATTCATCCCAGGAAGACAAATCCTCAATTCTATAATTACTGCTCATGAGAATATTCATTCATTGTTCAGCTCTAACAATGAGGGGTTCATGATGAAAGTTGATATTGCTAAAGCATATGACAGGGTGGACTGGTTATTCCTTTCAAATAGTCTTATTGCCTTTAGCTTTGAACAAAGAGTGGTTGATATTATTAAGCAGTTGATATCTACTACTTCTATTGCAGTGCTGGTAAATGGGAGTTTGTCCCACTTCTTTAAACCATCAAGGAGATTGAGACAAGGGGATCCTATATCCCTTATTTTGTTTATTATTATGGCTAATAGTATGGGACGATATATAGGGGACTTAGTCCATAAAGGTTTATTTAAGGGTCTGAAACCCTCTTCTCATCCTTTAATATGCTCCCATGGTCAATTTGTTGATGATACTATTTTCATGGGGCAATCTGAAGTCACAAAAGCAAGAACTTTGAAGAAAGCTATAAATTTATATTTAGCTGCCTCAAGACAATTGATTAACTGGAACAAAAGTACAGTGTTCTTCACTAACACCCCAAGTCATAGACAAAACAAAATAGCTAAAATCCTTGAATGCTCCATAGGATCTTTCCCCTCCTCTTACCTGGGTCTCCCTCTTGGGATGAAAGTTCTTGAAGCTTTTTGGGAAGGACTTATTAAAAAATTTAGCAAGAAACTTGCGAGATGGAAAGGTAATTTTCTAAGTCAGGCAGGAAAGCTTACCCTCCTCAAAGCAAGTCTTCAAAGCATACCCACTTATGCTTTGAGTCTTTTCAAAATTCCCACCAAATTTGCAAAAGCTATTAAAAAAATTTAGAGAAACTTTATTTGGATAGGTACTGAGGAGAAAAGAAGAATGCCTTTAATTGCATGGGATAACATTTGTAAACCTGTCAGGGAAGGAGGACTAGGAATAAGGAAAATTAGAAGTATGAGCATAGCTCTCTTAGCCAAGTAGGGATGGAGGGTTTATCAGGAAAACAAAGAATGGAGCAATATATGGAAGCATAAGTATTTATTCAAGGCAAAGTCCCTCTCTGATTTCTTTTTTCACCCTGACATCTCCCATCCATCTGCCATATGGGGGGTAGTTCAGGGTACTAAACAAGTTTTAGAAGAAGGAAGCTCTTGGAAAGTTGGCAACAGAAAAAAGGTGAAATTTTGGGAGGATGTTTGGTTAAAAGGAAAACCTTTGATAGATGAAATCCAAGATAAAGAAGCAATAGAACGATGTAAGCAAAGATTGGGAATAATGGTTAACCAATACTGGCAGAACAACTCTTGGGTGACCCTTACTGATCTTGATCAAGATTTCAAGAATATACAACTATCCCTAAATGCTATATCTCTCTACCCTAATCTTGAAGATAAGATTGTTTGGCATAATGAGCCTAGTGGAAAATTTAAAGTTTCTTCCATTTTCAATTCAAAGGGAAATGGCAACAAACCTTTGTGGACGAAGGCTTGGATAAAGGGGCTCATCCCTAAAATCAAAATCTTCTTCTGGGCCCTCCTCCAAAATAACATCTTGACTCTGGATAATTTACAGAAAAGAGGAATATATATTGTGAACAGGTGTATTCTTTGTAAGAAGGGCTTTGAAGATAGAGATCACTTGTTTGTGAATTGTTCTTTTACGCAGCAAGTTTGGAAAGAAATCCTCAATCTATGGGGTATTGCTTGGATTCACCACAAAAATGTGGAACTATCTCTTAAAAGTTGGTATTGTCCCTCCATGAATCCTAAAGTTATATTTTTATGGAAACTAACTCTTCCCCATATTTGGTGGGGAATATGGAAGGAAAGAAATAACCGAATTTTTAGAAGTAAAGAACTTCCTGGATGGGTGGTGGGGTAGAACATCATTAGAGCTATTAAGGAGAATTTTTCATTGCAAAGGAATCCAAACCCAACCTTTCAAGTGGATAATCCCTTAAGAATGGAAAATTCTAATGGTAAACCTGAAAATCCTAGACTAGGTGTTACTTGGAATGTCCTCCCTCAAGGGTGGATTAAAGGAAACTTTGATGGAGCTGCTAAAGGGAATCCAGGGAATGCAGGATGTGGAGGAGTCTTGAGAAACCATATGGGAAATGTAATTGATGCTATTGCAATCCCCATTGGAAAGTCGAATTGTCATATTGTTGAAGCTTCTACTGCCCTTCAAACCATCAAACTAGCTATGGATTCATGATATTCTAAATTATGGCTGGAAGGGGACTCCTTGAATATCATAAATATTGTAAACAATAAATTTTTTGTGTCATGGACTATAAAGGATATGGTGATGGAGATGAAAACTTTAATCAAAAAATTTGAAAAAGTAACAATTATCCGCACCTACCGTGAAGCTAACAGAGTTGCAGATTCGATAGCAAATTATGCAGTCTGAACAAGACACAAAGTGAGGTGGTAGGAAACATTAAAAAAGAATGTGGATCTTAAAGTGCTCATTCATCATGATGCAATTCATGCAAAGGAGGGAAATATTAGCTTGTAATATAAATCTAATGAGTTGGAGGAGTGGCTTCGCGGAGAAAGGTTTACAATCATTAAAAAGGAAAGCCCTCAAGAATGAGAAGCGGATCCTAAACGTGCCTAAAAAAAGGTGAGCTTTGAACCAAATTGGTAGTAGGTGGGATCATTGTATAGTTTATAGTCATTGGGTATCAAAGGAAATCTACATGGCTCGCGTAAGGAAAGGAGAACCAAGGAAGCAGGAACCCAAAAATTGCAAAGAGTGGAGAGCGAAACAAGATGTCTGGAAAATCCTGCAGAGAGAGAAGGTTGTGAACTACATGGAAAGGCTCCATGGTTCAAAACCTCATATTACAATGGCTTTTTTCAAAAACTGGATTGATGATAGGGTCACTCTGCATGGCATCACAGTGAATCTAATAGAGGAATTTATAGCAGAGGTTACGGGGCTGCCTACGGAAGGAATAAAATTCTCCAAGCAGACTAGCATTTCAAATGAGGCCTTTTGCAAATTCCCTAAGATGGATGTTGAAGAGCAAAAGTTGGAAAAGAATGGGGATTTATCTGAACTGGAATAGATTAAGGGCATTTGGAGGGATGTCTTATGCTATATTCAGGAGTACTTCATACACGATGGAAGAAGCAAGAGAGTCCACAAATTCCACTTTGTATTCCTAAATCATTTCAGACACAAAGTAAGAATTTCCTTTCCCTTTTATCTGCATTTCTCTTTAGTCCAAAGTTTATTCACTCATAGGAAGAAGGAAATGCATCCTATTCTACATGAAGGATTAATTCTGATAATCAAAGGCTATTGCAAGAACAAGGCCATGGTTATGAACCGTTATCTAGGGAAAAATAAGGATTCACAGAGTAACAAGAGTGAAATTATTAAAGGGAAAGATAAAATCAAGCCCCCTAGTGTCAAGAATTAGAATGTTGACGAGGATATAGAGTGGGAGAGAACTGATAAGTCTGGGGAGGAAAGCTTGAAGGAAGAGGGAGGAACAGAAAGTATGAATTCAAGTTCCAATGAGGAAGAAGAAGTTCAAGAGAAAAATGAGAAAGGAGTCAACATAGAGGAGAAGTCTGAAAATAATGAACATGACTCTGAGGAAAACCAACAAGTGTTTGAGGATGATAAAGTCCTGGATGACCCTGTTGAGGACCCTGTTTCGATAAATGAGAGGGAAAACATAGTTCAGGCCAAAAACCAAGAAATGGACTTGGGAGTTCAAGCTAAAAATAAGGAGCAGAATCAAAGGGGAAGAGAGGACCACATTAAAGAAGGTGAGAACAGTCCTAATAAGAATACAGAAGAGTGGAGTGATAAAAGGTAGAATGATGGAAGGCACACACCTATGAGATGGGTTAATTGCAAAGCAGATGCTATCCTCCAACTCGATTCATAGATGTTTAAGAAGATAATGGATCTCAAAATGAAAATGGAAATAATGGAAGACAACCAGAAGGCAGTTTGGAACAAAATCAATAACATGGAAAAATAGATGAGAGACATCCCCATCAAGCTCAAAGACTATGAGAACAACCTAAGGGAACTCATCAAGGAGAGCAGAATGAAAATGGAGGAAGTTACATCTAACATATGTGCTACAGCTATTAATATTGGAAAAAGAGCTAGTGAGATCAAATCCTTGGAGGGGCCTAGCAAGAGGATGAGACAGAGCTCAAGAAAGAAAGCTATGCAAGAGGGAGCCATGTCGATGGCTACTACCATTTAGGATACTTCTATGAAAGGTAAAGAAATAGTGAAAATGATTTTGGAACTGGAAGAATAGCCTGGTTCTTCTAGTTGGTTGTGTTATCTGGTCTTGTTTCCTAGTTTTTTGTAATCTTTTGACTATGGTGTAGCCAGGTCTATGTAAAACCTGGGTTATGACTTGTGGTCTTTTTGATGGTTTTAGGTCCATATAAAACCTATTTATGTTACTTCTTTGTAGTAGGTTTTAGGTTTTTCCTGTGGTCGTAAATGCTTCATCTTTTTATCTTTGTTTCAGGGTTTCGGGGTCCTTCAAAACCTGTTTTTACCTTAATCTAAAACTAGAGTGGATAATTGGTCCTTAAGACCAACTTTGAGGACCTCTCCTAAATGGTTGAAAATATATTTATAGAAAAGGTCGAGGGAAAAATATATAAGACAGATGATGACATAAAATAATTAACAAAGTTTTCTAGAAGCAAGGTCCATATTACATAGATGCTTTATGTGGATATCGTGATTCTGTTGAAGGCACATAGAAAAATTAATGAACAAGCTACCCTAACTCTTTAAGATACCCCTATTAGACTTCAAAATTATAGAGAATGATTTTTAGGTGATCCATGCTCTTTACTTACAAATTCAAGAAAGTAAGTAAGATTGGTAGGCCATATCACCTCCTCAACCATATCAATTACAATATCATATTTAATGGCTAAGCTCATCACTACAATAAATTCAATAGAAATAGCCACCATAATACATGTGTTAACTAGTGCAATTGCTTCATCATAGGAAGAATGATGTCAGTTAGTCTTATTAGAATTTATTTGTAACAAGTTTTGTCTTTTTATGACATCTTTTTCCAAGATTACTCTATTTACTCCTTTAGGAGTTACTTTATAAAATATATGTAAACTTTGAGAATGACTTAAGTGATGAAGCATCCCCATCCCAAGCCTATATATACATGTATCTCCCACATTCCAAAGAGATGATAAATTTTGACATATCAATATAGATAATAAATATTTCACGTTGTTCTAGAGTCTGTGTTATATGTTTATCTATTTCATTTATATGTTATAGTGGTTATGCATTTTGATCTAACTGATAAATTAGTCTTTCCTGATATATGAAATAGTAGTTTAAATTAAATTGTAATCAATTAATAAAGTTTTATTAATTGGAATATGTAGTAGCAATTTATATTGATATATCTTATTTTTTGGTAATAATCTAGTTAAGTTACTCTTTGGAATTTGTGTATAGATGCCATTTGTTACAACTTCCTAGACTGATACATACCTAGCCAAAGATGGTTTATGGTATTAGTTATAATATTAAATTTAAGATACGTTATAATAGTATTGATAACAAATAATATTTATTTAATAAATTAGAGCTAACTACATTGTATCCCTCAAACCCTTTCACTATGTTTGTCATCTCTCTATGTTAAATTATCAATCTACAAGCATTAGTTCTTTGACATTTATCCTTTTACTAAAGTTGGTTAGAATGAATTCATTTTCTCTATTTATGGATACCCTTTTATACCTTACCTTACCCCTTTATTTGTAGTTTCTTTGAGTCATATCCACTTTAGAGTAAGTCTATCATCACCCCATTCCATTCAAGTAGATCTAGGATCCATTATCCATATATAAACTAATTGGGTTAGTAATTACAGTACTCACTACTATTCCACCACTATTCATTAAAAGAACCAATACTTCACATTGATCCCAAAATGTTATCATCTACCTCTTATGTGTTTTGTGTATGTGTAAAACTTAAATCAATAAAACTCTAGTAGCATTTAGGGATAAGGTTTGGGCACTATTCAAATTATGTCAGGTTAATCAAATGATTTACATTTTTTAGGATTATGGAATGTAACCCTAGGTTGATAAAGAGTTGAGTATAAAATCAAGGAATAAAATACTACAGTATCAACAATCACTAATTTGCACAATAATTGATTTATTTAAACATTCTATAAATAATAATGAATTAGAAAAGGTGTACTTAGCCATAAAATATGATTGATCTAGGAAATTATGGAATAGGAAGTGATGAAAGAGAAGGGTAGATTATCATTAGTGGAGAATAGGTGTCATAACCCTCTTTGCGAGTAGTGCACTACATTGTAAATGTTATGTGAATTGATAAAGACCCTATGCAAGTGAATTAGTGAAATTATAGGTAGAACTTTTCTCTACCTATATGATTGAGACATAAATAATCATTTATTCTATGCTTTGAATAATTTCACTATGAAAACCTAGGCCTCCATGCTTGTTATGGTTTTGATGAACACAAGTATAAGGAGAGTGGTGTTAGTAGGGTAGGTTGGGTGTGACCTCAACACCCCATGTGTTGAGTGTTTACTACATACAAATAACTCTAAAGGAGATAAAACATGATGTAGTTCTCCCAATATGAGTGCTAGTGAAATTGAAAATGATACTAGTATATTTGAGTATGAATGCTAATTTGAATACTTTGAGTGTGAATTGAGACTAGAATCATTAGTAAAATTGATCTTTGGGCTACTGTAGATGGATGTATATAGAATAGGGGTGAATAATGATAAACAACATTAATTTTCTCAATTATTTTTGAGTTTGTTCATGATAATTGCCATCGATTTGATAAATTAATAAAAGTGGTCTTTATATAATGTGTTGATGCTTGTCAAGACATAAATGAGTCTATGCCAACCCTAAGACACTTTAGGAAGTGGAAACATATTTTCTAGGGTTAAATGAATCTAAGGATCAATAAAATTCCCATTTAACAATAGTGTATTGCATTACATAAAATTAGGGTAATGTTATTATCTAGGTGGCTAATACATATGAAAAGGGTCAGGCATGCCTAGAGGATGGCTCAATGTGGTTCTTGGTATTTCTAGGAATAGGCTAGATGTGCATAAAGGTTAGAAAAGGATCAAAAGAGGCCCTAAGATATGTCTATGGCTAAGCTAAGGATAGGATGGTTTAAATTAACACTCATTGCATTAAAATGACTTGTTATATGACTACATCACCCAACCAAAGGGAAAAAACCTCAATGTTTTACTATGTCTTAGTTAGTTGGTTCAACCATCACCATAACTAGTGTCATATATGATTTACCTAAGAATCCATAGAAATAATTTCTCTCATTCTCTCCATTTGGGGGATAAACTATGAAGGAACACATGAAAGTTTTCAAAATTTCTCTATGTTTGTTAAATGTAGTTCATGAGGATGTTGTATATATACCATTCCTTTTTACCTTATAAGATTTTACCTATGACTCGTTACTTAATCTTCTAAAAAATTCAATTACGTTATGGTACCAATGTCATGAAACATTTATGGAACAATATGGACTAATTACTAGTCTTGATGTAATATATCAAAAATTTTATAGCATGATAAGGGAACCCAATGAATCAATTATATCCTTAAATACAAGATTTCAAAAATGTACAGTCACATGGTTATTGTATACATACCTACTACTACCCTAAAACATGAAATGTATAAAAATGCCTTAGATCTTATGATGATAATATTCCTATGTAGAGCATAAAATATCAATAAATTAATAAACACCTATGATGAAGCTATTAACATTGATAGATATTTGAATCCTCAAATACAATCCAAATCAAAAGATGATCAAAATTTATTGGTCTTGAATCCATTATAAATACTAGTAATAAAGTCATGGGGAAAAATTAGAACCAAATTTTCACTTAGTTTTCTATAAATCATGTTGCACAAAATTAGAGTCCATGTTTTTTAAATAGTCTTAAACGTGTCTAATTTTCATAATCATAATTAGGATTTAGTCCTAGTTAACACCTATACCAAATAGGCAAAAGCCTCTAATTATAATAAAAATAAATTAGATGTCATCTAACATATGGTGTATAAACTTAATAATGTGTTTCTTAACATGTATAAATTCTTGGGAAACACTATAGAGTTAGTAACCAATAATATTTTTTCTTTCCAAAGATATAGCATACCATTCAACACATTAGGTAATAATTAAGATCCTTAGCCCAACAAATTACTTGACATGAATATTTGAAAGGTAGCCTTACTTAATAAGTGTAGATTCCATAGCACTTCCAAGCATGGAAAACCAAATTGATAAATTTATTTATTGCTTTTGAAATATTTCAAAAGGATATGGAAAGATACAAGGTGGTTCCAAAATAAGAGGCTTCATTCACAACTAGTTCCCTTTGTACTTCCATTACATCCATAGTGTTTGAGACATAAGGTTTCCCATTTCCTATAAAGGATGAAAATGATTTATAAGACAACATTAATGAGATTCACACTTTTAAACAATTACAAATAAATAACAAGAATCTAAGAAACAAGAATCAATATTCTTCCACAACTTCTACACTTTGAAACAACATCGTAATCACTCCTAATCCAGATGATAAGAATAATCCACCTCTTCCTATATGAAATGATCAAGAAAATTGATCTAATACACATACTATAAGTGGATATAATATAATTGAGGATATTAATAAAATCAAGGAGAAAATTACACTAAATGATCTATTTCATATTATAGAATAGGGACAGTTTTTACTCAAAGCTTTGACTAGTAAGGTGTCTACTAACAAATAAAAAATTGTACATGAAAATATGGTCATGTAAAAGTAAAAATTATAGGTCCCACCTTTATCTTTGACTTCTTGATGTTTTTATAAAAATGTGCACAATTTCTTAGTTCATAAATTTATTTCAATGTTTGTAAAAATTGTGAAACCATTGAACATAATGTTAAAACATGAAGCCAAGGTAGAATGTAAAGTTGAAGTTAAAAAAGAGTTACAATATATTAAGAGTGCCATCACCCAATCTCAAATTTTGATCAATCTTGACTTTTCTAATAATTTATTCTTTTACTCATTTGTATAAGAACATACAATAGTAATATTACTCACGTAGAAGGTAGATGATAGTGAACATCTTATTCCCTTTATGAGTATTACTCTAAAAGATGTAGAGTGTTAGGATCTACACATAAGCTCTGATACCACTTGTGAGGATTAAGAGAAAAATTGATTACCTTTGTATAAGAAACTAAACACAAAATTTAACCAGAAGTAATATGTAACTAGAATTCAGAAACAACATAGAATATGAGAGACAATACATTCTTGTATTAACACTCATCCAAAAATAAATACAATGAAGAAATCTCACTCTTCCCACACCTCTTGGGTGTACATTAATTCTCCCTCAAGAGTTCTCTCTCTCACACAATCAATTATAACCATAATCAACTCAAACACAGAGTTGTTCCCTCCACCAGTAAGTGACAATATTGCCAATCCACCAAGTACTCCAAGTACTCCAAGTAGATCTCCTTTGATCTTGCACACCTAAAAATCAACTGATCTTACTTACCATGTAGATCTCCCCTGATCTTGCTACCTATAGATCAATTGATCTTACACACCTAGAAGAACCCTTGTTCTTGTCCTTGACAAGTCCTTTTGATCCTTCACACTTTACAATACAGCCCAATGGGTCTCTTAAATAGATCCCATACAAACAATAATTAGACTTCCCAATTACAATAATTATAAACATAGACTCAAGACTAAAATTAGTCTTTTACATGTATACAAACTATTTGTCTAAAATTAGACTAGTTTTAGAAGTGCATGCAAACACACACACACACACACACACACACACACACACACACACACACACACACACACACACACACACACACACACACACACACACACACACAACACACACACACACACACACAGAGAGGTTGCTGACGTCGGTTCTTGTTTGATCGATGCCAGCCAACCCCTAACCGATGTCAGTTACTGCATACACTAAACATTGCTAATGTCGATTGATCAGATCGACATTAGTTACTTTAACACTTAGCAACCTCCACCATTTGCATCAGTGAAGCTTTTAGCTCCACAACTTAATAATCTCCCAATTAGAGATAAATAGTTGCACCTGTACCTGTACCTGTACATCTTCTAATTTTGTTTACTAGATTGTATCCCTCTTCAAGTTCAATCTTGAAGACCAAAAAAAGTTGAATGAAGATTCAACTTCTCCTTTTTTACTGGCTTTGTTAACATTTTTGCAGGGTTCTTATCCTTGCTAGCCACTGTGACTACAACACCCTTCTGCATCTCACAAATCTAGCTAACCATCGTACCACCAATAGTGAACACATATCTTATGGTGCTTCTCTTATCATCTAAGTAACCTACCATACCCAAATCTACATACCCATGTAGAGAAGTGCTTGACCCTGCATAACATGTATACCTACTATTGGTCCCTCTCAGATACCTGAGAATCCACTTAACTGCTTTCCAGTGCTCCTTTCTTGAATTGGCTATTAAGGTGCTGACAACTCCCACTGCTTGGGTAATAGTAGGTCTAGTAATCATGTACTCAACCTCATCATATGATTTAGGACACTGTTCTATGAATTGTCTAACCATATGTGTGCTAATCGGTTCTGCATCTTGCATATTAAACCTCTCCACTACCTTATTCACATAATCCTCTGGAGACAAAATCAACCTGTGACTTTTCCTATCTCTAGAAATACTCATGCCAAGGATTTTCTTTGCTCCTCCTAAATCCTTCTTAGCACACCTCTAAGCTACTTTTACCTTTAGCTCAGCAAATCCCTGCATGTGTGACCCTACAACAAGCATATACACTACATATAGTAATAGGAAAATGTCGCGACCATTATACAACTTGGTAAAATAAACACAATGGTCACATTGACATTAACTAAAGCCATGCTTTGTCATACACCTATCAAACCTTACCATATACCCTAGCCTTCTATCTCACCTGTCCATTCTCTCCTTTCTTTAACCTAGGAATCCATTCATCTTTCAGTGCTTTCATCTTGATTGACAACTCTACCAAATCTCCCATTTGGTTCTCTTCCAAGGAATAAATTTCCTCATTCATGCCATGGTCCCATTGTTTCATGGATTCTACCTACATTGCCTCTTCAAAACTCCCTGGTTCTTGACCATCAATGAGCAAAAATTAGTGTAAAGAAGGGGAATAATGAATTTGAGGCTTACTTACTGTTTCAGTCCTCCACATGGGCATTTGAGACTCCTTGATAGCTTGTTGTCTACCCAAAATCCATTTTAATAGTGACCGATGTCGATCACCTCTGGCTGACCTCAGTCTGCACCCAATTGATGTCGATTCCTCCTAATCACTGATGTCAGTTCCCTAATGCCTAACATCACCAACTTTAGTCTACACATGACCAATGTTAGTTCCTTCCTATTCGATGTTAGTTCTCACTTGACCAATGTTGGTAACTGTGTTTTGCTGTGAGTGATGATTTTTACTCGCGAGCTCATTTTGGATCATAACCTTGTCCAAATCAACACTGCCTTTCTTAGAATTATTCAGCCTCTTGAGCTGATCTCTGTCCATCATCTTCTCCTTGAAAACCAAGGCTTTCCTATTCTTATCATTGTCAAAAACATCAGATTTCCTCTTTATGCAATACTGTGATCCTCTAATAGAAGCTCCCTTCTTTGTTGACCTAGTTTCAAGAATCCTCACTTTTTTCTATGGCTTATAGAAATCTCAATCTATGCTTTTCAAACCCAAAAGCTTACCATTTGACTTACGAACATCCATTCCCTTCTCACTCATGTGACCAAGCCTATAGAACCACATCTTTACATCTACATCTAAAGTAGATAAAATAGAAGGAGAATCAGTAATATAAGTAGATAGATAAAGTGTACCTACTTTCTTACCTCTTGTTAAAACAAGTGCACCCTTGGAAACTTTCCAAGATTCCACTGTGAGAGTTACTGTGCATCCCTCATCACCCAACTTTCCTACAGAAATCAAATTCTGCTTCAGGACTGCGACATGCATGACATCCTTTAACACCCATGTGTTGTCATTCTGCAATTTCAATTGCACTTCCCCTTTTCCAACCACTTGACAAGGCTTACCATCCCCTAAATAAATTTTTCCAAAGTCTCCATGGACATAATCATGAAAAAATTCTCTATTTGGGGTTGCATGGAAAGAGGCTCTAGAATCTAAAACCCAAGATTCCACTTTATCCAAGGAACATACAAGAGCATCTTGTGCAACAATACCTACATCTTTTTCTTCTTCATTTCCTTCATGTTGATCTTCTTTCAACCAACAATCTTTCTTTACATGCCCTTTCTTTCACAATTCTAGTAGATTATACTACCATACCTGGATCTGGATCTCCTACCTATCTTTGACCTTTATTTCCCTTACTTGCTCTTCTCTCTTTGCCTTCCCCTGCTTTCAACACTTAAAGCATTACTTGATGATTCCCTTGTGCTTTTCCTGTGAATTTCTTCATTCAAGATTACACTAACAACATCATCAACTTTCAAGATATTTGAAGCAGACACAGTATTACTAACTACCATTGCCAAACTATCCCAACTTTCAGGTAAAGAGCATAAGATTAAGAGAGCCTTAATTTCATCATCAAAATCTATATTGACTGAAACTAACTGATTTACTAATCCATGGAAATCACTAAGATGACTATGTATGGATCCACCTTCCTGCATTTGCAAATTAAATAATTGCTTCATAAGAAATACCTTATTTGAAGCTGAGGGTTTTTCATATAAATTTACCAAAGATTCCATTAACTCTACCATTGTCTTTGCTTGTGATAAGTTGGAAATCACAGACAATGCCTGGCTCAACCATATAGATCCCAGAGCCTTCTGATCAAGAACATTCCATTCTTCATATTTCATATCTGTGGGCTTGCATGCAACCCCACCCAATAGTAAGTACAGATCTTTCTGATATAGATAATCTTCTATCTACATCCTCCATAATTGATAATTCTTGCCATTGAATTTCTCCATTCTTAGCTTACTTTCTTCTGCCATTGCTTTACTCCCACTCAAATAAAAACCCCTATGAGTGACCTGTAGTCAACAAACACTAACTTGCTCCGAACCAGGCTCTGATACCACTTGTTAGGGTCTACGCACAAGCTCTGATACCACTTGTTAGGATTAAAAACATAATTGATTACCTTTGTATAAGCAACTAAACACAAAATTTAACCAAAAGTAATATGTAACTATAATTTAGAAACAACACATAATATGAGAGACAATACAATCTTGCATTAACACTCTTCTAGAAGGAAATACAATGAAGAAATCTCACTCTTCCCGCATCTCTTAGGCATACAGTAATTCTTCCTCAAGAGTTCTCTCTCTCTCACACAATCAATTACAACCATAATCAACTCAAACATAGAGTTGTTCCCTCCACTAGTAAGTGACAATACTGCCAGTCCACCAAGTACTTCAAGTACTCCAAGTAGATCTCCTTTGATCTTGCACACCTGAAAATCAACTGATCTTACTTACCATGTAGATCTCCCATGATCTTGCTACCTATAGATCAATTGATCTTACACACCTAGAAGAACCCTTGTTCTTGTCCTTGACAAGTCCTTTTGATCCTTCACACTTTACAATACAACCCCATGGGTCTCTTAAATAGATCCCATACAAACAATAATTAGGCTTCCCAATTACAATAATTAGAAATGCATACTCAAGACTAAAATTAGTCTTTTACATGGAAACTAATTGTCTGTCTAAAATTAGACCAGTTCTAGAAGCACATGCAAACACACACACACACACACACACACACACACACACACACACACACACACACACACACACACACACACACACACACACACACACACACACACAGGTTGTCGATGTCAGTTCTTATCTGACCGATGCCGTTCGACCCCAAACTAATGTCGATTATTACGTACACTGAACATTGTCAATGTTGGTTGATCAGACTGATGTCGATTACTTTAACACTCAACAACCTCCACCATTTGCATCAGTGAAGCTTTTAGCTCCACAACTTAACAATGAGTTGAAGTAATCCATTCTATAAAAAATATATATGATTTAATTAATTCAATAAATTAATTTAGACATTAAATTCTATGTAATAAGACATGATATTGTCCCAAATCTAGTTGTTAAAATCACACTTGGCTAGGACAAGTTAGGTGAAAGGAAGGGCAAGTGGATGGCCAAGTTATAGTAATTTGATCTTGAGATCAGACTTACTAAAATGGTAAATGGATAATATATCATCTACCTAATGGAAGAGGATGATCTATGCATATTTATCAAATATATCAACCATTCTCATGTATGTAAAGGTGATTGGTACACTTAGATTATTCATTATCTACTCATAGGCACATGCCATTTTGAAATAGACAAAGAAAAGAAATGAGCATTTAACATAAAGTTATTGTATTACATGAGAAATAATGGAGTGATATACTATAAAAACTATGAAGTAATATATCTTAGGTCTGTATCTAAAGAAGAAGTTGTAGATATCCTTGATAAATTCCACCTAAACATTGATAGTGGATATCCTTCAGGTAATACCACAACCCATAAAATTTTTAGGATGGGATATTATTGGCCTACTATTTTTAAATATGCTCACAACCATGTTAATATGTGTCACCAGTTACAAATATTTGGAAAAAGAGAGGTAAATGAAGAAATAACTTTGTAACATGTAATTGAAGGATGTCATTTTGTAGCCTAAATTTTGTGGGAGTAATCAACCCGAACTCTTTAGAAGGGCATATGATTGTATTAATGTCTAGAAACTAATATAGTAGATGGATTGAGGAAGTGGTGATCAATAATTCTAGAGCCTATTATGTGAATAAATTCATTGAAAAAATATATTAATCATATTTGGGACACCAATTTATTTAGTATGTGATAATGGTCCAAACTTTCAATCTATAGAGTTCACAAAATGGGTATATAATAATATTATTATTGTTAATTTATCTTCTAACTATTATCCAAAATCAAATGGAGTGGTATAATATACTAATAAAAGTTTGATGGATGCTGTAAATAAGTCAACATAACATAATCCAATATAATGGCATTTATTTTTGAAATATGTATTATGGGTAGATAGAACAAGACACAAACATGCCCTCAAAGCCTCACCTATCATGTTAGTGTATTGACAACAACCTACATTTATAATTACTTTAGAACCTCAAACATACAAAATCATGTAGGAGTATATGTAAGAATATGAAATAATTTAGACATAGTTACATTATCCAAATGGAAGATACATAATAAGAAGCTCTTCAGAGCTTTAGTAAACATTAGGATATTGTCAAGAGATGGTTTGACAAAAGATCAAAGATCAAATTTTTCAAATTTTAGATTTAATCCTATTATGGGATATTTTTAAAACATTATTTCATGGATTCCCAAACTAAAAACATATCAGAATGACTATGATTTATGATGTAGTAGTGTAATTATATTAAATTTCCTACTTTTTAATATTTTATTTACTACTTTCCTAGATAAGATTTTTTACTTTCTTAGATTATATATTTTGCTTTCTAATTTAAATATTTTAGGAATTAATGTAAGACACTCAACAACCACTAATTTTTACAATAATTAACTATTTTGATTAGGCTATAAATAGAAATTAATTACAAAGGAGATACTTAGATGGAAAATATAACTAAGATAAATAAGTGGCAGGCTAGAAACTGATGCAAGAATAGGGTAGAGTGTTGTTAGCTAGAAATAGGTGTCACAACCCTCTTGGGATAGTAGTGTCACCTTATTTTCCAATATCACACTATGTTAATGACATTATGTGATGTGATATTGACCCTATACATATAAAATAGTGAAATCTAGGGCAGACCTTTACTCTATTATAGGAATCTTGTGCTTGTGTGACCAAGACTTGGATCATTATCATGCTTCATTTTCACTAATTTCACTATTAAACCCTAAGCCTCCATATTTTCTAGGGTGTTCATGAATACAAGTGTAATAAGAGTGGAATTAGTAGGGTAGGCTAGGTATAACCTCAATACCCCATGTGTTGAGCATTACCTACATACCAATACTTGGAAAGGGGATCAAGCCCAATATAGTTCTACCAATCTAAATATAACTAAGATCAATGCTAGTATCCCTAAGAATGAATGCCAATTTGAATGACTTTAAGTGTGAAATTTTAAATATAAGTAAAACTGAGCTCTAGACTATTATAGATGGATGTATGTAAAAATAGGAGTAAATAGGGATCAATGACCTTAATTTGCATGATTGTTTCTGAGCTTATTCATGAAAATTTATAGCTAAGGAATGAATGAGTGAGATTGATATTTATATAGTGTTATGATTATATTCAAGACATGAAATTATTTTATGATGACCCTAGGATGCTTTGAGGAATGGAAATATATCCATTGGGGGTAGAAAGAGTTAAGGGTCAATATCACTACCCCCTTTTCCAATAACACACTATGTTGTAGACCAAAGGGGTCATGTTAATGTATAAGTGGATGGTATATGTTAGCAAGGGTATTTGTGCCTAGGAGATAACTTAATATGGATTTTGGTATATCTATGCATGTGTTGAGTTCACATATAAGCTAGAAAATTATCAAAAGAGTCCTTAAGATATGTCTAAGTCTAATCTAAGGATAATGTGGATTCAAGTTACACTCATTGCATTAAATGGTATTTTAGATGACTAAATTTTGCCCACTTTATTATATAAATGCAATAAATTGAAATGACTAGGATAAAGGAATAAGAGGTGTACCTAGAATTACCTAAGAGCATCCCATGAATGTGAATCTAAGTCTATGAACTATGTTCCATTGCATGTCATAAAAATGAAACACATATGAATTAGACCTTACGTTAAAATAATAAAAATTAAAGACAAAATTGAGTAAAGAGATGTGTGTGAGAGAGATGAAAGGAAATAATACACCTCACTAGGTATGTAAACCAATGCAAAAACCTGGTAAAATCTTGTGTGTGTTTGTATATGGTGATCAAAGGGTGAATAAATTGGATTGGGTTGATGGCTTACCCAATCCCCATGTGTGGGTGCCTTAATAACTGAAGTTGGCCTTGAATCTATAATTTCTCACCCATGTTTGATGGATCATACTCTATGAATAACTTAGATTGGGATGATGGTTATGTTGCCACTAAATATTTCACCCTAGTTTTGGTTCTTGAAGCCTACTCTAATATTTGGGCAACATGGGAATACCTCTAGGCTTTTTGGTTACCTATGGTAGAGGTAGATCTCTAGGTTTAAGGGCTAGATCCTTAGGTTGATCCTTGCTTATTTATCACCTATACTAACTATTTGTTTATGTGAAAAGGAATAGAAGGAAACATGAAAATGACATATTCTAACAAGGTGATACACCAAAATTATATCCACTAGACTAGCATGATCTTCACTATGAAGGATTGTTCACAAGAATGGCTTCAAACTTATATGGGACTCTAACATAAGTATTTCAAACATGAAGGTGATATGAACTACACTTCCCAAAGGGAAAGGACAAAAGGTATAATATTAGACACTAATGAAACTTCCTACACTTATAGATAGATAAGGACACTAACTACACTCCATGTGACGTGTTAGAGAATAAATTACTTGCACATAATATGAGAGAGTAAGATGAATGTAAGGCTAGGTGATTAAAACTTATAATTCAAATTTTTACTACTCTATAGACTTAGAAAAGGAATTATAGAACCAAAACTAAATTTAAATATTTATTCAAATGAAAACATCATTATTCAAACTATTAAGTCTTCACCATACTAGACATGGACAAGACTACAAGAGCCATAATGGATTGCATTTATAGAACATGTGAGAGTAGAGATAAGTAGAGATAAAAGGTCACAATACACATGTTAAGGCATGAAAACTAGTTACATTGTATAATAATTAAGTGAGTAATATATTTCTATAAGGTCATCTTGGATAAGTTTCCATAGAAAGCATAATAACTCCTAAAACTAGTGTAAGGTCTTCAAATGGCCTTCTTGAAAACTGCTTTCATGATGAGGCATCTCTTGATTGCTCAAAACTAGACAAGGAATACTTGACACATGTGAATTGTCTTAGGGTTTTACAAATGTGCCATAATATTCATCAAATGCATCTCTAATGCACATCCTTATTCTAGACACTTGTTCTAACCATCTACAGTTATTCATTATTCTAGGTCTCATTCATCACATTTGTCACCCAAGTGGCCATTAATTACTCAATAAAATATATGGAATAGGTGTTAGGGAACCTTCATAATACCATTATACCTTCCACTTCATGAATTAGAACTTAAAAAGATCCAAAAACAAACTTTTCTTTTTTTCACTAAGCAAACACCCTTCATTTTCACTATCACAATCTACCTAAAATGAATGAGCTAGCAAATGTGTTTCCATGGAATTATATGATGATAAATGACTATGGTGAGTTATAATATGTCCCAATTTACCCCCTCCAATGATTCTCATCCTTCAAATCTTCTTTTCACTTACAAAACAAGACAAATATTTGTAAACCCCCTATTTTATGCCTATACATACAAGTAGGGTGCAGACCGAACATGTGTCATGAAACCTGATAGATTCATCCATAAGTCCAAAACAATTTACATACCATATAGACCCATTTGAGTGCATTTACACTAGTATTTCCTTTATCAAGTCAAAACCAAGGGTTTAAGAGGGTTTGGACTCGTAAGGATTCTTCATAAAATCCTAACATCCAACCCCCCAAAAAATTCCAAAAATTTTAATCTCAGGACCCTCCTCAAATTTCCCCAACTCCTTAGGTGACCATGTAACAAATCCATATATGTTTTAACATTTTAAGTTGGCCTATCGAGTTCTTGAGTGCATTTTAGACAAGTCTAAGGTGAAATTGGCCAAGTTTGACCAACCTATATAGTCTCTCTACAACCAATAGCTCCAAATAGTCTCATACCTTATCCTAAAGTTTATAAAATGCCTTATAAGTTTAATATTTCCTTAGAAGTTAAATTGAGCCTCATTAAGGCTAACGTATAGTCATAGGCCTAATAGGCCTGACCATGCTTAACCATCTAAAACCTCTTTTAAGTGTTAATTCTATATGTAAAGTCTTATACACTTTTTTCATAATCAAAAAAAATTTATACAACCTTATGACGTTATCCAATACTTCTCATGTTGTACTCCTACCATCCACTCACCAAGATTGTAGTCATGTCTATCTGGGAGTGCCCTCTATTTGAGATAAAATAGAGGGTATCTCCCCTATTTTACTTGAAAAATTGGAATAATTAGGTGTTATATTAGTTCACAAGGAAATTATAAAACAAAATTAAAGGTTATATCACACCTTCAAGGATCTATATATCATGAATCTTTAAGACAAACTTTCAAGAATGATGACTATTTTGCAAGGTTTAGAAACCTTAGGTCTGTGACTAGAGGTTAGTGTCACTTCTTATATTTCCTCCATCTAAGCATCAGGTGAGGTTTATTTGAAAAATATGGAGGTATTATAAATAATATTCACCATCTCACACTTTTTACAACTTCTCAAAGATCACATCTTTCACCAACTTGCACTAGTCCATGGACTATGTTGATTGTAGGTGTATCTTCTCAAGTAAAATGAGATTCCTGTAGGATGTTGTGGTCATTTTTTTTAATGCCTAGGTATTTATTGAATCTATAAATATTTTATTAATAATTTAACATATCCATATCATTATTTATTCCATGCCAATATCCAAAATGTCATGCTCCCCATGTAGTGTCATTTTACAATTAGACTGTAGGTGACATTTTGAGAATAAAAAAGACCCATGTAGGTGCTTACCTATGTCTAAACATTGTTTTCAAACTCATTTTATTTATCACCATTATAATTATATTAGTTATTAATTTAATAAATAACTATGACCATGAAGACTATGCTCTAGACTCCCATCACCAATATACCATGTGTTTATAGACTAATTATAGATGCTTACCCTAGGAAAAGAGATTCATGTAAATGTTCATAGAGATTGAGCATTGAACATCAACCTATTTGAATTATATTGGGGTGATAGTATCAAATTTTACTTCAAATTGGGTCATTTTTCTTGAAGGTACACTTTCATCTGTCATTGTTACATTATAGGATAACTTGGGTTTCAAAACCATTGTAAATGATTGATAGTCTATCCTGAAAACTTGTTTAAAGTGGAAACCTATGTACCTCACCTTATCATGACCAATCAATCAAATTTATATGTCTAGTAATTTCCCCTATACTTTAGATACATGATTTAAATAACTATAACTACCCAATCCTCAAGATACTACATTATGAGAAGGTCATTTATGTGAGCAACAAATGATTCAAAGAGATTAAGGTAATATGTCTCTATAAATTTTTTTTGCCCGTGATCAAGGTCTAAGGTCTATTTTTCATATTATGACATTAACCACTATCACAATGGTACTCTATATGTTTATAGACCTTAATGGGGTTTCAAATAAATTTAAACACCTATTATTCAACTTTGCTTAACCTTTATAGAAACTTCTTGTAGGTGCACATTAGAATACATGACTATGTATGTTGAATAATTGGTTGTCACAACCAATATTAAAACATTTTTAGAGGTTAAAAATCACTATCTTCACTTTGGAAACCTCTCAACACCTTGAAAACCCCTTCATTTCTTCAATAATATTGGTCAAGTCTTCTTTAAACTTGACTATAGGTGAATGTTTATAGGATATTTGACAGTGGAAAGTTTATAGACTATTCACTCCTTAAAGAGATGACTTTGAGACCAAAACTCCTTAGGAGAGATTGAACACTATGAAATGAGAGGCATACATAACAATGTACCTTTTTCTTGAAACCACTACAAGAAAGAGAACCCTTTGTAATTGATGAAACATATTTATAGACTATAATATATTTTATAACTAGTAAAATGAGGTGCTTATGAATTTCTCCTTCACACCAAACATTAAAATTGATTTGAGAATCACATGAGAAAGGTTATAATGTTCGTTGGGGTGATGTACACCACCTGGTTTTCAAATAACTATGCAAAAAGAGAGGAAACATGAAGGGTATGTGATTGATTAGGCATAAAAGTGTCACTATCACTCTAAGCAATGCTTTATTGAGCACAAGAAAACAATCTTGGAACTCTAACCATGGATTATAAGTAGATAATGAGTATTATCATCCAACAAAGGCACTTAATCCAACTCACCTCCTGTTGTTTATACTATATTGAAACCAGTTGACCATTTCTACATGTAAAGGAGAGAGATAGAAGAAATAGGATGTTTTTTGACATTTTTGAGATTTCAAGGCTACCCAAGCATGTAATTCAGTTCAAAGTACTTTAAGGGACATTGTGAATCCTACCAAACATGCTATGACTCTCTTGCAATCTGTACAACTACCCAAACTCTATTTTTTTGTAATTAAACTTCCTCTTTTACATTGAAACCTAAAGTTTGTCAGCTAAAAATAGTTTTTCTAAAACCTAATTGACATATGGACATTTAATGACATCTTAAAACACCTTTTTCCATAGGAAAATAATATAAGTCCAATAAATGACCCAAAAATGACCTTATATGGCATATAATGACACTAAGGACTAATGATAAAGCTAAAACACATTATATGACCATTTTTAAGACCATGACAGACATATCACACCATATGGGACCCTATGACAAGATTAAAATACATAGGGGGTTGACATAATCTAACTTGTGGTTAAATTAGTCAACATTTTAGTGATTTCCTAGGGGTAACAAGCTAACTATGTTAAATACCAGTAGTCTACTCCTATCTATTGGGTTATGGAGTCACCTATGCATAGTTATAAACACTAAATTGGATTTAAAACCACACCAAATAATATAAAATAAACACACAAGATAACACACTAAACAAAACACATGCGTTCTCAAAAACACTTAGGGAAAACACAAAGAACATAAGCAAAGACACACACCTATCCTAGTATGTACATAACTAACCTTCATCTCATCAATACCAAGGATTAAAATTGATCCCATTTATAGGGATAGGAAACTCATCCCCATTAATTTTTTCCAATTGAAAGGAGTTATTTTTATATCATTTAATGATGATGTATGGCCCACTACATAAAGTATCAAATTTGTTGTCTTTCTAGCTTTGCTCTATCTTCATCCTAATTTAATACTATATCAGCTTCTTAGAAGACTATTGGATTTTATTTCCTATCAAAGTACCTATTCATTATCACTTGATAATTCTCCATATCTTTGTGATAATTATCTCTAGTCTTTTGTAGCTCCATCAACTTTGTCAACCTTACCTCCACTAGAGTGTTTTCAAGAAGCTCTAACTAATGTGCCAGCTCTAAGGTGGGAAAATATTAGGATATGGACAACCTATCTTCTCTCTCATAAGTAAGAACAAATAGATAGTTCCATATTGACATCTTATGAATTATTCTATCAACCCATAAGGATATCTTCAATTTAGTGTGCCAAGCTCTTTGATTGTCCTCCAACATTTTTTCGATGATTTTGACTAGGTTCTTATTAGTAGACTCATCCAACCCACTAAATTTTGGGAAATATTTGGATGATTTACTCAAGTATATGATATTAATATTTTCCCAATTATTTGTTTTATCACCCATGAAACAAGTTCATTATCTATAATGATGGTAGAAGGAGTTCCAAACCTTATTGTAATGCTCTCATAGAACTCTAAGATAGCAATTTCATTGGCATCTTTTAATGCAACTTCCTCAACCAACCTTGTGAAGTAATCAATTGTTTTTAGTATACATTTATGATCAACACTTGAATGAGGATTTATAATACTAATGAAGTGAAGACCCCATTGCATGAAGAGTTGATATACTTGAATAGTCCTCAAAGGGAGAGCTAAAAGATTCTATTTTCCTACAAATAAAGCACATTATAAACACCTTCTCACCCAATCATAACAATATTTGAAGATCCTAGGCTAATATTATCCTTCCCTCATGATCTTTAGAGTTATGGTTCTTGGGAAAAAATGACCTCCTACTATTCTATCATGAAACTTTTCAAGTAATAGTCCAAACTGGTCATTTTTAACGCATCTCAATATTACACCATCTACAAGACAATAAGTGATATATTTCAATATGAAATACCTTATTTTGGACCTAATAAAACCATTAGGTTACTCACCACTTTAAATAAATATGATTATTTCTTGTGTCCAACTTTGTAGAGGCATGGGATTAACTAGTTGGGAATAATCTTGATTGACCAAAGTTTCTTCTTTTGGCTCATGGAGGTCTAAATATAAGTGTTCACAAATACCCTTACCTCTTATCAAATTTTTCACTTTGATGTCAACATCCTATTCCATTACCTTTTTAATCCACCATGCTCTATTTTCATTAAGGTATTTGTTCAAAAGTAACTCCTTGGTTCTAAAATGAGAAACCATGATGTGGATCTTATTGTTTGAAACCATATGCTTAAATTTATTTATCCCTCTTACAATAATAAATAATTATTTCTCCACAAATGTATACTTAACATTATAATATTTTAAACCTTGACTAAATAATACAATTGGTTATTCCACACCTTCATCATTCTTTTGCATTAGCATAGTTGAGATAGTATCAAGGTTAGAAAATGAACACAACATGAAATATTTAGGAAAATCAGGGTTCACAAGAGTGGTATCTTGTGTAATTGATTACTTTATGGCTTCAAAATTTCTCTTACCCTCCTTAGTCTAAGAGAAAACTTTATTTTTCTTGAGCATGGCTATGATAGGATTCATAAAATATGTAAAAATAGCTATTAACCTTCTCATGAAGTTTATATTTCCTAAGAAACTTTGTATTCCTTTCTTGTGTAATTATAATTATAGGACTAAAATAGCCTCTATCCTTTCAGGGTCAATGATTAGACCATCTTTGGAAAAAATGTGTCTTAGGATCTTACCTTAATCAATAACAAAGATGCACTTTTTTGGGTTGAGAGATACTCCATACTACTTTCACCTTTCAAAAACTTGCCTTATGTGTTTCTATTGGCAATTTTAACTATCAAGGCCAAATGCCAACCCATACACAAAATTTTCATGTCCTAGTTATCCTTGGTCCTTATATGATGTGCTTGATCATCATAAGGTTCATTAAATATCATTTCAAGAGTAAGTCTCATTTTTTTTCACTATCATATCTTGTTTCAATTGGTATTAAGTAACATCATAATGTTTGAGGATGTTTGGAGGTCTTTAACAAAGAATGCAAGTGGTCTTGTGATTTGAAAGTGTTATTATGAAAATGGTGAAGAAGGTAGTTGATACCTTATTATGATTTTCTATATCATATTCGGTATATGTAAGGTATGAAACAAATTATTAAATTTTAAGGTGTGTTGAAGACATATAAAAGCCTCATTCAATCCTTTTAAGAAGGCTAAAATGTATTCTTCATGGTGCTTAGTGGCAAATTTCCTATGTAAAATTATGTATGTTAATTTAAAAAGAGAGGTTTTGGCCTTTAAATGTTAAATATAAAGTAAAAAATCCAAAAATTCATTTTAAATTCCTTTAAACAGTTTCATATTCATCTCTTTTCTTTAGTCACATGATGTCATACTTTGAAAAGATCTCCTTCACAAGTTTAAAGCATAGAAAAGACTCCAAAGAGCTCCCACATGCCAAATTTTCCCTTATTTTGTTGTTAAAAGACTTTTTACTTATTATAATATCATTTTTGACTTGTAATCTTCCTATTATTTC
>JARHVA010003588.1:1677500-1782500 GCA_037957365.1 Torreya grandis
AATTTATTTTATAAATATGGTGTACAAACATGGCATAAAATAGGATTTTGAGATGGAAAATTGTAGAGAGGTAAAAGGTAGTTTAAGAAAGTTAGAATCATTGGATAGTGAAGCCTAACACTTGTTTTACCTCTTCAAATCATCATATGATTATAACCATGCTTTAAAGTGACCTTGGGAGTTCATTCAAAGTTAGTGAGTCTATAGGATTGAAGGATGAGGTGACCTAGTCACCTAGTTTGACCAAGTTGTAGGTGTTTCCTACCCAAGAGAACATATTGGCCAAATTTGGCTCATATGAAAAGCATTGATTAGATATGGTTTAAATAGCTAAGTAGAGTCCTAATTGAAGAATGATCTAGTAGTAAAATGAGTAGATATATTTCAAGAGAATATCACTTACCATTTTTAATCTTTTGAAACAATTTAAGTAGACTTAAAGTGTGAATTTTGTGATATTAAAGAGCCATACCATAATATCACATCATGCAAAACCAAATAGATTAGTTTGGTTACACATTTGATATATATACTTGAAAATTTAACTATGGTAAAAAATTTACATGGACATGGTGTTTTTTATTCCTCAAACATTATCTACAAATGCCATGTCTTGATGAGTTGTCTATCTCAAGATCTAAGTCCACAAAGTTGAACAAGTAGAATTGAAACATGCATAAGGACATCAAGTTAAAACTATGGTAAATATCCATTTAGATTCAAATGTTCCAAGGATGAATGTGTTGCTGAAAAGTGTCTAAATATCAAAAGCTACGATCAAATATAATGGTGAATAGGTGATTAATGATGTCAGTGGATCCCAAAGATCAAATGGAATACATTTGATCATGCATCAAAGATCAATGATGAACATCAAGTTAAAATATTAGTAGATCCTAAGATGAAAATGTGTTCACAAGTTTTAAGATATCAAGTACCTAAATAAAAATATAATGGTGCATAGTGACTAATAAATATAGTGGGTACAAGTAGATTGATTGTGCATGATCCATCATACCAAAGTAGATCAATAATGAGAATGAACTCAAAGAGTTTGTGTATCATATGGATGAGTGTGAATTTGCCACATGGTATAAGCACAGAAGTAGATAGATTGAAAACATATCCTAAGGATAAGCATGTAATTTCCATGTGTCTTAATCTCAAAGTCCTAGATACAAATCGATGGTTAATATTAAAATTCAAATACATGAGACTTCAAGCAGAGGTTGATCATGTGACCTAGGTGAAACTAGATCAATGTGTTAAATGGATATGTCACCATTAAATATTGATCAAGCATGATTAAACATGGGACATAGTCATATAGTTAGGATGGTTATGATGAATTTTTGTTTCCATTAAAGCATAGTCTTGATCTCTAGTTTGAATATTTATAACTTAAAAGGCCCATTTTTGGGGGTTGTAGTATTGCTTCTTGACTATGATCATTGATATTTAAATAATATCTATGTAGATAATTAGTTCTTAGCTTCCTTAGGATTCAGAGGAAAAAAATAGGTCTTTTTAGTCCTAATAAAGATCAAATATGGGTAGATAGTTGTTGAAATGAGATCAAGTAACGTATGGATATTCATTGATAGTATAGTTATTTGAAAACCAATAAAGGAGTTGGTTTTCAATCTATAGTAAACCTATGATCAGGTTTGAAATAGGTTCATGTATATGGTTATGGACAACTATCTCATCCTTAGACATGGTCATATATTTGATAAATAGGTACTTATAGCCATTAAAATTAGACATGGTGATGTCTCTATCATAATTATAGATATTAATATTTTGTCTTAATATGAAGCCAAGTGGGAAGATGGTGTGGAATATCAAATCAAATGGATTTTGGGATTGAAAAGAAGAATTTAGATATTCAATATTATGTAGAACCGTAAATATATTTTCTCCAACAAACTTAGTCATGACTCATCATGAAAAATAAACCCTTATCTTCTAGTCTCTCAGGTAATAATAAAAGTTTAAATACTATTATAGAAAATGAAGGCTATTTTGTCTATGATTCATAAACCTTTATTTGATAAAAATATGGTAGATCAATCATTGAAAGGTAATAGCTCATTTAATGATTGCAGATAATGTGCTCCCTCTTCTCTCTTATCCCTTTCTCTATATTACCCATTTCTATGCTCGCTCTCAGGTTCTAGACTCTCATAAGGAATATTTGATATTGAAGAGTAGGGGGCTCTCTAAGATATTGATAAATATTCTCATCTTGATTAGGCTAAACACTGTCAAGCATTTTTTTAAATTACCTCTTGATGTAATAAAAGACTTTCTTTTCCTATCTCTTGCCTTGGATCTATGTTGAGTGAGTTTTTCATGATGGAATTGTGAAGGAGATTATTACATATCCATTATCCTCCTCTCTAACCTCCTTTAGGATATTTTCAAGTTATTTTTAGGTCTAGGTTAGTGTTCTATCTGAACCTCATCCATGAAAAACTTATGAGATTAGGTAGACTATGAGGTTATGTGAGATAACATTATCTTCTCCAGATCTAGTGTGCATTCAAGCTTATGGAAGTTTCCCATTTTTACTTGATGCATTACCTAGTTATCCTTATTAGGAGAACTTTCCCTACTTTATAACCCTTTTCCTTGTAGTATCATTAGTTTAGGATATCCATCAATAATAATTTGGCCTTATCTAGAGGTTCAACCCCTATCTAGAGGTTCAACCCCATCATAAGTTACCCATAACATGGGGTTGTTCCCATATTATGGATTAATCAGAAGGAGCCTAAATAATTCTCTCCAAGGGTGTAAATTAATTCCATAATATTTTTTGGCATGCTCAATGGGACTAAGGTCCAAGAGAGTGTAAATATTATGGGTGTGTCTTTCCTCTAATCAACTTTTGGAAGCAAGCAAGTTATCACCAATGGCAATTTTGAATCAAAGCTTCTAGTTGTAAGCATCCCAAGTGATTATTCATCATTATTTAGTATATATCATTACTATTTTGATCAATATTCTTATTCTATAAATTATCATCCTTAATGTTAGATTATAAATGTTTATGGATTCACCACAAGCAGTTCCCAAGATTCATTGCATCATCCTTCTCAAGCTCAAGATGTCCCTAATTATTCCTTAAATTGATCCATTTCAAGTTGGAAGAAAATTCTCTTAGGATATCAAAGGTACATAATAAAACATAAAACACAAAAGGGATATGGTTAAGATATCCCTAATCATATCATTTTTGACATGAGAAATGCATTATAACTAATGAAAGAAGAATGGGTACCTATTGAGGGAGCAAATTGAAAAAACCTCTCAAGTGAGATGATGGATGTAAGTGGTTATGTAAAATAATTGAGGATAATCTAAGAATCCTTAAAAAATAATAGGTCCAACTCCATCAACCTTATGTATCTTCATATACACCACCTCAACCCTCATATATGCCACCCATTCTTCCCCAAGAGACCATTCAACGTGACCTTTCATGTGTTCCTCAGAGCTTTGCTTATTGGAATTCAATATAAGAGATCCTTCAAAGAAAGAAGGAAACTATTATGGAGTAGCTTATTGTTGAGACCCAAGATTCCACTTGTCTTCCTCAAGAATCCTCTTGTATCTCATACCAACCCTTTTGTGCTCCTTATCTTCATGAAGTCCCTAACCACCTTCAAGATAAGATATTCTAAGAGAATATAGATAGGCAAATCAAAGAGTTAGAGCTGAAGATGTGGAAAGAGGAAGAGAGTCAAAATAAAGAAGAGGTAGCTATTTATTACACATTCCCTTCATGAAAGCCAATTTTAATGGTTTTCATAAGGAAGATGTTCTAGTTAGGGTAGCCCAAAAACCAATTCAAGAGCCACCAAAGAGACCATTTGAAGTCCCTAGCTAGAAGGATAATTTCATAAGCTGTAAGCAAGGTGAACTTATTCACCCTCCAACCATATCTCTCTTGGAGAATGAACCTATTCTACAAAGGATAAAGGAGGAGATTGCAGTCATAGGTGAACTTGAATAGGATAATGAAAGTGTTTATGATGAGGAGATCATGATAAGTATCCCACTTTATTTAGAAGGGGAAGAATCAAGTTTGGACCAGCCTTATTAGCATGGGTTTGACATTAATGAAATGGATCCTAATGAAGACAATTCTCAAGTTAAAAATGAAGTAGACCTTAAATGGAATACTAAAGGTCCATTCTATATAGATGAAGAAGAGGATCATGAATCAAACCTTAATAAAAATAGGTGTGATGTTTTTTGGACCTTAGATGGTCAAATCAACCCTCATTTTCATTGAAGAACAAAATCAAATCTTGAGTGAGGTTGATGAATAACACATCTTGAGTTATCAAGTGATGTAGTTTAATGAGTTACCACTTTATGTGATGGAGGTGGACCTTGAGGGTGAATAAATATTTCAATATAAGCATGTGCTTCAATAAGAATATCCTAATCAACTCAAGATCAACTTGTATACATCAATAAGTGAAATGGAGTTGGAGGACTTGTTTGAGATCTTGGGAGTAGGATATTTTCCTCTCAAAGGTGACTACTGATTGTGATTTAGGAGCATAATAATGGAGCAATAAAGTGTATGAGTGAGGTAAAATCTAATTGTTCAATGTTTGTAATGATAAGAAGATGTCCTTTCAGGTCATGAGCTCAGCTAGAAGATGACAAGGAGGAGCCATCACAGGTTGTGATTAATTCAAAGCACAAAGTTGACTATCAAAAAGAGCTAGATCATCTTAGTTTATAGCTAGGTCAAACTAGAGCAATGTTTTAAAGGGATGTGTCACCATTAGAGATTAGTTGAGCACCATTAAACATGGGACATATTCATATGGTTAGGATGGTTATGATGATGTTTAATCACCATTAAAGCATAGTCTTGACCTCTGGTTTGAAGATTTAGAACTTAAAAGGCCCATTTTTTTGGGGTCACAATATTGTTTCATGACTTTGATCATTACTCTTGAAAGAAAATCTATGAAAATAATAAGTTCTCATCTTCCTTATGGTTTAGAGGAAAAAATAGGTATTTCTAGGCCTAATAGATATTAAAGATGGGTAGCTATTTTTTGAAATGAGATCAAGCAACCTACATATCTTCATTGATATTATAGCTATAGGAAACCCAATAAAGGAGATTGGTTTTCATTATATAGTAAACCCATGATCAAATTTGAAATATGGGAAGATATATGGTTATGGAGAACTATCTCATCCTTTGATATGGTCATATCTTTGACAAATAGATACCTATAACCACTAAAAATAAACATGGTGATGACTCTATCATAATTATAGATATGAAGATTTTGTCTTCACATGAAGCTAAGTGGGAAAATGGTGTGGAAGATAAAAGGAAAGGGATTTGGGGATTGGAAAGAATCATTTAGAGCATTCAATACTATTCAAAACTATAAATATCTTTTCTCCAATAGACTTAGTCATAACTCATTATGCAAAACAAGCCCTTGTCTTCTAGTGGATCTCTCAACCAATAAGACGAGCTTGGAGACTATTGGAGTAAATGAAGGCGATTTTTTGTATTATGCATTAACCTTGATTTGATCAAAATATGGTGGATCATTCATTAAAATGTATTAACTCATTTAATAATCTTGAATAACGTTTTCCCTCTTATCTCTTCTCCCTTTCTCTATATTACCTATTATTTCCCATTTGTAAGATGGCTCTCAAATTCTAGACTCTCACAAGGACTCTTTTATCTTGAAGAGCAGGGGACTCTTTGATATATTGTAAAATATGCTCATATTGATTAGGCTAAACCCTATCAATCATTTTTAATAACTACCTCTTGATGTAATAAAAGACTTTCTTTACCTATCTCTTACCTTAGATCTATGTTGAGTGAGTTATGCATGATGGAATTGTGAAGGAGATTATTCCATATCCATTGTCCTCATGTTTGACCTCATTTAGGGTGTTTTCAAGTTATTTATAGGTCTAGGTTAGTGTTCGACCTAAACCTAGTCCATGAAATCAATTGGTCTATGAGGTTGTGTGAGCTAGCATTATCTTATGTATATCTAGTGTGGGTTCAAGCTTATGGGAGTTTCCCATTTTTATTTGGTGCATCACCTAGTTAGCCTTCTTAAGAGACATTTTACCCCTTTTTGATACTTTTCCATATAGTATCATTAGTTTAGGTGATCCATCAAGAGGAAGCTATCTTTCTCTAGAGGTTCAGCCCCATCATAGGTTACCCATAGCTTGGGGTTGTTCCCATATTATGGCTTAGTCAGAGCGAACCTAGATAACTCTCTCCAAGGGTGAAAATTAATACCATAACATGACCTATTTAAATATATGGGAGGTTATTCAAGGTATAAAAATCACTATATTTTTATGTTTTCATGGTTTTATGTAGGGTTTTCATGGCCATCAATTACTAAGAGTTAGGCTACTAGGCCTAATTGGCCTAGTAAACCTACTTGATCAAGCAAGTAAAATAGATAATGGATTGGAAGGATGTTAATGAGAGTTAGTGTGGATTAATCATGCCACATAATTGATCTTTAATATTTGAGAATTAATCCATGCATTTATCTTAAGTGGAATTCCATGCATAACTAGTCATAAATGGCAAACAATGCAAAAGAGGGCTAAAAAATGAGTTAATTAATCTTAAGTGCCAATCATAAGTTAATTGATCCTCAAATAAAAAATAATTCATGTTTTAATTCTTAATGAAATTATGATTTTTTCTTGACTTAATTCATATGCTAAAAATAAGGAGAAGCATTTGTACACCTATTATGGCCCACCACCTTGTTTCCAATGCCAAGTAGCTCATGTAAGGCACAAAATATTGGAGAGATTATTAGAATAATATTTATAACTAGTTGTAACTAAGTTTTACTTGAGTTAATGATTGGATGACCTCTTCTTCTCTCCTCTATACCATGTTCTCTTGTCTTCTTCTCATTTTGTATATATATTCAAGATTTTAGGCCTTATTTTAGATCCCCCTCTTGGGCATGATGAAACTATGCCGAGATTCAACTTTGTAACCTCTTAAGATAATAAAAATGACTATCTCAAATTCTTTGATAGTGGTTTAATGTGTCTATATTAGTTTAATTTACATGTGGTAGTATTTTCTCCTTTAACAAGTCTTACTATCACCTAGTTACTAGTATGTCATCTTATATAGGTCATATATAGTGTTTGATGTTGAGTGACTAAGCTAATAGTGGAAATATTGGCTAGTTAGTGCCCTGAATTAGGCCTTACATAATTGCCCTAAATTAGGCCTTACATAATTGCCCTGTCATGTCCCCTTTTTAGTTGACATGTTCTGAGTTCATGATTAGCCTATTATGCGACCCTCATAGGCTGATAGGATGGTTAGAGGGTCTTGATGGAGATTGGCTTGGCTTTGTTTAGCAAAAAATTTTCAGTTGGTTTTCGTTCAGGCTCTTTCGGACATGAATTAAGGGAGATATTAATATTTGATTGATTTAATCAAATATTAATTATTTGGTCTAATTTTAAAAAATTATTCATTATTAATATTTGGTCTAATTTTAAGACCCTAATTCTAATTTAAGAAACCCTAAGTCTAATTTAAGGAAATCTAATTTTAGCAAGCACACCTTTGGAGGGTATAAGGGTTTCTCATGGGAGAGAGTTGGAATTATGATTGATTATTGATATTGATTCTTGTTAAGAAATTCTTCTGTGAAGACTGAGCCAAGGGTTTCAGGATTCCATTTGCATTGAAGAACGTCAACTCTTCATTGTGTGCGATTTAGAGGTTGTGAGAGATCAATCGATATATTGCCAAATTGAGAGATAACTTCATACAAAAGTTATCACAAGGGTTTACAAGTTTGAGAGATAACTTCATATAGAAGCTATCACAAGGGTTCACAGGTATTTCTTTATTTTGGGTTTGATTCAATTATTATCTAGATATAGATCTTTGTATTATCCCATAGTTTTTTAGATCAGGATCAAGCATACAGATTATGCTATATTGGCAGCGATACGAAGTCTGTACAGATCTATGAAAAATCTGTAAGCATCAAAAGATTTGCTCAGACACCGACATCGGTAGGCAGAACCCTATAGAGACTGACATCGGTCGACATCTCACCAACATCGACAGTTTAACGACCCCAATCGACTGACGATGGTAGTATAACTAACGTCAATGACTGTGTTTTTACACAACAGGCTGAGACGTACCAGATCTAGATTTATTTCCCAATTTTGCAAAATACTCAGGCTATTAAGGCCATATTTTCAATATTCATTATATACCTGATAGAGGTCCTCTATTATAAGCATATTAGCAAATAAATAAGAGATTATACTATGATTTATTTATCTATTTGAAGATATTTTGCAAAAATATAGATAAGCAATTTAGAGCTTTTGTCTTGGTATTTGAAGGAATATTATAGTGGTATCAGAGCTTTTGTAGAAAAAAGGAGCCCCCAAGAAGGGGATATTACAGTGGTATCAGAGCTAAATCTTGCCATCCTGAGGGGTTGACAATCTTATGCAACCACAAGAGTTGGGACCACACAGGTATTTCATGCACAGTAGAGCTTTGCTTGAAGGCACTTAAGTTTTAGAATATCAATCGAAAGACATGGGCGACAATATTGATAGGTCCCGTATTCCTCACTATCCTAGAGATCAAGATGATGCAGAGGTTTTACTTACTCTTAGAGAACTACGAGAAGGGCAAAGGCAAAATAATGAAGTATTATAGCAGTTGGCAGTAGCACTGTTGAGATTGGGTACTCCGAGGAGACATTCCCCACATTGTGATGATGTCAGGAGTGATGCAAGATCACAGAGATCCCTTAGGACTACTTCTCATATAGCTAACAGGCCTACTAAGCCTACCTTTGTGAGATAGGAGGCCGAGGAGGTGATAGTAGGTGAGGAGCATGAGGAGTCATTTACAGACACACTTATGGTAGTGACTGACGAGAGGGAGTTATTACAACATGTGGTCAAGGAGATGATTACTTTTGACTGATTCTTCACACAAAGGAAAGAAAATTATCGAGGTCGACAGAATGGGAGACCAAGACCCTAGAATAATGATTTGAAGCATGCTACGAGCATGCTCACACTAGCGATGTTTGATGATAGTGGTAAGGTGACAGCATAGGCTTGGGTTAGTAAGCTTGATACATTTCTCACATTGCGTCCAATGGCTAAGGAAGATGCTATTAGATATGTGACACTACATCTTGAGGGAGTAGCTCACGATTGGTGGCACCATAGGATGGTGACACTCCATCATGATCGAATCACATCTTATCAAGAGTTTGTGGATAGGCTGGTAGAGCATTTTGATAGGAGGGATCCAGAGTCCTATTTTTAAGATTTGGCATAGTTACACCAGAGTGGTAGTCTAGAGTCTTACATTGGTGACTTCCAAAAGTTATTAGTTATGGTTCTTGACATTTCAGAGAGGTGACTTGTAGTACTCTTCATGGAGGGATTGACAGAACCATTGAGAAGTTAGATCAAAGGCTTTGATCCTCCTTCATTATAGGTAGCTATGAAGAAGGCACGTAGCATGGAGATGGCAGCCCCATCCAGTAGATTTAACTCTAGAGGTACTTCTTCATCCAAGGACCATAAGTGCTATAACAGAGATAGAGAGGGATTAGATTTCAATAAAGATAAATTAGGTGTTAGGAATGATTCAAAGGCCAACCCAACAGCACCACCTTTGGATCATGAGGCACTTAACGATCTACGTAGGAAGAAGCTTTGCTTCTACTACAAAGTTCCATATGATATCCATCACGATTGTCGTTTGAGGCCTAAGGGCAAGGTGAATCACATGATGTGGGCATATTATGAGGATTTGGATTCAGAGGATTTTAAATGGAAAAATAGTTATGAGGGGTCAGAGGCTTTAGAGCCTAAGGCAGAGGTAGAGTTAGAGCTTCATATATAGGAGGCACGCCTATCCAAAATTTAGTCAGATGAATCATTTAGACTCCATGGAGTTTTGGCAGGACAGAAGGTCATCACCCTTCTTGATACATGAGCCACACACAACTTTATAGATGCTAGATTTTTGGAAAAGCATGGACTCATTACTAAAGATTTTGAGGGCATTAGAGTTAAGGTAGCTGATGGTCACACTCTAAGGTGTGAGTGTATGATTAGAAACCTCCCATTGCACTTGAACAACTATGAGTTCAAGGCTGATTATTATGTGGTGAACATGGGGGATATAGACTTAGTCTTGTGTATGAAGTGGCTTCATTCATTTGAGGAAGTTACTCTTCATATCAAGGACATGGAGGTTCACTTTGATGTTGATGGGAAGACACATATTCTTAAGGCAATATGGGGCAGCAGCTTTAAACATATGTTTTTTCATCAGATGGAGATGCCTATACGACATGACATGATAGAGTGATCTACCAAATGCACATTAGCGCCAACACAAGAGAGATATGAGGATGAGATTTGTCTTGAGGTGAGTTTAGTTCTAGATTTATCACATATGGTAGGGACTCAACTTTCTGTTATAGTCAGGTCACAGGTAGATGATGATATGACTATTTCTAGCCTTCACGATCTAGATCTAGATATTATTCAGGTAAGGAGTTTACTTGAGTTGCCTGCTGATTTTCATTTATGGATTGGATGTTGGGGTTCTTATCTTAGTACTAAGGATGATGTGACACCATTAGATGAGAGTTGGGATGGACATGGCATGGAGTTTGCATTAATTTACAATAGGGTAGATCATGACTACATTTGGGATCCATGTGGATTAATGGGTGTCTCATTCAGCGATTGCTTGAGGGCAAGCAATTTTAGGAGGGGCAAAATTGTCATGTCCCCTTTTTAGTTGACATGTTCTGAGTTCATGGTTAGCCTATTATGCAACCCTCATAGGCTGATAGGATGGTTAGAGGGTCTTGATGGAGATTGGCTTGGCTTCATTTAGCAGAATTTTTCCAGTTGGTTTTCGTTTGGGCTCTTTCAGACATGAATTAAGGGAGATATTAATATTTGATTGATTTAATCAAATATTAATTATTTGGTCTAATTTTAATTAATTATTAATTATTAATTATTTGTTCTAATTTTAAGACCCTAATTCTAATTTAAGAAACCCTATGTCTAATTTAAGGAAATCTAATTTTAGCAAGCACACCTTTGGAGGGTATAAGGGTTTCTCATGGGAGAGAGTTAGAATTATGATTGATTATTGATATTTATTCTTGTTAAGAAATTCTTCTGTGAAGACTGAGCCAAGGGTTCTAAGATTCCATTTGCATTGAAGAACGTCAACTCTTCATTGTGTGCGATTCAGAGGTTGTGAGAGATCAGTCGATCTATTGCCAAATTGAGAGATAACTTCATACAAAAGTTATCATAGGGGTTTACAAGTTTGAGAGATAACTTCATACAGAAGCTATCACAAGGGTTCATAGGTATTTCTTTATTTTGGGTTTGATTCAATTATTATCTAGATATAGATCTTTGTATTAGCCCATAGTTTTTTAGATCAGGATCAAGCATACAGATTATGCTATATTGGTGGTCGTACGAATTTTGTATAGATCCATGAAAAATCTATAAGCATCAGTAGATTCACTCAGACACTGACATTAGCAGGTAGAACCCTACAAAGACCAACATTGGCTGACAACTCACTGACGTCGGCAGTTTAACGACTCCAGTCGACTGACGATAGCAGTATAACTGACGTAGGTGACTATGTTTTTACATAGCAAGTCGAGACGTACCAGATCCAGATTTATTTCCTAGTTTTGTAGAATACTCAGGCTATTAAGGCTGTATTTTCAATATTCATTGTATACTTGATAGAGGTCCTCTATTGTAAGCATATGAGCAAATAAATAAGATATTATACTATGATAATTTATCTATTTGAAGATATTTTGCAGAAATATAGATAAGCAATTCAGAGCTTTTCTTTTGGTATCTGAAGGGATATTACAGTGGTATCAGAGCTTTTGCAGAAAAAAGGAGTCCCTAAGAAGGGGATATTACATGCCCTCATGTTTTGATCACTTGATGGAACCTTTATCTGAAACACTTTTACATAAGAGTCCCTTGGAGTGTAATATTTATTTATTTGAATTATTTATTAGTGTTAGTAGGAGTTCAAATTGAGTGGATGAACAAACAATATATGTGTATCACCATCACTAGAATACAATTTCCCTTTTAGTTATCTTTCTAACTCTTTTCACCCCGAAAATAAAGTAGGTTTTAGTAAACTAAGCAAATTTGATACATCAAAGGAGATGGCCTCATAATATATAGGTTTGGTCTAAGATATAGGTATCCCATAGCCTATAAACCAATCTAATGTTAGTCCAAGTTTGAAGGAGATATGAGAAATCTACTTTAGTAAGGTGTAACTTGGGTTGCTAATAATTTTAGTACACTTGATGGGACATAGATCTAGCTAGTGGAGTAATCATTTCAAGCATCTTGGTCTTTACAAGTAGTTTTAAGCACTCATATGATCATCATATTTGAGGTATAGGGTAGATCTTGTTCATACATTGATTTATTTTTATGTTTCTTATGGTGAATGATGGTAGCATATGGGGTAGAATTTTGTCACACACCTCCTTATCAACAACCTTATTATCCATCCCAATTCTAATATGATCCATATCCATATCATTATGACTCTTATTAGCCTTACATTCACTCTGATCAACAATATAACATGTATTATCAGACCTATGATCCTTGTGAACCTTATTCACTCCTTTGGTAGCCTATTTATCAATCTAATTAGTCATGGTAATCTCATGACATTCCTGATCAACTCAACCAAGTTATAAGACAATCCATATTAAGATTAAAAAAAACCTTACTTAGATATGAGAAACACATGTTGAGCATAAACACTCAAAATAGCTATGGATATGAGATCCCTAAGCATGAGATTGAGATCATGAGAGATTCATTGTAGTAATCTAAAGAAGTGTTGATATCTTTCATAAGACAAGGCCATTCAAAATTTAGTGGTGATATGTTGGACATAGGTGGTCTAAATATAGGCAATGAAGAGAAGTTGGTAGTCCATGAGAGATACCAAGTTCACCATATTCATATTTAGCAGCATGTTTCTTCTTTCATTCGACATCAGTCCAACATTAATTTCCCTTTTTCATCTCAATAATATCAAACAAATGTATGTCATGGCACTCAAAATTACTCACAAGCCTTTCCAAGCTTTTCTACTTAGAAATCTATCCGAGATAGACCATAGAAGGTATAATAATTATGTTTTAAGGAGGTTGAGTTTCATGTTTCACAATAGATCATGTAGGGGCCTTCATCTTTTGATTAGTAGGGAAAGATCTCAAATGAGATGGTGATATACTTGTAGGTTCACCTTGATAAATAGATTGAGCTTGCAAACCAACATCTACATTAGTCAATAGCATCTATAAAATCAATCCCATCTCAGTAGAAGGTTTTCCATTAATACCCATGGATATAATAGGTACAAAAAAATAAGTCCCTAAACCCAAGTTTATGACTTGGAAATAAATGCAACAATCAAGGGAGAAAAAAGAGCAGTCAAACATAAGTCAAGATTTTAAAGTCAAGAGCAAGCATGAGATCATTCAACCTTCACTCCTACCTCCTCAAAATACTAGGCATTCCCTTCATGGAAGTCTATTCAAGGACAAATATATTATATAGAGGAGGTGAAGGTGGTCAAATTTGAGCAGCCCCATGAGTATAAAGAAGCATCCATGGCAACACCATTAGATTTGTTTCATATTCTTGAGTATTTTAATAGATCTAACTTGCCAATTCTTGACAAGGATACTCTCATTTATAATATAAATGAATAAATTTCAGTTGTGATGAATGAATATGAGATTTTTTTTAAAGTGAGCAAGAAGATGAAATCACCATTGGGATATCCCTTGACAAGGATGATTATGATTCAATATTTCAGAATGTAAAAGAGAATGAGTTTCAATATGTTGTTGAGATGCATGATGAAATTCAAGTACAAGATGAGACATAAAAACAAAAGGTTTTAGTTAAGTAATAAGAGGTTATTTCTCAAGAACTCCTTGATCACATGGTAGTTTTCCTCCATCAACATGTTTCCCAAGAACTTGTAGTAGTTACCATAGATAAGTGTAGTCTATCTAAGGAAGATGAGTGTCAAGGTGATAATGATGACCTTTGGTAGTCATAAATAAAGTTTTATAAAAGATATCAATCTCTTTAAGGTCTCACACTTCTTATTAAAGATGTTAAAGACCAATTAGCTACTGAACCTATCAAGCTTTGCCCATAAGAAGAGTAGATACATAATGATGTAAGGAATGAAGAGTTTACTAAGGTAGTACCTCAATTTGATACTCTTAATCACAAACCTAGTAAGGATTTGTTGTCATTTATCATTATTAAATAAGTTCAAGATGATAATCATGAAAGTCTTGACAAGTCACCATTCCATGTGAAGTAGAGTGAAAACATCAATCAAGACATGACAGATCATTGGCAGCCCATGAATGAGGTAGAATTAACATTATTATTATAAATTAGAAGGATATGGGAGGAGTATCATTGGGTCTTATACTCATATCTAAAATTCATGCACCTAAGAATTGGACTAAAATGCCTAGCTACTTCCTTCAAGGTCATGAACATACTAATTCTCCAAGATGTAAAAAAGAACTATCAAGATATGGTAATCATACTTCAAGGTTCCATGGTAGACAATCAAGTTTTCCATATGACCTTGGAGGATAGATTTTGATCTCAGGTTAGTTACTTTAGGTTGCTTATCTTATTTCAATAAGTGGTTAGCACAAATGGTACCTTATTACCTTATTATTGTGTTTGTCTTGTATTGTTGTTTCCTTAAGTTATCTATGTTTGCTTATTAGTTTAGGTGTGTTCCTTTTGTTTCTTTTATTTGTGTCTTGTTGGTCTTGTTACAATCATAAGGTGTGTTTCAAAGTATAAAATCTATTTGGTTGTCCAAGGGAGTTATCAAAACCATGTTTATATGTTTTAAAACTACAATTATCATCAAAATTCAATGAGTTCTTTTAACCAACAGGCTAGTCAACCCTTGTGAGTCATCAATAATGTTATAAATTTGTCTTATCAAGGCCAAATTACAACCCCTAAATTAAAAAAACTTTTCATGTCGTAGTTATCTTTGGTCCTCAGATGATGTGCTTGATCATTAGAATGTTCATTAAATATCATTTCAAGAGTAAGTCTCATGTTTTTTCACTATCATATATTGTTTCAAATGGTATTAAGTAACATCATGATGTCTGAGGATGTTTGGAGGTCTTTGACAAAGAACTCAAGTGGTTTTGTGATCTGAAAGTGCTCTTGTGAAGATGGTGAAGAAGGTAGTTGATGAATTATTATGACTTTCTATAGAATATTCAATATAGTGAAGTTATGAAACAAACTATTATCTTTTAATGTGTGTTGAAGACATATAAAATCTTCATTATATCCTTTTAAGAAGGCTAAAAGGTACTCTTCATGGTTCTTAGTGGTAAATTTCATTTGTAAAACTATGTATATTGATTTAAAAAGAGAGTTTGTTAATTTTAAATGTTAAATATGGAGTCAAAAATCCACAAAATCATTTAAAATTCCTTGAAACTCCTTCATAGTCATCCATGTGCTCTATTCACATGATGTCATACTTTGAAAACATCTCCACAAGTCTAAAGTGTAAAAAAGACTCCAAAGAGCTCCCACGTGCCAAATTTAATGTTATTTTGTTTTAAAAAGACTTTTTACTTATTATAATATCCTTATTGACTCATAATATTCCTCTTCTTTCCCTAAATTGGCATTTCAAAGCTTTAGTTTTGAGAATATGCAAGAGAAAGGCCATTTTTATGAGTTTTATGTAGAGTATGGATTTGTAAGACCTTTTTTGTATAGAAAAGTTGAGGATTATAAATAAGGTTTCACAATGGTTGTTCTATAAATAATCAAGGTAAAAATACTTCATACAATATAAAAATTGGTTCTCTTCTTCTACCTAGTTCCTTTGCACATCAATAGAGCCCTTCAAGTCTGTAGATGGTATGACCATGAGAGATAAAATCAAGGTCTAGAATTTTGGTCAAAGGAAGAGGTATGAGAGATATTTTATATTTTTAAATTATTTCTCAATTTGGTTATTTATCCTTAATGAACCATCCTTAATAAGTTAAATCACTTTTTGTGCCTTATTCATTCACAAGTGACCATTTTTTTTAGATTTTTCCCTATCTGGGCATCATGATAGAAAAATGGAAGTTTGGAAAGATTTTTAGGAGTATGAAATACCTTCCCATGAGATTATTTAGATTATTTACACATGTGTGAGTTTATATGGATCTTAATAATATAAATGAATTCCAATTCTAGAGTCTACATGTACTTTGGAGAGATTGTACGATTTAGAGGTTGATCCATGGATTTAAATATTCTTTATGACATGGTTTGTAGGTCTCCTTCATGTTAATTTATTATTATTTAAATATTATCAAATTTTCCTCAAATATAAATAGAAAATAATCCATTAATTTTCTTTCAATATCTTCATGGAGTCTCAGTTTAGCAAAACTTAAGGAAACTTAGTGTTTGTTATGGTTTTTAACAAATCCTAGGTTTCCATTTTAGCACCATATACTTTTTAAAAGGCCTCCAAACTATTATATATTTTTTAGGGTGTGATTATTATTATTTAAGACACTTCAAATGCTCATTTCACCTCCATCTTGTGCCATTTGATCTCACAGTCTTCTCACTACCATTCACCATTGTAAAATCTCCATGTCCATCACCATTCTCTTTTGCATCATCCATTCAAATATCACCACCTTCCATAAAATTACATATCATGTATCCACTATTGATAATGAATAAATAATTTTATAATCATCATGATCATGAAAATCTTGTATACAAGCATTAATACACTATTTAAAAAATCTTAAAGATCATCTATAACCAAAGGAATAACATCAACAATATCTTATTGAGGTAAATTTATAGAAAAGGTCTATGGTTTCAGGTCCCAAAGTAAGGTTTTAACTCTCATTAAGTTGGAATAAAATTATGGACATGTTGGTAGACTCATAAATCTCTTCTATCACCCAATCCTTATCTCACTCCATATAAGTAACAAGAATCTCTACCTATATCCATGTTGGCAATAGGTGAGAATAAAGATGCAAACAAAGAATGATTTAGATGTTTGAATGGATAATTGAGATAGTAAATAACTTCAATAAAGGGTAAGATAATTTAAGTGACTTTGGATGTCTATTGCTATCAAGTTCAATACCTAAAAACTATGCATAGTCCATATAAGGATCAAGTGCTCACACACAGTCAAGTCAATAACGAAGAAGGGTCTATTTTCAAAAAGGTATAGTAATGAGTTGGAAAATACAGTGTTGCAAGGTGATGCATATGATATTTTTATAAAATTTTGACCTTAAGGATGAATTAAACTCAAAATAGGTCATACTTTCATAAGAATATCCACTTACAGTAGTGGTTAAATGCCTCTTAAAGTATGAAAACTTGAATCACATCAAAAATGTTAGGACCCAGAAGCACCATTGATTACCAAGCAACTAAAGATGTGGAATTAAACCAGAAGTAACAAGTAACTAAAATTCAGAAATAACACAGAATATGAGAGACAATACCCAATTGTATTAATATTCTTCTAGAAGGAAATACAAAAAAGAAGATGCCACAATCTTCTTCCTTACACACCTTAAGGGCTCCCACACCTCTAGGGCATAAACAGTAAATCTCTTTAAGAGCTCACTCTCTCTCTTACAGTCCCAACACATAACTTAAACATAGAGTTGGTGTTCACCTCCAACTAGTTAGTATCACTACTGCCAGTACCACCAGTCAATATCGCTACTACCAGTACACCGAGTATACCCACATTCTCAAACCGAGTACACAACATACTCCAAGTAGATCTCCCATGAACTTGCAACAACCTGCAACTCAACTGATCTTACTTTGGAAGGATCTACCTTGCCTTCCTCTTTGCTCTCCAACTAAGTACACACCGTACTCTAAGTAGATCTCCCCTGATATTGGTCCCTATTGTGTTGCTGACCTCCCTGATCTTGCACACCTATAAATCAATCTGGTTATGCACACTTACAAACCTAGATCTCACCCACACATACACTTACAAATCAATGATTTTACTAACCATGCAGATCTCCAAATGTGGCCTTGCACACCTGCCAACCAAGATCCTACATACGTGAAGAATCCCTCTGATTCTCCAAACCAGCACCCATACTTGGCACTGTGGCACTAGGAGGAACACACCTTGCTCTCTTCCCTCTGAAGGAACTAATTTTTGCTCTCTTACTCTCTATCACAAATTACAATACAACCCATGAGTCTATTATATAGATCTCATGCAAAAAATAATAAGACATCTAATTACAATAATTAGATCCACAGCTCAAGTTTATAATTGGCCTTCTACATGCAAACAACTAGTTCATTAACTAAATGTTTGTGCAATTGACAGTTCCCAAACCTCACAGGTGATCGACGTCGGTCCCTATCTGCCTGGAGGTGACCAATGCTAGCTGATCTCTGATCGACGTTAGTTGCTCTTCTCACTATATATGACTGATGTCAGCTGATCAGACTGACATCAGTTGCTTTGCAACTCAGCAACCTCTCAATAACCTCCTCCATGTCTGCATTAGTGAATATTTTAACTCTAAAACCTAACAATCTCCCACTTGGAGATAAATAGCTACATTGTACCTATACTTGTACACCATCTAATTTGTTTCCTGGCTTGTATCCCTCTTCAAGCTCAACCTTGAAGACCAACCACCACACATCTTATGGTGCAACCCCTGTCATCCAAGTAACCTACCACATTCGCATCTACAAACCCATGTAGAAAAAGAACTTGACCCTGCACAGCATGTGCACCTACTATTGGTCCCTCTTAGATAACTGAGAATCCACTGAAATTCCCTCCAGTGCTTCTTTCCCAGATCAGCTCCAAACTTTTTGACAGCACCCACTGCTTGGGAAAACTCAGGGAGTACACATGTACTCAATCTCATCATGTGATTGGGGATCCTATTCTGTGACCTATCCATCCATAGGTGTGCTGCCTGATTCTACATCTTGCACTACCTTCACACAATCATCTTATAACAACATCAGCTTGTGATCTCCCTGTCTCTAGGATAACTCATGCCAAAGAATTTCAATACTCCCAAATCCTTCATGGCACACCACTGAACTAACCTTAACTTTAGCTCAGTAAAACCCTGTATGTCTAAACCTTTAACTAGTATACCATCCACATATAGTAACAGGATAATGTTGTGACCATCATCTAACCTGGTAAGACAAACACAATGGTTACACTGACATTGACTAAAGCCCTGCTTTGTCATCCACCTGTCAAAACCTGTACCACTATCCTACAGCTTCCTCAAGACCATATGACCTAGCTTTCCATCTCATGTATCCATTCTCTCTATTCTTTAACTAAGGTATCCATTCATCTTTTAGTGCTTTCTTCTGGCCGGTAACCCTACCAAATCTCCCATTTGGTTCTGCATCCTAATCATGCCATGATCCCATTGTTTCCTAGATCCTTCCTGCTCTATAGTGAGTAATGAGTATAAAGAAGAGAAATAACAAATTTGAGGCTTACTTACCCTTTCAGTCCTCCACATGGGTGTTTAAGACTCCTTGACAGCTTGCTATCTACCCAAAATCTATTACAGTGACTGATGTCAGTCACCACCTAGTCTGCATATGACCGACATTGGTTCCATGCGACTGACTAACTACTGACACTGGTTATCCTATTGACATCAGTCACCACCTACCTAACACCATCGATTTCTCTAGTCTGCACATGACTGACATTGGTGCCTATCTATTCGATGTCAGTTACCCCTGACCAATGATGGTACCTGTCTTCACCTGTGAGTGATGACTTTTTACCCATGAGCTTTCTTTAAATCATACCCATGTCCAAACTACCCTACTCAAAAGTATCCAGCCCCATCCACTGATCTCTATCCATCATCTACTCCAAGAACACCAAGGCTTTCCAGTTTTTAAGTTTGTCAAATACATCAGACTTCTTTTTCCTGCAATAAATCCAATCCTTTCTTGTAGCATCCCCCTGCTCACAAATATCTCGATCTATGCTCTCTAAAGCTAATCTCTTACCATATGACTTAAGAACATCCATTCCCTTCTCACTTATGTGACCAAGCCTACAAAGCCACACTTGTGCAACAAAAGTGGAGTTAGTAATACAAGCAAGTAGATAAAGAGTACCTACTTTCTTACCACATGCTAATTCAAGTGCATCCTTGGTAACATTCCAAGAATCTATTGTGAGAGTTCTTGTGCATCTCTCATCACCCAACTTTCCTAAAGAAATTAGCCACATCTCCAAGACTGGGCCTTGCATGACCTCTTTCAACACCCATGTGTTGGCCATCTGCAATTTCAGCCGCACTTCCCCTTTGCCAATACTATGACAAGGCTCACCAACCCCTCTAATTCAGGTTGCATGGAAAGAGGCAACAAAATCTATAAACCAAGATTCTACTTTATCCAAGAAACATCCCAGAGCATCCTATGTAACAACACCTGCAACATCTGCTTCTTCAGTTCCTTCATGCTGATCTACTACCAACCAACAATCTTTCTTTACCTGATCTTTCTTTCCATAACACCGTAATTGATCATTCATAACTTTGAATTCCTCCATTCTTAGTGTACTTTCTTCTATCATTGTTATACTCCCACTCAATTAGAAACCCCTTAGAGTGACCTATAATCCAACACAAAACCTACTCCCTACAACCTTAGCTCTGATACCAACTGTTAGGACCCAAAAGCACTATTGATTACCAAGCAACTAAACATGCGGAATTAAACCAAAAGTAACAAGTAACTAGAATTTAGAAATAACACAGAATATGAGAGACAATACCCAATTGTATTAATACTCTTCCAGAAGGAAATACAACAAAGAAGATGCCACAATCTTCTTCCTTACACACCTCTAGGGCTCTCACACCTCTAGGGCATAAAAAGTAAATCTCTTCAAGAGCTCACTCTCTCTCTTACAGTCCCAACACACAACTCAAACATAGAGTTGGTGTTCACCTCCAACTAGTCAGTATCACTACTGCCAGTACCACCAGTCAGTATTGCTACTTCCAGTACACTGAGTATACCCACATACTCAAACTGAGTACACAACGTACTCCAAGTAGATCTCCCATAAACTTGCAACAACCTACAACTCAACTGATCTTACTTTGGAAGGATCTACCTTGACTTTCTCTTTGCTCTCTAACTTAGTACACACCATACTCCAAGTAGATCTCCCCTGATATTGCTCCCTGTTGTGTTGCTGACCTCCCTAATCTTGCACACCTGCAAATCAATCTGGTTCTGCACACCTGCAAACCTAGATTTCACCCACACATACACTTGAAAATCAATTATCTTACTTACCATGCAAATCTCTAAATGTGGTCTTACACACCTACCGACCAAGATCCTACATACATGAAGAATCCCTTCAATTCTCCAAACCAACACCCATACTTGGCACTGTGGCACTAGGAGGACCACACCTTGCTCTCTTCCCTCTGAAGGAGCTAATTTTTGATCTCTTACTCTCTAGCACAAATTAAAATATAGCCCATGAGTCTATTATATAGATCTCATGCAAACAATAATTAGACATATAATTACAATAATTAGATCTACAGCTCAAGTCTATAATTGGCCTTCTACATGCAAACAATCGGTTCTTTAACTAACTGTTTGTGCAACCAACAGTTCCAAAACCGCACAGGTGACTGACATTGGTCCCTATCTGCCTAGAGGTGACCGATGCTGGCTGATCTCTAACTGATGTCAGTTGCTCTTCTCATTGTATATGACCGATGTCGGCTGATCAGACTAACATCAGTTGCTCTGCAACTCAGCAACCTCCTCCATGTCTGCATCAGTGAAGCTTTTAGCTCCACAACCTAACAAAAAATGTTAGAAATGTGTTTTTATGCCTTTAAGTAAATTAGGTTTCTTTCCATGTTTTAGAATAACTTAATATGGTTAGTAATGACAAAATATGACGTTTAAATTACAAGGTTGTCTAAGTTTGTACACACAGTCAACTATTACCTACAACCTTCTCAAGATAAATCTATCTCCAAGTTGCAAAGATAATGAGAGTAGAGCGATCTAATGAGAGAGTCTCATGATAAATGAAAGTTTCATAAATTAATTTAGTTATTAATAAGTCAAGATGTATAAAATATTATTCCAAGCAAGATTCACTCCAAATTCAACCTTGAATTCTCCACTTACAACCATGCTAGGGTCAATTGTATTTACCTATCCATATACCCAAGATACATTTATTCAAGAAGGAAATTTTTAAGTCACTATATATTCAAATAAAAATTTATGTATTCAAACCTTAACTAGATAATTGTCCTCTACTGCCAACTTAGGAAATGGAGTACAATACATAAGCCTTTGTATGAAATCAAGACTGTGTAGGAACCTGAGAACACTGTTTGAAGATCAATATGCTAAATAAAGAGGTGATAGGAAGGTTACAAGTGTCTTGGGAGATATTAAAAGTGTCAAATAATGTTTTAATATATATTAAACATTTAAAATTCCCCAATGATCACCTACAATAGTGTTGGTAAAGGTAGTTACTTTAGAATCCTATGAAGAGAAATGGTATTTGATAGGGTGAAATAAGACTAAGTTTAACCCATGAATGATAAATAATATTTAAATAAGATCCTTATACTATTTTAAAATAATTTTTTACACTATTAGACACAAATACAAGATGAAAATAGGAAAACTCAGTCATAGACCTATTAGAAACATAGGTAGCCTAAGCTAATTTTGGAAAAAATGCATCTACAGGACTCTATAGGAAAGATCCAACTACGAAAATTGGTATAATTGGTAATAATGAGTGTTTTTATATTTAAATAATATTTTTGAGTTTAAATCAATAAATTAATCATCCATTATTTTATTACAGTCTTGTGTTTGTCTTTTGACAGTCACCAATGGAGCTAGGTAGACTTTTTGGAAGGATATAAGGCTTGAAATGGGATTTGAAATTCATGAGAGGTTTTTTAATGTATGTAAACATGATACTTAGTCTTAAAAAAACTTATTAGAGTGATAAAATTTATAATTTCATTAAAACTATGCCCTTGGGAGTTAACACAGGCAGGCAAGCTTGAAACCCTTAAGAGACCCTACTACCATTTTAAAACTCATATAGGATTTAATTCACATTAATGATAATTTGGATAGTGAGGATACTCATTTAAATCCTTTATGAGGTGTTTGAGTGGATCAAATACATAAAACTTATTATTTTTTTACTTTTAAAACTTTCCTTTCTCTTTACACAGTCTAACATAGCCATCAAAGCACAACTTCACCATGTACCTATCTTTGCACATATTTTTCATGGGAGATTGAGCTTGTCATGGTTTTTTATGGGATAAATTTACTTTTTATATATGGGACCTATAAAACCCTTACAAAACCTTGAAACCTACATGATGGAACAAATAGGACTAAATGTGAATCCAAATGATGTGTTTGAGATATGAAATGATATTTATTGTATTCTCAACTCTCCTAATCCTCTCCATAGCCTTGTGGCTATCACCTGCATGATCCATACTATATGAACTAGGCTAAAGAAGGCTATTTTGAGCCTATAATCAACAAATGAAAGGTAATTACACATTAAATGAGTTGTAGAAGCAATATGGGTCCTAAAATTCTTGAATAACATTACTGGAATCACATACAAGGGTCTTTATGACCATTTTCACAAGTAGATAGGCCTAGATGTTCAGACAAAGAGTATGTGCATATAGATAGAGGGTGATTGGCTTGATCAAGCCAATAACATTACTACAAATGACATATTAAAATTTATTCATGTTATATATAGTTTATATAATCCCTAAAACTCATCATGAAGGTAAAATACCAAATAACCTTGCATACATATATGGCTATCTATTGACTTCATGAGATAGTACCATTAAGAAGGGGTAATAAAAGACAAATAAGGTCACAAATGCACTTTAAATATTCATGAGCATCATCATCAAATCATAAGAGAGATGTATGCTTTATTTTAGCCATAGGAAAAGAATTATATGTGATCATTGAGTCCTTGGAATACCAAACATGCTCAGAAAGCCTATTTTCCACTCTGAGAGGTGACTTCACATGCTCAATATGGTACATATATTTTACATAGGAGTATGAGGGATTTGAGAGAGGTAGAGGGATTAATATACTAATATTTTATGGAAATGATTTAGGCATTCAATTACCAAGCTCAATGAATCATCATTAAGAATCTTGAGTACTCTTAAAACCTCTTAAAACCCTATTATAGACCTAATGGAGAAGAAGTGAAGGGAAAGGCATCCACTATGATTGAATCCACATAACTACCACCTAGATAATCTAGTAAATTCTTATATATTCATGTACATGGAATTTTTTTTTGTACATATGGTGTATGGACTTGACATAAAATATGATTTTGAGAGGAAAAAGTGTAGAAAGAGAGGTATAAGGTAGTTTGAGAAAGTTTAAATCATTGGAGAGTGAATATTGAAACTTTTTCTACCTCCTCAAGTCATCAGAGGATTATAATCATGCCATAAAGTACCCTTGGGATTTCATTCAAATTATCCATTTTATAGGATTAAAGGACAAGGTGACCTAATCACCTAATTTGATCAAGTTGAAGGTGTTTCTTGCCCAAGAGGACCTATTTTATGAAAGTGTGCATAAAAATGTGGTAGAAATCTATATAAGAGTAAATATGTACATAAGTTGAGTCTATATTAGTAGTATTAAAAAAATTAGTGTAAGATAAGATGATCAATATCAAGATATAATCAATGTTAAATATGTGACATGGAGTATAGATAGATATAACTTGGAAATTAGAATCTATGTGTATGATGTCTCTAATGGGATAATATAGTCATGTTGAATTCGTGTATATGTGTATATGCCCCCAATGGATAGATAATATCAAATATGGATCCATGTAGAGGACTTAGGTCATGTAATAATCTATGAACACTTGAAAGGAACAAGTGAATCATGTATGTATGATAAAATTGACTACACTAACATAGATAGCATATGTAGTACTTGTAAAATTGAAGGAATGTAAACATGGAAAATGCATAGTATCTAATTTTTGTATTTTTTGAGTAATATTTGAATACTTTTGTATTTTTGAACATATTATACTATTTTTGTGTTTTTTTAGTAAAAGATATGTATAAGCAACATGAAAATGAAACTACATACAAGGATAAATATAAGATAAATTATGTACAAGTAATTTGTGAGAACATACTAATCGATGGGTCTCACAAGAGACTTACTATCAAGGCGACTTGTATCAAGTAAAGTTATAATGACCACATGTGGTGTGTGAAGAAGTATATGACATATATGAATTGGATGTAATGAATAATCTATATTTGAAGCTGCCTATGAAGTGTGGACATGAATATGTGAAGCTAACTAAACTAGCCTATGAAATATGAGGCTCTTAGGGACCCATATGGTGTAAAATCTATAACTTGCATATATTATCTATGTGGATTGATGTAGGGAATCAATAACACTAATATGGATATGAATGGGGTACATGGAGGCTATCTATAATTAATAACATGTCTTTGACACAAGGGTCTCTATAATAATTTTCTCCTTGGGAGATTATATATACATGGTGAAACTATAGAAATTTAACTCACCTACACTAGTGGCTCAACTAATATCTAAGATGTGGTAATGTATGAAACTATTACTAGTGACAAATATGTATCTAGATTTAGACTAGGTAAATTATACTCATATATAAGGCCCCTAACTATAACAACCTAGTTAACATTGATATACTTAAGACATATATGTATGTTAGAGGGGATGTCTTGAAGCTGTTGCATCTAAGGCCTACACAATAACATGTCAAATGTGTCAACACTAGGTACCAATATAAATCTAGTGGCCATATGTTCATGACTAACCTATAATATAATTATTAATTCCCTAATATAGATCTAGACATTAACACTAAATCCATGAATAATTGTATTTTCCATAGAAATATCTTGATCTGAATAGCCCAAGTGATGTAGAAGTGTAATAATACACATTAATGTTTGACCTATTTTTAAACATGACACTTTTAATATGATGATGATCAATGTAAGCTCGTATAAAGTGTGCATATAAATCTAAGTCATTATTAATGATATCTTATTATGAGAAAGTGAAAATATGTCTAGTTACACTAAAGTATGATAGACACCAATCATATTATGTAAAGGTATGTATCCATTGTATGAGTATGATAGGATGCTAATGGTGGATATTCTTGATATATATAATGAACACCTAAAGTGTTTTCTATATCATTAGTCGTACGCTTTGGAAATGGATCATAAAATATTTTCAATGCTTTTACTTCAGTTGAATGTGCTTTGGGTGTTTATATAAGAGTGATAACAATAATTATATTATCCTCTATCAAATCTTGGATACTATATTTTAAGTTGATGTATATATTTTTAGTATGATTCGGGGGCCTTTGATAATTGAAAAATAATTTTGAATCATAATTATTTGGAAGATGCCTCGTCATATCAACCTATTTGATGAGAGTGAGAGATGTGAAATTACATTCCAAAATTCATTGGAGAACATGATTTGGTGGTTTAGAAATATTCGTAAGAGGTCACCTTGGAGGAGTTGATAAAACAAGATGAGGAGCTATCTCTAATGTTGTGTTAACTATCATATTTTTCTCATTATTGATTTCATTTGGCCTCACCTTGTATGTGGTATTATTTGAAATCTTATTAGTGGAATCTGACTTGATTGTATACTTTAAATTTCCCACAGAGAGAAGTTTGACTTCCCATTCCTTCACTATATGGCATAAATATGTGAATTATGGAAACCTTTTGACTAATATATATTCATGTAATCCTAGTAATAAACTTTACTTGAATATTTCTTAGAGTTATATATCTATCATGGGGATATTATTCTTTGTTAATATGGTTTCATATCACAAGACATATTTAGCTATTGGCTCATTAGATTTTTGTTTTAGTTGAGAAAGTTAAGAGTATGAAATTTTGTCATTGATGTTGATAAAAATGCACAAAAAACATAACTAAGAGTGGATTAAATGATGTAATTAAATGATTATGTATATCATAAAACCATTGTAATGTATATTCCTTTAAACTATTAGGTAATAACTTAGTTAAAAGCTAATCATTAGACACATAATCCAAGCACGCTATGTGAAAAGTATGTAGCTGATTCTCTTGGTCACCCTTAACATCATACAAATTAATATTGGGTACCAAAAATATGAATGTAAAATGATTTGTAACTATATTTTATTCCAAATGTGTATGTAGAAGAACATGAGAGTCCAAGGAATGAGATGGGCTACTAGCACCCTACTAAATATGTAACACCTTGGCCTATAGAGAATGGATCTCTTGCCTAAGGGATTGGGCATCTAGAGAGGAGGGATGTGTAATATTCATATGATATGTTCCACTTGTGATATTTGGATAGTTATATTAGGTTATTATAGAGTTTAAGTTTCCTCAATAGTAAGTGTAACAATATTATCATATATAGGGTTAGATATTGACCCACAATGGACTTCAACATTTCATTTTGAACAATAAAAATAAGGTCATCTTGCATATCTAAATGTTTATAAATTAAATATTGCAATAATTTCTTATTAGTATCATCAAAGTGGTTATCAAATCTTGCCATTATAGGTTGGGAAGTAGGAAAACAGAAATTTGTGTATTTTGAACCTTTTAATAAATTGAATCTATGAGAGATTATAAAAATAAAATAATGAAATAGATCTAAGATTTTGAAATTAATTAATAAACATAGAAAACAAAAGGATACCATCCCTAAGAGCATCTAAGGCTAGGGTTTGGATGTTATTCTAATTAATTTAGGTTCACCAAATGATTTACTATTTTTGGAATTGATGTAAAACCCTAAGTAAATAAAGAGTTGAGTATATAAATCAGGAAATAAAATACTATAGTATCAATAGCCATTGATTTGTCTAATAATTGATTTATTTTATTAGACTATAAATAACAATGAATTACAAAGGATATAATTAGATGTAAAATATGACTTAAAAAAAGTGGAGATATGAAAATTGATACAAGAATAGGGTAGAGTGTCATCAACCCGAAACAAGTGTTAGAACCTTCATGGGATAATAACATAGCCATCTTTTCTAATAATGCACTATGATAATAACCTTATGTGTTGTGTTATTGACCATGTGTAAATAAAATAATGAAATTTAGGATATACCTTCACTCTATTCTATGAATCCCATTCCTATGTTATTGATATTAGTATCATTGTATATTCTTAAGTTTAACTGATTTCACTACGGAACCCTAAGCCTCCATGTGTGTTAGGGTTTCAATGAACACAAGCTTAGAAAGAGTAGAGATATTATGGTAAGTTGTATGTGACCTAAGCATCCCATGTACTAAGTGTTTCCTAAATACCAATATCTCAAAAGGGGAACAATCCCAATGTAGTTCTCATAATTTAAGTGCTATTGCAAGTGAGAGTAATGTTATTATGCCTAAGTATGAATGCTAATTTGAATGATTTTGAGTGTGAATTCAAATTGGAAATTTAAGTAAAATTGAGTTATGGTGTATTTTAGATGGATGTATGTAAAAATAGGAGTAAATAGGGTTCAATGACCTTAAATTTGCATAACTATTTTTGAGATTATTCATGAAAATTTCCATCTAAGGAATGAATGAATAAGAGTGGTATTTATATATTTTTCTAATGCTATTCAAGAAATAAAATGAGTATAGGATGATCCTAAGATGATTTAAAGAGTGGAAATATATTTTTTTGGGGTAGAAAGAGCTAAGGGTCAATATCATTACCCCCTTTGTCAATAGTGCACTGACCTATAGACCAAATGGGTTGCACTATTATCTAGGTGGCCAATATATGTTAGAAAGCATCTAAGATGATTATGAGATGTCTTAATGTGGATTTTGGTATAATTGGGCATGGGCTGAGTGAACATATAAGTTGTAAAATGATTAAAAGAGGCATTAAGATAGGTCAAGGCCTAAGCTAAGGATAGGCTGGTCTCAAGTGACACTCACTGCATTAAATGACAATTATGATGACCACTTTCTTAGATTAGATTTATTAAAATTCAAAATGCTTAGATTAACTTCTTGCATGCATTTCATGAAACCTCCCATAAAAATGGGTGGCTAAAATCACATTTGAATGGTACTTATGAATATTAACTTTGGTGCATTTGAAGTGTTTGAATTAGGATATACGTCATGGTTAAATTAAGATTTTATCTAGATTAAATAAGTTCACCTAAACTATGGAAGTTACATTTATATTTTCATGAAAATTTTAGAAAAACTTCTCATTGTAAAATATAAACTACATTTTTACATGCAAAAAAAATATAAGAGATAATAAGCATTAATAAAGACAAAATATGACTAAATTCTATGTTCTATAATGAATTTTATCCCTATAAACCTAGTCAATGGTGGTTCCCAAAAATTATTCCAAGAAATGTTTTTAAAAAATAACAAAACTCATGGAAGAGGGGTGATTCAAGTAATATCTATTAGGGCTATGGATGTTTGGCTAGTAGTATAACAATAATTAGATTATAATCAAAGGTATCTCTATTAGGGCTATGGATTCTTGGCTAGTGTCAAAGCAATGCTTGGCTACCCATGATTTATACTTAAAAGGTAAGAAAAAATATATAAGAAAACAAAGAGACCTCAACTTTTTTTTGATATTTGTTAAAACTCTCATAACAAGGGTATATAATTTTCAAAAAATCACACATGATATGATAAATTAAAAGGGTTAGTATGTTTCATGGATATGTCAAAGCCTCTTTAATTTTATATGATCTATTTATTTTCCTCTTATAAATTATATAATTTTTTCATGATGTATGGACCAAATATTATGGGTTATCAAATACTATGGAATATTTCCCCACTGAGTCACCATTTGTTGTGACCAACATACCCCATTTTCCAAATTTTCAAATGAGAAATCACTTTGGCCTCAATATCTCATTTTCATGAACTATTTTGATAAATTAGGTATATATTCAAGCTATGAGTCATTACCTTATGTTTAAGTCTAAATCAATATTGACATTGAATTATTATTACGGATCGTTGGATTTTAAGTCTAGGAATTTATCAAAATTAGGTGTTGATTTTATTATAGACTAACATACCTAACTAAGTATTTTCTCAAGATTATTTTGGATTTTTTAGTTGATATGTAATTTACAAGTTTAAATTAATTTTTCCACATCTCTTTTTTGTTTAAAATTTTCCAGATCAAAGATTAACAAATTAATATGAATATTTGATCTCCCTGAGTGAGCGAGATTAGTCCATGCATCATCATATATCTTTATTACAAATAATTTTTAAAAATTTGAGTGTATTTTTTCATTCAAGCTCATATGTGATCGAGGGACATCTATGTGTTATCATCCTAGTCACTCATGACCTATACAAAAAATAACTAAGGCACAAAACTCCCCATTTTTATGAGTTAGTGACATTAAGCCATGTCCTCGATCTAGCTTACTCTCCTTGCATATTAAATGAATAAGTCATATAACTCACCATGAGAGTGAATAAGTGAGAAAAATCCATGTGTTAACATCTTAATCATCCATAACTGAGAGGTACATACATAGATTATATAACTTGGTTACAAGCAAAATAAATGAGTCATCCATGTGTCGCCATCCTAATAATTTTTTTACCTATACATATAAAATATAGGTCACAAATTTTCCAAGAAAATGAACAAGTGAGAGTTATACATAGTCAACATCATATTCATCTATGGTTGATACATAAATAATCGAGGAAAATAAGTGAGAACCATCCACATGTCATCATCCCATTCATCTATATCTAACATCTAATTAGATAGACCACAAAGCTTAGTGACTAAGTGGACAAGTGATATTGAGTCACATGTTTATAGCTCATTGAGTTATGATCAATGGCCAAGGACATAAAGAACAAATATAAGTGACTAAGTGATATTAGGTCATGTGACATCTTCCAAATAATTAAATGTAAATAAGGAAATATAGATCCTGATTGTGTGATATAATGACATGTGCCATAATAGGTGACTAATAATTAAAAGGATATAATAAAGTACCACATGGAAAATAACCTATTAAAATATGGCCTCATAAATCAAATTTAAAATAAAATATAGACATGAAAAATTAATTGTTTGTAATTATTTCCCATGAAGGGAGGGTTTGGGGAAATGAATGTTTGATCCCAAATAAATCAACTACATACTTAGTCCCAAAATGTAAGATCAAAACCCATTTTATACTTGTTATCTTTATGAACTACTATTAGATCTCTCTTGTAACTAAAGGCACAAGATTTTTTGACTTCACATAATTATTTACAATAACTAAAATGGAAAATTTAAAAGGCAATCATGATCTATCCATATTCAGTTTTAGTGGTAGAACCAAGTATACAAAAATTATATTTATTTTAGATATATATGACCACAAAACTTAACATTATATAATTATATGGCTAGAGGTAGATACAACATAGCCATAATGGATGAATGACCAGTCAATCTGTATATATATATATATGTATATATACATACATATATATATATGTACATATATATATGTATATATACATACACACACACACATATATATATATATATATGTATGTATATATATATATGTATATATCTGTATATATATATATATATGTATATATGTATATACATATATATATATATGTATGTATGTATGTATATATATATGTGTGTGTGTATATATATATATGTATGTGTATATATATATGTATATGTATATATATATATATATATATATATATATATATATATATATGTATATATATATATGTGTGTGTGTATATATATATATATGATATGTTGGTGATCAAGGCAATAAGACTACATAATGCAACTTACAAACCATACGCATTCCCTTGTGTAGATTCCATTTTCAATTTATTTGTTATTGGGAGATTATTTGTGAACATTCTTCACCATCACCATATCCCTACCCCTTTGGTTTATGTGTTTGGAAAGGCTTTCAAGAAATATTATTGACTCCTAACATCCAATATGACCTATAATTAGTTAGTTATAGATGTTTGGTTAGATGATAAAAATGTCAATGATATGTTTAATAAATTGGAAACATAACTAAACAAGTTTATATTATGATCTCAAATCAAAAATATTCCAATTATAATATTCAAGATTGAAATTTTAATTGTCATGGCCTTATTGAATAGGTTATATAGATTTCCTAATATCAATTATATAAGGTAAATTTGGGCTCCTCTTTTGTAATATAATTATGGACACTAAAAGGATGCCTACTATAGGATATATTATTATTTTAAATCTCAAACACCAAATGGGTAAAATAGATAATAAGACAAATGACAATTTTTATATGATGTCATACCTACTAGATGCGATAACTGTTATAGTCACTCCTCCTAAGGAAGACCCAAGGGAAAATTAAATTTAGTATCATAAGAATTTAATATGTTATGACCATATAATATTATACATATATAAATTTAGAAAATATATTCAAATGATAACAAACATTCTATTATGTAATGTATAGGGCTATAAATGATCAATGTATACCTATAACTGAGTAATGTATGCCTAGGTTGTCAGACCATATTAAAAGGTTAATTGAGAATATGGGAGATTATTAGATATGTCCTAACCATACATTTATTATAATTGAATTAAAATATTAATCCCCTTTTATATTGCCTTGCTACATCCTAGATAAAATAGTTGTACAAGAAATAACTACCCAATTATCCAATAGTGTGGATAAATGTTGAAATCAACCAAGTTTATGGTTATCCATAAAACCCCTATCAGTGTAGGAATGAAATATTACACATAGTGGGAACATATTCATAAAATATAAAAGAACAAAAAATAATACAACTTTAGAAATACTAAATTTAGAAACTAGGATCTAAGATAGGTATTTGTGAAAACTTTTAACATTTATGGTAATATGACCTGAACTAGGTATGGGCATTAGACATACATACATGATATAATATTTTTGAATTAACTTGATGAATTTAAGGTATATAAAATTATTAAATAAGTAAACATGTATATCAAATGTTACTTTAGAATAAAACATGATCCTACCATTACTCCAGATGATGCTAAGGAAATAGATAAGTACGAGGAGGCTCCTCTAGTAAAAAAAGATAAAAATACATAGATAGATAAAAAAACTAATAGATAAAATATATAAAGGTATCCAAAAACCATAAATTTCCACTCTCATAACCCTCTCAATAGATATGGGTACACTTTTGATTCCAAAGAGACCCACTAACCCTACCTTACAAGCACCAAAAGAGCAATGAATAAAGTTACCTCGGGTAATAACTCCTCGTGATCCTTCACCAAATCCAATTAATACTTCTCCTCCTCCAATATTTAATTATAAGAGGTAAATTAGGAAGTTTATATCCATTTTAAAATATTTAAATATCACAAGAGTGAAGGAAATACCACAAAATTATGTATGTGTGCCATTAGGTCCTTTGTATACTAAGAATAAAGATGAACCTAAAAAAATAATAACTTAGTAGAAGAGCATAAGATGGATAGTATTGGAGATGATTTATTGTAAGTATAGGTTGAGGATTATTCTCCTATCCATTTAATTCCTTCTATATATGTTGAATAGTTATAATTAATAAACATAGTCAGTATAAGGTCTATTATTACTCTAATATCTACTAGGGAAGATAGTTCCAAAGAATACCTTAATACTACAATTGTTTATACATTATTGACAATATTGGTCCTACATATTTGCTTCAAAAAATAAGGAAATAATTTAAATTCAAGTTTTAGTCTCTTCCACTACAATAGATTTGGGAATAAGGGATCCTTCTGATAATATTCTAACAAAGGCTAGTTTTTAAGTTTCACATTATTTGATTTCTTATATTCTTAGTACCATTAGTAATATAGGATATTATTATGCTTTGATCACTTAATTTTTTCAAACATTAACATAGGCCCCAATGATTCCTTTGTTTATTCTCACTATTGACCAAAAAACCACACAAGTTGATGTAAATTTTGAAGACTTAGTATCTAAATCTATTTTTGCTACCTAGTCAATGCAAACAAGGACTTATACTTAGCTAGAGATACAAATTACATAGACAAATCAAACATATTATTTAGTTTTTTATTTTATAGTAAATTGGATTTAACCAAGTATAATATTTAGATACTTCCCCCCCCCAACTAATAAAGATTACATGTTAGAGAAAGGATCTGCCTACTTTTATATAACCCCCTACATTCTCTACTTCATCCTCCATAGTTAATATTCCATATTTAGTAATATAACCCATAGGAAAAACTACACCCTCTACTTATTCATATCCAATCCAAACTATAGATAAAAATATAATGCTTCTCCCTTTATGGATTAAAAAATTGGAGGAAGAAAAATCAACAAGGATAGATTTAGTTGTCACTAAATAGCCAAAATTTTCCATGTAGTTTTATAGAGTCACTAATACATTAAAAAGAGTGAGGAATAATGTAGTGATGGTTGATTTAAAGCCTACTGAACTTGAAAAATAGGTGGAATTGTTTTCATTAATAGATAAAAGGAAAATGAATCTAGGAGATGTAGATGAGTATAAAGAATATCCTATTTTAATGGTTGGTACAATGGTAAGAGTGATCAATCAGATTGTCAAGAGTTTGTAGCAATATAAAAAGAGGATAAAAGAGAATAATATAATTTATCCCCCCATATATATAATTTAAAATCTATAAATCTCTACTAGGACAATGTAACACATCTTGTGATCCATCCAATAAGCAAGATCACCGTCTCAACCAATATGGGGAGATCTGGTCAAATTTCATGAATTAATGAAATAGTAGGATGATAAATTAAGATTCATAGGAAAATTAACTCTACTAAAGGCATACCAACACTTAAATTTACTCCTATCACCTGATGTCCCTCTTACTTAGGATCATGTAAGTACCAAAATGGTTTATTTGGTATAATGGCATCAAGAAATATAAGGGTTGGTTCAATAATTTTCAAACTAAAAGTAGAGGACTATTAATTTTCTCAAATATATAAGGATAAAATTTTTTTATACACCACAAGTGAAAATAGTCACCAAACCCATTTTTAGAGTTTGTTACATATTGCAAGCAATAACTTTAAAGTAAAAGTGGATAACACCACTTCTAGAACCAATTAATAGGTGATACAATTGATTACATTTTACAAATATAAGGTGGCCTAGAAATAAACAATGAATGCCTCTTTTACATCTTCCATGGATATATACAAGATGTTGATGGACAAAATTCCAACATTATTCAAAACATCCATCATTGATTTTGAGGCTATTGATTTGTATTTTTTAGCAATCATAAGTGGATAAAAAATTTATAGGGACAAGGGTAGTTTGTATCTTTAGTGGGAGCATAATTATCTCAAGATCAACCTTTGAAAACTCTTTCATATATGTTCCTTATATATACTATAATGTATACTTATATAGGACCAATGCTTGTTACCTTGCCAAACACTATGCCTCGAGTGCCACCTTCAATAAAACTACCACCTCATTTCAAACTCCATTGAAAATCATTATGCATGTTACTTGAATGTGACATTTCATGGTGACATTTTAGTTGTTTGAGTTAAAATTGTACTGGAAATTCCAATTAAGACTTTGTAAAAGTCTTGTTATATTTTTGTTAGTTACGACTTATTTTGTATGAAAATATTTTGTGTAAATTAGTATTATATTTAATATATTGTATTCATGCACAAATTTCATGATTTTTAGCACACAATCCTAATTTAGACCTATAAAATTAGATTGAACTTCATGGATAAGGTGTCCCCATCCCAATATATAAGTACATGTTTTTTAACATTTTAAAGAGAGGAGGATTTTACAAGTAATATAATATAGGAAAGTTTTTAACTATTCTATAATTTTGCATTAAAGGTATATCTCTTCCAAAAAAATTTACTACGTGAATCATTTTCTAAAATTATTCAAATTGAATGAATTTTTAGTTTGAATTATCATTAATTATAGATAATACATATTACTATTTAGGGGCATAGGATATGTAATGAGATATGGTTATAAACATATATTTTATTATATGCAATGATTATGTTGAAACTATTTCCTTTCATGACTAACTGTATTTGTGTGTATATTGTTCTAACAATGATTTACATCAAATATTAGTTCTTAACATTTGCTCAGTTTAATATAAAAAAGGCTTACTTACAAGGGTTTAGACCTCAATTGAGTCATAGAGAAATTTATTTACTACCTTAACCTTATTTTATCTTTTTTGGATATATTCACTTTAGGTTATATCCACCCATCCATCCAAAATAGAATCCAGACATCTTTCACATTTTAGCCATCCATGATTAATACTCTGCTCACCACTATTCCACCACATGGTTATTTATAAAACTTAAGCAAAAAGGTCATGCCTTGAAGTGAATCTTTAATGGATCCTATAACATTAGGTACCTTCCCATTAAAACCCTTGGTATGCATAAAACCCACATTAATACCTTCCAAACTAACAATGCCAATCTAATGATGAAAATGTAAAATCAATCTTGGAATTAAAAATTAGTCCTTAAAAATGTCAATGGGGAGTGACAAATACAAATTCCCACCCACCATCCCTTAGAGATGCATAGGATAATCTTACTCCTCAACCCACACTTATTAATATATTCATTAAACACATTAAAAATATACCATTGTTTACTCAAATTATAAGCATAGACATCTATTATATCACTCATATTATCACCTATAATCAATATATTGATTTTAATTTGCATTTGAAAGCTTTTGGTAACCTTTACAAATATTAGATTAAGATAAAAACCTTCACTACTATCAAAATTATAGTTGAAACATTTCTAGGTGATGCTATAGATTGGTATAATCAACCTAATTATAGTATTATATATAACTTAAGAAACTTAGTTAATGCAATGTTTCATGAATTTTAAACTAATGATCTTCCTAAAAATTGTTTAGCCCATTTCATTAATTTTAAATAGGTAGAATCCAAAACTACCCAAACTTTCATTAAGCTTTGGAAATCATTATATAATAAAGTCAAGCACAACATGTCAAAAGACAATGTCATTCATTTTTTCACTAATGATCTTCATCTTAAACTCAAATATAGAGTCAAGAGACTCTCTCCAAAATCTTTGGAAGATGCCTTAGATCAAGGTAAACACCAAGATTTCTTCATAAGGTTAATTGATCCTTGCCAACCAACATTATGAACTCATATGATTATGAGATATTAAAAATACATGATATCAATGATGGTGTTATAAAAACTTATGATTATACACATGCCATTCATGATATTTTTCCAAGTGGTTTTGATGAGCTAAATATTTCCCAAACTTTCATGGAAAGTCCCTTTTATCCTCTTCTCTCTTCATCATCATACATAAGAAATGTTGATCTTCATAAACCTCTTTCCCCAGTGTAAATCCAAAAACATTTTCTTAAACCTTTAGTAAGATAACTTGACCCTACCCACCTACCAAAAATTAATGATCCATAAATTTTTATTAGTATCATACAAGTTGGGGACGTTCTCATTAAACATGTAGGAAACTTAGGAACTTTGATTTTAACTTTATCCTTGGTCCAAATTTTGATCATGAAACTATGGTTCAAAAACATCAATAAGCCTATGACAAGGTAAAATTTCACATGATTCCAATTTTAAGCATGATATTTTCAATTATGCTAATGCCCACCTTGCCATGTATAAAGACCCACTTTTAAATCATCCATCTATTATTACTCAACTTCCTTCTTCTAATATTATGGAAATATCAATTGATCCTCACTCTTTAAACTAATGATTAAAATATGGTTAACATGAACAATATGAAACATGTAGTATATTACATTGATCCTTATCCAAATTATAATTATAATAATTTTTCCACTTATCAAACTATAAAAGAAACATATCTATCTCATTTTATGAATCTTGAGTATATGATATTCAACACCAACTCATATCCTATGATTAGATTCAACTAGATTCCTACATTCACCCACATTATCAATAGTTCAAACTATATTGACCACCTCAATATAGTATAGTAGTCATTCACCAATTGAATCAGCTAACTCAATACTTATGTTTAATTCATTCCTCCATTGTTGCTACATTAGGCAACCTGATCTAAATCAACTACATCAACCAATTTGATATACTAAATTATTCCTAGATCTGAACCAACTACATTAGCCAGATTGATCAATCTATTTCTATTCCTAATTTTACTACTATTGTATCAACCATCTCAATTCAGGTAGTTTATAAATATCCTATATAACAAACTACATCAAGTAAGTCAATAAAGTTTGATGCCCATGGCCAAACTACATCAAGCAAATCAAAATAACACATCTATGTTTATACTCCATTTAAGTGTAATTCAACCCCTCCATCAACTAAATTAGTTTAATATTACACACTTTTATATTAGTATAGTCCAATAACCATAGGATATGATGAGTGGGGTCCCTTTATATAACTCTCTTGAATTTCCTCTTAGAATACTTTTCTTGAGCTCATGAGGAATTTACCTTGTCATCATAATCACTTGATTAAAATTTTGTTTAGAATGAATATTCCTCTACCTCTTCCAATAGGGAAAGAACTCACCTTGTCTAGATCTAAGGATAGTATCTTTCAATATCATGAATAAATTTCCATACAAGTTGATGAAAATTTATATGATTATCTTTACCTTTATTTACTTATTTATTCTATGCTTCTTAATGAAATATTACTTCATGAAAATGATCCTACTCTATCATTAGTGTTCAAGTAGGTGATATCAAATTCAAGGATGCCTTTATTGATGAAATTTCAGGTACTTGTGTCACTTACATTGAATTCATTAAGATACTTGGATATTGTGAATGCAATCTTAAACCTAACCAAATCACATGTCAAGGCTATGATTGAAGACAAATGCCTCCTCTTGGTTGTGTTTGAATCCTTATCATGGTCCTTTCTATCATGTTTTTATTTAAGGTCACAATATTTAACTTTATAATATCCTATAAAATTTTACTTGGTCAAACATGGATGCATCACATGAGATTCATCACCTCTTTTCATGTAAGTGTGTCAAGTTTCCCCATAAAGGTGCTATATAAAATATTCAAGGAGATAATAACCCTTTGAATTTTGAACAATTTTAAGAACATGGTTTCTTTAAAATATATACCCTTGAACCTTTGACTAGCATTCCCTTTCATTAATATCAATGATTTTGTTATCTTATTCATTCTAACTTAGGTTATAATGGACACCCCAAACTTGTGGGCAATGCACCACCTAAACTTTTATATTTTAATGATGATGATCCCAATGATATTAGTCTTAAGATCAAAACCTAAAATCTCCCCTCTGAATTTATCACTTAGTTACGTCATTATGTATGGCCTTGATCTTATTATAATTTAACTAATGAAATTAATACTTTTATAGTCATGCGTAAATAATCAATTCCTTGTGATTCTTTGACTAACAGAGTAATTCATGCCTTCCATATTGATATTCATACATCTAATTATGATGATGGTTATTTTCTAGATGATCTAATATTAGATTATTATGCCCAAGTCAAGGATGTATAAATCCTTTTCTATAGATATTCTTTACAACATTCATATGATTCTAATTTAAATTTACATAGTTTTCATTTATTATATGAAGTTCCTTCTCATTCTACTACACCTAACATTATTTATTCTTCCATTGATGTTTAGAGGTCTAAGATGGAGTAGGTACTAAATTATTCCCATTCTAATTTATTCACCTCAAATCCTCTTCAAAGTATTCTCCTTGATTAATATATGAAGGTACCATACTAGTTTTCTATATTTTATGGTACTTTGAGTGTCTTTCCTCTCGAGATGTCAACCACATTACTCTAATAGGTGTTGAGTTTATAAATTATAGATGTAAATCCTACTCAATATCCTAATCTTAGATGTTTTTAATATGATGATATAGTTGATGAATTCATACCCATTCCTCAACATGACATTCTACCTAGATGATGGAAATATGAGCCATATTATGAGTTTCACAAAATAGCCAATCATTAGGCCAAGGATTATCAATAATACTAAAGATTCCTAGAACAATAGTAATGATAGTATTATGTTATTAGCATATATAGTATACATCCATATTTAGTTACTCTTTAACTCATTTATTGATTCATGACATGACTACACATACTTCAACACACTACTAATAATTTTTATTTTACATTAATGCACTTCATCCTAAAGCAATGTAGCCTTATATTGATAATAAATTTCCACCTCTTAAGATATATCTATAGTATATCCCAAAACATGGGGAATTTTATTTCCTTTTTAATCACTACACCACATCATATAGATAGATATAGAGCACTCGAACAACATTTTTGTGATTTTTTATAGTTTACACTTCACCTTCTCAACAACATTATCAAAATAATTATTGAATGAAGGCTTGTTATTATCATATACATTCTCTTATATTATAGGATATTCACCACATACAAGCATAGGTTCCTCACATTTATTGCCCCTCATAGGAGGCACCATGTCCTTCTCCTCCTCATATTCTTACTTCTTCATAGAGATCATGTGTTAGGAATTCCTTGCATGAATCTCTATGAAGATAGATGAGATTATGATTAGAGATAGTTATCAAATAAATCAATATTTATATGATATTCTTGATGATGTATGTTAAGATATATATTAACATTACTAAGCACATATTTGTGTCATATCACATTATTACTGACATTATCATATGATTGGATTTGATATTTACAATTCATTATAATAATTTTTGATGCCTTTTTATATATCTCATTTATATTATGGTTCTTTTTATTTTAGTTATTTAATTATATACATTTACTCTACATGTATGATATATTTCTTACACCATTGTTTTGTTACTTTAAAAATTCACTCAAAAGTTGAGCATAGGTAAGACCTTCTAGTTTTCTTTTATTATACTTTTATTTTTGTCTATTTATGATAACCATTTATATTCCCCCTCATTTTGGATGATCACTACTTTCATTATTACTTGTGTTATCTCTTTTGTAAGATAATAAATCTTACTCATGACTTGGATACCATAGAATAGTCCACACCACTTTCAATGCATTATGTTTATGTCCATGTGATTAGATATAGATCATGACCATAATTGTAGAAATTATTACATAAATTAATCATCTATGATATCCATATTCCCTTTATTTCCCTTCATTTGACACACACATAGGTCAATTTTGAGATTTCACACTCGCTTGTGGGCAAGTCTAGGAATTTTTAAACACCATGGTCTTTCAATACATCTCTATAGTGACCAAGTGTAAGCTCTATTATTTTCATCACTTATTTTAATCATGATTAGTTTTTTGAATCCATATGGAGGATGGATCTAAAAAATGATAAAAATAAAAAACCATATTGTAAAATATATAAAAGTCAATGATAAAAAGTCAAAAATCATCTTGCAAGTTTGCTCACACTAAAATACATGATATTTACTTTTGAAAATCTTATATTCTAGTTAAAACTCTCTACAATAATAGCTAGCCTCATGATAGATCAAATTTCCATTTGGGTGTAGTGGGTTAGTAGATTGGATATGAGGTCTCATTATATCATATAATGATACCTAATTTCTTAAACACGTACCCAATCTTTGCATTAGATCAAAGACTCTGTAAAGGGTCCTAAGGAATGGGGAACACATTATAGGAAGGTAGGAACATTTTTTAATTTTTATTCATATAACCTTCATATAATGATCTACGTAATTCAATTATTAGCCCAAATTTAATGTTTGGCATCTGAAGTGTCTTAGGTCCTTGATGTCAACATTTTTTGCACTTTGAACATTTATTTAACATGTCTCATTATTATTAGGGATTTAAAAATCACCCATGTGTCATCTCACACTATCTATTTACATCATATTATCCCTAATATTCCCCTTGATGGATATAACTTTTAGCCAATCATATCCTTGATCACATCTCATATTTCACACCTTTTAGTTTTCCTTTTATGAGTTGTAGTGTAAGACCTTGGATATGACTAAGATTTTCTTAAATAATAACCATATTAGCTTATCCCACCATCTTATTTCCATCCCTAATATGTCACTAGGTGGTCATACTTTCTTACCTGACATGCTAGCACAAGTACTAAGTTTGATTTATCACTCTTTTAGAGTTTCTTCATGTTTTAATTTATCTATATTTTTGGGTATTTTTATTTTATAAATATTTATTTGCATATTTATCATTCATTTATATTTCACTTAATTTAATATTTATTTTGAGTTTGTCATTCATTTACTTATAATATCTTATATATCTCATATTTTGTGGTGTGTTTTAAATTCATTTTACCATTTAATTTATAATTTATTTTCCAATTTTTAATCTACAACTATTTCATTTTGTCATTTTTCATTGTTACTATATGTGAACATAGGATTACAATAAGGGAAGATTAGTATAGTGTTAGTGTATGAAATCAAAATCCAAAATAGCACACTAATAGCTAACATCGTAATCCTATCTCAAAGGGGGAGCATAATGAACAAAACTTAATGGAAAACACAACTACAATAAAAAAATAAAAATGATCTTTCACATTGTTTGGATGCTCTGAATGGCTTGTTTAAGTGGCTTGCTCATATTATGTTCAATGAGTCTTCATAAAAGGAGGCTTAGATATATCCTCTTCTCCTTGGAACCAATGGATTTGTGATGAATTTGGCTTGGATAAAAAATTGGGCATGATAAAACCAAATCAATGGCTTGATAGAGGTTTTTAGCATTATAAATTTACATGAAAATAGCTTAAAATTATGAGTGTGAGGCCTTTTATTTATGTATTTTTGAAAATGATCAAAATGAGCCTAAACTATCCATCTCTAGATGAAAAATGTGCAAATAAGAATCCATTAAATTTTGGACTATAAAATCAATAAATTCCCTCATAAATATTTGGGATAGAGAGGCATGTGATGGCTTAATCAGATATTTTATGCATTTATGGCCTAGGGATGCCTTCCCAAAAAATGATGTCACTTGATGATGTATAAACTCATAATAAATTTTCAACAATCAATATTTAAAAATTTCCATGCAATTCTTAATTAGGATCATGATTCAAATTAATATCTTAAACATGATTTATCAATTTTGGTGTAAATCTTGGCAATTGGTGCACAAATTAATCAAACTAGTCAAAATGTTGTATTATTAGCTCAAAATTTGACTGGATTAGAATTAGGATACAATGTTAGATGAATTATAGCCATTATTATATTTAGGATGTTTCTAACATAAACTAACAAAGGCACATGCCTTCTGGTGGGGAATATGGAAGGAAAGAAATAACTGAATATTTAGAAACAAAGAGCTCCCTGGATGGGTGGTTGGCCAGAACATCATTAGAGCTCTGAAGGAAAATTTTTCCTCTCAAAAAAATCTAAGCTCTAATCTCAATGTGGATAATCCCCTGAGGAAGGATATTATTCTTGGTAAACCTGATAACCCCAGATCAGGTGTGACTTGGATTAGTCCACCTCAAGATTGGATTAAAGGTAACTTTGACGGTGCAGCAAAAGGGAACCCGGGAAATCCTAGTTATGGTGGTGTTCTGAGAAACCATGTGGGAATGGTTATTGATGCTATTGCAATCCCCATTGGTATATCTAACTGCCACATTGCCGAAGCTACAGCTGCCCTCCAGACCCTTAAATTAGCTGTGACTCGGGATATTCCAAATTGTGGCTTGAAGGGGACTCTTTGAATGTTATAAATATCCTTAATAATAAGAATATTGTGTCTTGGACCATAGAGGATAAGGTAAAGGAGATGAAAACTCTTTTGAATAAATTTGAAGAAATAAAAATCACCCATACCTACCATGAAGCCAATGGTGTTGCAGATTGGCTTGCTAATTGTGATGTCCGGGAAGGGCAAAAAATGAGGTGGGATGAAACCTTAGTAAGGAACGTGGATTTAAGGGTGATCATTCTTCTCGATGCCACACATGTGAAAGAAGGTAGGATTGGAGTGTAATAAAATCTTAATGAGTAGGAGGAGTGGCAGCATGGGGAAAAGAACCCAATTATTAAAGAGAAAGGCCCTCAAGAGGGAGAAGCGGATCCTGAAAAGCCATAAACAAATTCGACGTCCCAATCAACTTGACAGCAGGAGGATCTAGGGTAATATCCACAGTAATCAGGATTCTAAGAAAATGAGTATGGCACGTGAAAGGAAGGGAGAACCCTATAAACAGGAGCCTAAGAGCTGTGCAGAATGGAGAGAGAAACATCAAGTCTGGAGAATTTTGCAGAAAGGAAATGTTATGAGCTACATGGAAAGACTCCACGGCTCTAAACCGCATATCACGACGGCCTTCTTCAAAAATTGGTCTGATGACAGGGTCACCCTGCATGGTATAACTGTAAATTTAACTAAGGATTTTCTTGCTGAGGTTACAGGGTTGTCAATGGAAGGAATCAAATTTTCAAAGCAGACCAGCATTTCGAATGAGGCATTTTGTAAGTTCCCCAAAACGGATGAAGAGGAGTAGAAGTTGGTCAAGAATGGGGATTTTTATGAGCTGGATCAGATTAAAGAGATTTAGAGGGACATCCTAAGCTATATAAGGGAGTACTTCATCCTGGACGGAAGAAGCAAACGAGTGCATAAGTTCCATTTTGTCTTCCTCAACCACTTTAGGCATAAGTTTAGCTTGTCTTTTCCTTTCTATCTTCGCTACTCCCTGATTCAAATCCTTTATGCTCATAGGAAAAAGGATTTGCGCCCTATTCTTCACGAAGGCCTTATTCTGCTTATTGAAGGCTATTGCAAGAATAGGGCACTAGTTAAGTATCCCAAACAGGGGAAAAATAAGTTGCCAAGGAATAAAAAGAATGAAAATGTAAGCAGAAGAGGAAAAATTAAGACCCCTAGTCCTAATAAATAGAATGCAGAAGAAGAAAGGGGTCGGGAGAGAATTGAAGAACCCGAGGAGGAAAAACCGAAGGAAGAAGATGGAACAGAGAGATGGGACACCAATTCTAGTAATGATGAAGAAGGATCTGAGGAAATTGAAAAAGATAAATTCAATACAGAGGAGTATTCTATTATCAGAACAAAAGAGATGGAGGAAAACCAGAAAGTGGCGGAGGATGACACTATCCAAGAAGATCCTGGTGAGGACCCAACTTCTAAGAATGAAAAGGAAATCTCTGTCCAGGAAGATATTCAAAATATGGAGATGGAAATTGAAGATGGAATCAATGAGCGGGAACAAAAGAGCCAAGAAGACTTCTTTGAAGAAGCTAGGAATAGCCCAAATAAAAAGTCTGAGGATTGGAGAGGGAAGAATTAGAATGATGAAATACACACTCCTATGACTTGGGTTAACAGTAAAGCTGAGTCTTCTTCCCAATTAGATTCCTGGTTGTGTAGGGAGATCATTGATCTCAAGAAAAAAGTGGAAATTTTGGAAGATTCTCTGAAAGCTGCTTGGAACAAAGTAAACAACATGGAAAATCAGTTAAGCGAGATCCCTGTGAAGCTCAAAGCTTACGAAAACAACCTTTGGGAGCTAATAAAGGATAATAGAAAGAAAATGGAGGAAGTAACGTCCAAAATTTGTGAAACTGCTATCAATATAGGTAAACGAGCCAATGAGGAGACCAAAGCACTAGAGGGTCCCAGCAAAAGGACAAGGCAAAGTTCCAGAAAGAAAGATACACAAAAAGGAGCTTTGCTAGAGGTTACCACCCAGGAAACTACTTTGAAAGAAAAAGAAGCCATGAACTTGATACTGGAACTGGATGAATAATCTGGTCTTTCTTGTTGGTTAAGAAACTGGTACTGATCTTTGTTCTTCTTTTGTTAGCTTTTGTTTGTTGTACCACCAGACTTCTATTTCTGGGTTTTGACCGAACGTATCTCTTATGGTTTCAAGACCATTCAAAACCTGTTTTTGCTACCTCACTGTAGTGTTTTTTAGGCGTTGCCTGTGGGCTTAGTTGTTCTTATTTTGCTCTCTGTTAAAGGGTTTCGGGGCCCCTTCAAACCTGCTTTTACCTCTAATCTAAAACAAAGGCACATGCCTCGTGTAATAATTTTGGTAAAAAAGAGTAATCCACAGCACCTAGGTATGAAAATGTCATTTTAACTCAAAATGATCTGATCAAAGTTAGTTATCTCATAAAATGCATTACCCTATTTAGGGACACATTAGCCAAAATTAGCACTTATATATTACAAATTTGAACTATTTAATAAATTTTAGTTTTTTTAGGCCAAATTGTGCATTTTGGTAGAAATTAGTCTAAATCTTAGTTGGAGGTCATTGGTTGCCAATTTTAGGTGTCTACAATTTTCCTCTATTTGTGAAGGCATTGAAATATATAAGCATAGTAAAATATTCTCAAAGAATAAAAAGGTATTGTATACCTAAAACTTCAATAATAATGGATGAATTATATGATGCCCCCTTGAGGGAATGATTAGCATAAGTAGATCAGAAAATGGTCCCTCGAAAGAAAGAAGCAAAATGAGGGGACCAAACATATGAAGATGATGGGGTGAGAACACAATGAGTGTAAAAAAGTAGTCAAAATAACTACGAATTCAAGTGGGATGGTGTAAAATGGTTTACACAAAGGTGATTATAAGCATTGTACCCTGATAGTGACAAGGTGGTATGATAACACAATGAATTTCCCAAAAGCATCTAGAATCATTAAAAAGATGACGATGCCCCAGTTAAGATAGGCAAACATGATAATAACATGCCCCTATTTGGGAAAAAATAAATTAAATTAGTGAGAACACAATTATTTTCCCAAAGTCAGTTATAATCATTGAGAAATGAAGGTGGGATGGTATATAATTATTTTCCTATAGTAGTTATGATCATTAGACCCTGATTATGGAAATCATGATTGATTGGATGATGATGAAAACATGATGTGGGTAACTTGATACAAAGGATAAAGATGAATTGGGATAATCTGCTAGTAGGGATATGCTCATCTAAACTAACAAAGTTTGAAATTATTTCATTATTTAATTACTTTATGTGGGATATGATAGGGATTGCTAATGCCAATACCGATGAGATATTGATTCCACCATTTTTGAGTAGACTTCCTAAAGTTAATGTTTTTTGTATCACTATATGGTAGGCATCATGATATAACACCATGAGGACTAGGATGAAATATGCATAAGGATTGGACTCCCATAATCTAATTTTCAAGGGAAAATAATGCACCAATGATAAACACCATGATGATAATGTAGACATATAAATATGGATGGATTCAAGTATAAATACATAAGGAATCACCTAATAAATTCATATAGATTGAATCGAGGAAATATTACCAAAAGTAAACAAAAAATCACACAAATAATAAATAAAACAAACAAGTAAAGAAATAAACAAATAACAATTAGTCTAAATGTTATTACAAACAACATGGTGAACATTGCCCCTAAAAAATAGGGGACAACTTAACAAATAAACATAATAGGGAAATAGAAGAAAAGGAAGGGGGAGGCCAAGCTATCTCTATGCACTAGGCAAGTAGATTTTGCCTACATAGTTCCATAGATGTTATATCTAATAAAAACTTTAGGCTAAATGTAGTAATTCTAGGAATTAGGAAGAAAATGATAACTGATGAAAAACAAATATAATGGATGTGATAGAAGAATAGGAATGGTATTGTAAAATGGTAATTACATGGGAGAAAAGGCCAAAAGGGATGTGTAAACTAAGTGATAAGTTATTTTTTGGTGACTTAGTAAGGGTTACCAGAATCCTTAAGGTAAAAAAGTCAATATTTTTTTTTTTCTAAAGATTTTACAAATATTTTTGAAATTTTTGAGTATCTCAACTTAGTCAAGAATGATGAGAAACTAAATGGTCCAAGATAATAAAATAGTGAGAGCATTACATAATATGCTCTTAAAATGGTGAGATCATGGCTAAGGTTGCTCACAAAATAGTAAGAGCATTGTTTAGGTTGATCATAAAATGGTGAGAGCATAGCTTAGGTTACTCAAAAAATGATGAGAAAGTCACTTAGGTTTCTCACAAAATGGTGAGAGTGTGGCTTAGGCTGACTAAGCTGATCTCAAAAAGTATCGAGTGTTGTCTATATAGTCCTAGGATGAGACCTCAAGTCATTGTAATTCTTCCCTATAGTGGAAGAATCTAACACGTGTAGCATCCAACTAAAAAAAGCATGCACAATTGGTATAAAGTCATAGTAAAACATAGGGAATGGCTAGTTGGTATGTTAAGGAATGATAAAAAAATGTTACCCCTAGTTTTCCCATAGGTGATTATAACTAGGATATAAAGACATAGGTCAATGGTACTAATTTTACTATAGGTGGTTATAATTAGTAGCAAGGCCAATGAGACACTAATTTTTCCATAGGCAATTATAATTAGGCACACTTGGTATAAAGAATAGAACAAGAAATGAAGGATGCAATTGTCAAACTGTTATCTTACTTCTCCAAAATATCACCTCTATTGGAATTTTGAATCTACTATCTAAACTAAATTTAATTCTTTTTTTTCTAAAAAACATAAATGGAACTAAATGGAATGGAACCCTAGTTTATAGGGTTGGGTAGAGAGGGAGAAAATAACTTGGTTGATGGGAAAGGTATGGTAGAACAGATAAGTGGTAGCCTAGTAGGATGGTAAAGTGGTATAGTTTAAAGAAGAAGATTGATAAAATGATGTGACTTAGAATGGTCTTTATAGACAATACACAAATTCACTTAATCATAGTACTGATTGAGGTGGATAATGTTCATTATCTCATCAAGTTCATTTCCATCTAGTGTGATGAGCCTATATGCTTATGTTCTATAGTTTTCCATAATGATGAAAGGACCAACCTAGATGGGTTTGAACTTGCCTTTATGCTTCTTTTTGGCTGTGATATTCTTTTGGTTTTCTTTAAGGATAAGATCACCAAGTTCAAATTCTCTATGTTTCATGCACCACTTGTAGTGGCCTCAAAGTTAGTTTTAATAGGCTTGGATATTATTCACTACATCCATGTATTTCTCATCAAGTAACTCTAGCTTTTGCAGGTGAGCTACTTAATAGTTATTATCATACAGGACATGCTTGAAAGAGATACATAGAGAATCTAACTCAACCTTAATGGGAAGAATTAATTTTGTACCATAAATAAGTATGGAGTGGCTCCTATAGGTGTATGATGATTAGTACAGTACGCCCAAAGGGAATAAAATATTTGAAGGTATCAATCATGACCAACATCATTGATAATATTTTTGAGAATGTTGATAATAGTTTTTTGATGCTTTGACCTATCAATTATCTTGAGGGTAATATGCCATAAAAAAATATTGTGTGATGTTGTATTCATAACATAGCATTTTGACATCCTTATTCTTGAACGATCCTCCATTAATATATATAATGTTAGAAGGGATACCATAGTGGTAAATGAGATGGTTGAAAATGAACTTGGAAATTTTCTTTCCAATCACCTAAGTGAGGGGTATAGCTTTAACCCACTTAGTGAAATATTTTGTGGTGGTACAGATATGTTTATGGCCATCAAATGAGGTAGGATTGATCTTCCCAATGAGGTTGAGGCCCCATATAGTAAATAGCCATGGTGTCAACATTGGTTTCAGAGTCTTGGCCAAGGCATGAATCAGATTGGCATGTCATTGACACTTGTCACACTTATTTACATATACAACTACATATATATCCATTATGGGATAATAATAACAATACACAAGAGATTTTTGGATAAGACTATGATACTAGTGTGGATTCCACATATTCTTTTGTGAACTTCCTATAATGTTAGTGTAGATTCTACTGAAGTTAAATAATAAAGTAGAGTTTCATCAAAACTATGATGGTAAAGGGTTGATCAAAGTAAGGTATAACAAGTGGTTTAGTGGATGAAATCTTTGGATTTATTTTAAAATAGGTGAAGTTGTATAACTTAGTCATAGAAGTAGTTATAAAGGTCTAAATACTAGATAGAGCTAGGACCAACAATATCATAGATCATCATGATAGTTAAAGGTTCATGAATTGATACTAGTAAATTATCGATAAGGAACTGATACTCTTTAGTCATGTCTTTTTGGCAAATCGTAGATCCAATAGTAGCCATAGCATCTATGATTATATTACTAGCCCTAGGTATAAGTTCAAATTAGACATCAGCAATCTATCATTTGAGAGTGTTTACCATGGAGTTTTATGGAACCAAATTATCATCTTTGGTCTAAAAGTGGTTTGTAACTTGATCGTTGATCAACTGAGAATCACCATAAACCTTGAGATGAGATATGTTCCATTATACCACTTGTGAAAGTCTTGTAACAAGTGATTCATATTTGGCCATCTTGTTGGTACAAGGAATGTTGATCTTGAATGATTTATGGATTAGATCCCCCTATGGTGTGATAAATAAATGGCCTGCCCCTAATAAATAAAAGGCCTACCATTGAGCATACCATTTGTGAACATAGGATTGCAATAAGGGGAGATTAATATAGTATTAGTGTATCAAATCAAAATCCAAAATAACACACTAATAGCTAACACCTTAACCATATCTCAAGGGGGAGAGTAATAAACAAAAATAAATGGAAAACACAATTAGAATACAAAATATAAATGATCTTTCACCTTCCTTGGATACTCTGAATGGCCTGTTGAAGTGGCTTGCTCAGCTTGTGCTTAATGAGTCTTCATCAAAGGAGGCTTAGATATCTCCTCTTCTCCTTAGAACTAATGGATTTGTGATTAATTTGTATTGTCTCAATAATTGGGCATGATAACACTATATCAATGGCTTGAGATAGCTTTTTAGCATTATAATTTTACAATAAAAGAGATTAAAATTATGAGTGTAAGGCCTTCTATTTATATATTTTTGCAAATGATCACAATGAACCTAAACCATCCATCTCAAGATGAAGATGTGTGGCTAAGAATAAATTCAATTTTTTAGGCCAAAATCAATAAATTCCCACATAAATATTTGGGATTTAGAGGCATTAAATAGGAATGAGGGGGCTTAATCATATATTTTATGCATTTATGGCTTAGGGATGCCTTCCTAAAAAATGATGTCACTTGATGATATGAAAACTCATTATTAATTTCCAAAAAGAAATATTCAACAAGTTCCATGGAATTCATAATTAGTTGCATGATTCAAATTAATAGTCCTTAAATAAGATTTATCAATTTTGGTGTAAATCTTGGTAATTAGTGCAAAAATTAATCAAACTAGTCAAAATGTCATATTATTGGCTCAAAATTTGACTAGATTGGAATTAGGATGCAATGTTAGATGAATTGGAATATTTATCCAATTTAGTATGTTTCTAAAATAAAATAATAAAGGCATGTGCCTTGTGAAATAAATCTGGTATAAAAGAGCAATCCATAGCACCCAAGTACGAAAATGTCATTTTAACTTGAAATGATCTGATCAAAGTTAGCTTTTTCATAAAATTCATTACCTTATTTAGGGATAATTTAGTCAAAATTGGCACTTGTATATGATAAATTCAAACCATTTAATGCATTTTAGTATTTTTAGGCCAAACTATACATTTTGGTAGAAATTTGTCTGAAGCCTAGTTGGAGGTCATTAGTGGCCAGTTTTAGGTGTCTACACTATCATGATTTTTGACCATGAATTTTATCACATTTTTAAAAAATAATAAAACATATATATTTTATTTTCACATAGCATAATCAATAATAAACACATGTGCTATAAATAAAATATATCCATAAATAACATCCATGAGTCATAATAAGACACACTCTAAATATATATGGCTCAAAATTTTGTACATCTCAGTATAAAATGATAGAATATAGTAAAAAACCAGCTACATATCTAAGGTCCACCATATGAATCCAATAAAAGACATGATACATTACACATAGAGGCACGATATTATTATCTTTACTAACTTCATTGTAGTGATTGCATCCACAATCATAGGCCTTAGACCTACCCTTATAGATTGACCATTTAGGCATGTAATCTCGACATTTAGAGAACTATATATAAATGAGTCACTCTCTCATAAACAAAATTCTACCATGATTTTACATCTCCCTGGCCCACTTATAGTGGTGCTACAACTTGATAAGCTACCCTAACTAGCCTAAACTAGTTAGCATATGTCTAGGCTAAAGGCACCAAAAGATCAATCAATTATGTAGTATCATTATATGGTAACATGACATCTAATATATCATTATAGTAGAATTTTTAAAACAAAAACTAAAATAACATAGTATCTCATATACAATACAAATATCCTTATATATATATATATATATATATAGCATATATTTCTATATATCCATATAAAATTTAATAAATCAACATAAATAAAATTTCCTCATCCATAATAGTACCATCACCTTGATTATCTAACACCTTCTAGGTGTCATGACTCTAAGGATATGTAAATAATATATACCACCATAGATAGATGACATGATCATGCCATATCCCACTACACTCATATCATACTCTAGTATAATTAAGCATTGGATGAGCTACATGATCCCCTTGTTGTAACTATACTTGTGGTTGAGTCGGCACCTCTTGATGCCTTTTTTATCATACATGTGGCTTTAATTATGTATGTTATTTTTATCATGAAAATACTCCTATTAATAATATTTAAATGTCACCTCCTCAATAACATCTCCACTTTTGTCTCATTTCCATATGATAACTAGGCCATTTAAATGGTACCTTAGTAGGTACCCCTCCAACTCTCACACCACTTTGCTCTTTCACATCATGAACCCAAAACATTAGGATCATAAGATGAGTTTATACATGTGGAAACCTAGACTAACCTAGTATAAAATACATAATTGAGGCTCTATCCACCATGGGTAGTGACCTATGATCATCACTCATGCTTGTACATACATAGTGGATGGTCATGATGGGCAATCATCTATGATTACCTAATACAGCTAACAAATAATTTGTTTATGTTGTACTATCTATAAATATGATTTATGTGTAATCAAACTCATATTATGATCTTGTGGCCACATTGAAATCATGGGAGTTCATCATACATGGCATAAGGAAACCTTGTTAGTCTCTATATAGGAAATTTATCATAAATTCAACTCACCAAAAGAATAACAAACCCCATAGTATGTTGGCCTACAAATAAAATACCATAAAAGTTATGCACTAACTACACATAAATTTTATATATATATATATATATATATATATATATATATATATATATATATATATATATATATATATATATATCATAGTTTTACTTTCCATTAATATCTTATCTTAGTTTAATAAATTAAGCATATGATACATCTAAGTTTATCACATTAATTTGTCTACTGTATATATGATATTCACCCTTGTACCCTATAATTTATATATCCTTAACCCTATCTAACCAAGTATTACCCTCATCTAAATTGGGGTTAAACAAAATTTATCATAGATTAAAATCACCAAAAGAATAACAAACCCCATAGTTTGTTGGCCTATAGATAAAATACCACATAAGTTATGCACTAACTACACATAAATTTAATAATATACCAAGGTATAACATAGAATGACATAGGTATATATGTTTAACCCTAATTTAGATGAGGGTAATACTTGGGTAGATAGGGTTAAGGATATATAAATTATAGCGTACAAGGGTGAATATCATATATACAATAGACCAATTAATGTGCTAAACTCAGATGTATCATATGCTTAATTTATTAAACAAAGATAAGATATTAATGGAAAGTAAAACTATGATATACATATATATATATATCTATGACATAAAGAGATTAATTATCTATTTTAAATGTTAACACAATATTGGATCTAAAATAGGTAGAAACTAGGCAGGGAGATAGTTTTGGAATAGTCATCAGATTCTAGATTTGGTGCCTCTAGCTCTCTAGATAGTTATGTTAGCTTGGGATAGTTACATCAATGATATTCTCTAGGTTATATGATATTTTCCTATAAATAATATCAACTAAACTAGAATACAACCACCTAGATGCTTTTGGGTTTGCTTTGGACTTCACTTTGGTGCATTTAGGTCTAGGTCATAGACGATCACTCTTAGTGAAATGGCAAAACCATATCTTTCTACCTTCAATGTGACCTTGGGAAAAAATGGGCTAGTAGGAACATGGTGTTGATCTAACTTGAAATGACTCTTATATTAAATGGTGTTTCCTACATATCCAACACTCTAGAAGAGGGCTTCATACTCATTTAATTCTCCCCTATGCATTGGATTGTGTGTGAATCATGCAATGTGTGTAAAATAAGTATAATAATAACCTAACTTGTAAGTTGGTAAATATGAACTTATGAATAATCATTTAGTACTTCAAACCTATATATATGATTGATGTGTAAAGAAATAATATTTGATCAATTGAGTGCTTGATAGATTGCTTTTTGATAAGTGCCTTGGTATCCTTGGTATTTTTTAGGTGAGGAATGAATGAGGGTTGATATTGTATTTATACCAATCTTATTAGGAGATAACTCACATTAAATCACCTATATTGACCATTATAATACATTTCATTTGAAAATTTGATGACTTTAGGTCATTGGACACTTGTGTCAAGGTAAGATAGTAACATTGACATTTCTTGTTGTCTTGGATGTTAGTGTTTAAGGAGAAGGAAAACATGCACATGCTTACAACTTGTTAAAGTGTAAAATAAGTATATTTTAAGAATTATAAATTATATGGGATGTATGTGTCATTAATATAAGACTATTTAGACTAAGATATAGGCCAAGGGACATAAGGTAGAGCATATGTGATGTTTGTAAAAGTAACTCATGTTTACAACTAATAGAAACAACCAAGGTCTGAGTTTTCCAAGTATATAAAATTGAGGTGATACATAATCACAAGATGTCATCCAAATTTACCCTACTTTAATATAGTAATTAAATTTTTATTTTAAAGGAAAGTAATAAGTACCTGGGTGTATATACACACCTTACTTTGCTTGAGTTGAATTTGAGTGCTTGAGTTGAATTTGAGTGATTTACTAGTAAATGGCCTACAACCAAGAACATGTTATAGTGTATAATTAGATAATATACTTTATATAAATCAAGGTTTAGTATTACACCTATGTGCCAATATAATCATCTTGTTATTCTCAAGTTATTTTTTACAAAAGATGTATCATTGTAAGTTTCCAAAACTAAGATCAAGATAGATATATATATAATATATATATATATATATATATATATATATATATATAGGATAAAGTGCATATATCTAAGGATGTGTGTGTGTGTGAGAGAGAGAGAGAGAGAGAGAGAGAGAGAGAGAGAGAGAGAGAGAGAGAGAGAGAGAGAGAGAGAGAGAGAGAGAGAGAGAGAGAGAGAGAGAGGCACATGCCCCCAACCTTAGATCAAAAGTGAGTTTCCACCTGGTAGTTGATATCATTTCAATCATACAACCCAATGACACTAATAACTTGGTGAAGTCCAAACATAAAACTTGGAAATATTGAGTGATTTATTCACCCTAACCATACCAAAAGGTGAACTAACTACTTCATTATATTAGCTTTCAAAAGCTCATAAAATTTTGTGAGGTATGAGCATGTGTAATAGTTTTAGAATCTAAAATTGATTTGAATTTTACAATATTAGGCACATGTTAAATCGCATATGCACCTTAAATATGTCTCATGCTAAAACTATGTATAAAAATGGTACCATGTATATAATTTTACCATAAATATGTACCAAAATAATATTACTATGTGCTTTGGCTAATTTGGATAAATGTATAAGTGTGGAAGACATGATTCCAAATATTTCCCCCATTATATATAGAGAAATATGAAACTGATATAAGAACCAATATGGAGGAAATGTTTCCAAAACATGCCCCCACTATAAACTGGAGATGTTGATATTGATTAGGTGTGGATAACATGTTTCCAAAGCATGCCTCCACTGAATATTTGAATTGATATAAGTACCATATTGACTGAATGTTGAGAACATGATTTTAAAACATGCCCCCACTAAATCTATGAATTGATATAAGTACCATATGAATGAATGTGGATAACATACTTCTAAATCACACCCCCACTAAATCTAAAAATTATGAATGTGTGGAAGCCATGTCCATATGACCTGATCTAATTGAATCTAAAAACTAATATAAGTATTGAATATTAAATAAATTTGGATTACATGATTCTAAAGAATGCCCCCACTATAATATGGAAACTATGAATGTGTGGAATCCATATCCATATGACATGCCACCAATGATATCTATAAACTATGTTGAATGTATATAACATGCTTCCCAAGAATTATCCCAATAATATTCCCCTCCCTTTGAGGTGAAGGAAAAGTAGTACCTAGAAGTTACCTCACCTCAAAAGGGTAATATAATTGTAAAATCTATGAATTTAACCATGTAGAATATAGAAGAAAATGCGTTTAAGTAAATGTATCATTGAAGCACATAGAACTAATGTGATCACATGTAAGCCTAATATGCATGATAGAGATCATGGAAATGTCTAGATGGTAATAGTATAATATCAACAAGTAAACAGTCACACACATAAGAACATTCAAAATGAATTCAAAATCAATGGTCCAAGGAAACTACAAACAAGGGGCATACTCAGAGGCTACAAAATTTAGTGGACATAACTTAGTCAAATGTCCAAAAAATAAGGAATGACATATTAAAATGTATATACAAAAAATAATAGCATATTCAAATGTCCAATAAGTCAAGCATAGGTACAAGGATCACATATAATAAAGAATATTCAAATTATTGAACAAGCAAGACAAGACACTCAAGGAAATGCATAAAGGAAAAACATAATCAACCAACATACACATGTTATAGTGGCCATATATCAAATGTGTTATCAAAAAATTTCAATTACATAGCATATCAAGTACCATGTGTAATGTATAGTCATGGATAATAGGCATGTTTAAGTACAAATGTAAGCTCAAACATGATAATGTAGTGTGATCATCGAATAATATAACCTATGTTATCAAGATCAACTAATATGGATGCCCATAACATCTTGGTGATGTTAGTGGAGGGAATGCCTAACACCTATAATGTATCATGAATCTATGTATTGTTTTATATATGTATTTAGGAGAAAATGATATGTTATCTCTCAACATAGAACTAACACATAGATGCCAAGGAGCCAATAAAAGACGTAGGTGATGAAAATGTTTTTAGATTTTTGAATGTTTCTATTATTTTAGACTTAATCAAAACATGTTTTATTATAAAAGGGATGTGTTTTCATGTTTTACCCTTGTATTTGGACTTAATAATTCTTTAAATACCTTTTCTAGGTCATAGAAAACCTTCTTTTAGTGATTCATCGCTTCCCTGTACACTTCTTCAACATATGCGTATTAATCACCACACTATGTATCTTCAAGAAAATTAATTATGAATATGTATAACATAAATATATGTGGATTAATGAGAATTATAGGTGATTAATATATTCATCACACTCACTTTATACCTTTAAAACCTCCAGAGTCACTTGAAACCATCTCTCTTACTTCTATCTTGCATATTTACTCCTCAAACAACATTTTTAGGGCAATTTTGAGGAGGTGGTCACCAATCTAATATGGTTTTCCTCTCTTGACAATATTGAAAACTTTACTTCAAATAATTAACAACTATGACAAGCCTTTAAAATTGTCCTTAACTAGACTACATATGTTTACTAGCCTTGGTTGTAGATGGCTGTTATATGGACTACATATAAGTTTAGACCTTGATAAGGTCATTAAATATCAATTATATTTGTACTTAAATCATTTGAAAACTAGGATAGAGAATTATTTAAAGGCCTTTAATGTGATATCTTACCTATCTAACTTTATTTTTACTTTTATGAAAAATCTTGATTGTACTTTTTGTTAACTATAGGTGATTATTTCATGATTATTTAGCAGTGTTTTTAAGGTCCTTAAAGTCCTTGAATGACCATGGTGCTTTTTGATGTATTCATACCTCTTATTTGGAAACAAAAAATTGATATGAATATGGATAGGAGGTGGTAGTATGAGATGGATGATGGAAACATTGAATGGATGTGAAAATGGATCCTTATAATAGTGCAAAGATAATGAGAAGACAGTGAAATGGAATGACATGATAGAGGTGAAAAAAGGGCATGAAAAGTGCATATAAAGACAATTTTGAAGGTATTATGTAGACATAGGCATATCCTACACAAGACATATCAATTCCAAGGCTGCTTAAATGAAGTATTATTAGTACAAAAGAAAACAAGACTCTACTAAAACCTTAACATATGCTAAGAAATATTAAACATTGCTAAACTAAGACTCCAATAGAGACTTTTAGAGAATATGGAAGGATTATTTTCTATTAATATTGAGGAATATTTTTATAATATTGAATGATGTAGATATAATATGAATGAGACCCTTGCAAACAAGAATCCAATAATTCTTGAAACTCCTCTCTCCTAAACTGTACAATTCTCTTCATATGCTTGTAGACTACATCATTACATTCTTTAGTATTCTTGGGCTCTACATGACCCTCACACATTTTAAAAGGAACTAAATAATTACATGGAAAGCTATATTATGCTCTTGATAAACCCTACAAACTTGAATTTTCTTATCATGATGCTCAAATGAAGGGAAAACATAGAAAATTGACTGCCTGCTTGGATGAAGGAGATAAAATGAGTGCCTTGAATTAAAAGAGATGGTTCATGAATGAGAGGACCAGATTGAGAACAGATTTGCATATCTAGAATATCTTTGAGACTATTTTCTCTGACCAAAATTTTAGACCTTGATTTTCTCTCATGGTCATACTACCTACAAACCTAAAGGGATCTCATTATGTGAAAAGAAGAAAGGTGAAGTATGTGAACTAGTTTTGGGCCTATTTTGAATATTTTTCCTTAAATATATTTTTAAAGACTTATCAGGCCCTCTTCTTCAAAATTTTAGCCTCAGCTTTACAAAAAAATATATACAACTCCATACTTTCACATGGAAATACATTGAAATGGCTCTTTTATTTGCATGTTCTTCAAAATAAAATCTTGAACTACCACTTTTAGGCAATGAAGAGGATTAACACAAGTAATTAGCACTTTAAAAAAATAATTAAATAATTTTACATCTTTATGTGGCCAAAATTGGCATGTGGGAACCTTTTGAGGCCAAAATATGCCTTTTAGTTGCTTAAAAAGAACTTTTCAAGGCATGAAACTTTTGAATAAAGATAATAATAATAAAAATGAAAGTATTTGAAGGTATTTGGATGATTATGTCATTTTTTTGCTCCAGTTTTATCATTTAAAGGCACATAAACTTCATTTTTAGTCAAAGTACACATAGTTGACCAACATGTAGAGGCTTTTAATAGTGTCCTAAAAAGTTTCAAGTTATAGGGGTTGTTATTTGGACTTGATTGGACAAATTATTAGAAATTTTGGTAACTCACAGGGGTTGACTAGCCTACTAGTCAAAATAACTAAGTTTATTTTCATGAGTATGGTCGTTTTGAATCATAACAACATGACTTGATGACTTTCTTAGACTACCAAATAGACTTTTGGACTTTGTGACACATCTCTTGATTGCAACAACAATAATACTAAAAGGAAACAACTCAATAAACATAACTAACCTAAATAAATAAGAAAACAAGATAATATAACAACAAGGAAGTAGACTACTACTTGTTCTATTCACTTATTAAAACATGAAAAACAACCTAAAACACTAACCTAAGATCAAAATCTTTCATTTGGGATCAAATAGAAAGCTATATTGTCTATCATATGACCTTGAAGCATGATTGATAGCTTCTTATTGTAGATAGGATCATTTGTGTGTTCATGGCTTCTTGGGGAAGCAACTAGTTCTTATAATGATAATTCTAGGTCCATTAATTATATATCTGACTTAGTCATACTCATCATATATCCATGTACTTTACAAGAATAATCTCAATTCTTCATGATTCATGAGTTGTTGATTATGATCATGTTGGGTAGCTTGATTTACCTTTTTTGTTATGGATGTAACATTTGATTTCAATACTTCTTAATGCCATTTTAACTCATTTTCAACATCCAATAACTAAAGCACATTTGAATATGGAGTGAAAAGTTTATAACCTAGCTTAAGAGACTCAAACAAGTCATCTCTTGAGAAAATAACCTCTTGGATTAGTTTTCTTGAAGAGATGACTCCTTCTTGATTGAATAAACCAATTATCTCAACTTGAAATGAATCAAATTCAAGTAGATAATACCTTGAATTGATGACATAAAACAAGTCATTTGATTAGTTCTCACCAAACTAAAGTGCAATTAGAGTTTATTTACTAGCTTATTGGTACTTGACTTCTATTACTATTGCAAGATCTTATAGACTATCATAATGATTGGTATTTATTATGTGATCAAAGAGTTCATTGAAACCATCTTATTCTTTCTCAATTTTAATATCTTCATCTTGTATCTCAACAACCTCTTTTTTTGGTACATGTTCTCATACTTACAGCTCATCATCTATACCAATAACAAACTCTTTGAATTCATTTTATTTAGCACTATGAAATATTAAGTCATGTTCTTCCTTGGAAAAAAGTGTTTCAATGGTGATTTTATCCTCATAATTTTCACACAAGTGACTCTCATATTCATATACCTCAACAGAGACTTGTTCAATTACTTCATAAAAGAGAGGCTCCTTCTTAAAAAGTGGCATGGTAAACCCTTGAAAATACTCAATAAGATGAGAAAGGTCCAGATATGTTACCATTTATTCTTGATTATGTTCATGGGGATTCTCAACCTTGATCACCTTCACTTCCTCTCTTTATTGTATGTGTCCTTGAATAGAATTCCATAAAGGGAAGGCCTTAGAATTTTGAGGAGGGAGGAGGGGAGGTTGAATAGTCTCTTAATTGATTTCTAGAACAACACTTGGAATTATAATTTAATTCTAATCACTCTCCATATACTATTGCATTTAATTCAAAGTCATAAACTTGGGTTTATGATGGTTCATGGGGTTTTTATTTCAATAAATTTCACTTTTCTCAAAACTAATAAATAGGAGGGTTTTGGAGGTGAACCTTCTTAACAATGGTTCATAGAGTAAAAAAATATAAACTAAAACTTATTTCCATGAATATTTAGTGCATATACTTCCTAAAATTTCTTATAAATATTGGGTTTCCATGCAAATGGTGTGCAAAGATATGTACATAATGAAGTTTACCTATAGGGTTGTGCTTGAATTTTAGACATGTTTATACTATTAACAATGATTCATTAAAAAAAACCCTTAAACCAACATAAATACTTCATCAATTATAATTTCATATGGGTCCTTAAAATATTCTAATATCATTTGGCCAAACTCCCCTTGTGGTGAAACACATGAGCACTTTAATAGGTATTTTAAATGGGTGTCTTAACTACAAAGTTTGAATTTGATATAAAGTACCAATTTGACATTTCATATTATTATTTTATGCTTAAAAAAACCTTCATGGGACCTATACCATACCCTTAAACATCTTCATGAAGTCATATTTTCTTGATAGATTTTGTTAGTGTCTTCATGTGGTGTGGGCCATATAGGCCTAAAATTGGATTTAGTCTTGTTTTGTCCTAATATAAATTTCAAGGTTTGAGGAACCTATAATATTATGAGGGATTAAAAACCATTTTTTACCATCCAATTACTCCCCCTATTACCTATTTTTTATATCTAAACTCAACTTTGACTCCATGGTTCTTGGGTTTATCTATGTGTATGATAACAACAAAGGTTTGCAAACTTCTTATCCTTCATGAACATAGTTTATGGAGTTATAAATGCATAAAACATGTTTTCATGGTGATAACACTCTTTTTTAAATGTCTAAGTTTATCTTTATTCTCTATATGCATTGATGCCTTTAGCCTAGGGTTTCTTGCAAACATGACTTGTTAGACCTTGATGGCTAGGTTTTAGTGACTTTACTCTACTAACTTGAGATTCTCTTCTCTATGATATGTTTTATTGACACTATCATGTTATATTTAGCTTCCAAAAATATATATAACTACTTGAAACACTTCCTTTCTCATGTGCATGACATCATGAGCATACATGCCTATCTTAGCTTTCTCATCTTTTACTTGCCCTCAAGGGCATGATTTGCATGAAATTAATGAATATGACCATTATAAAAAGGTTTTTTAATATTTATTATTATAATATTAATCTTATAAAACACTTCCATGATATTCAAAACCTTTTCCAAACCTGTAGACCTCAAAAAAGGTCTCCTAACTCCATATTGACTATCATGAGACAAGCAAGGGAATATATCAAAATAGTGAGCACTTAGACCACTAATAAGACCTTCATAATGGAATGGGAGGATTTAAAATGTTATAATTATGATTTTAAATTTTGAGTCTTGATTTGACCTATAGATGCCTCAAAACCTCTCAAAATTGCCTTCTAATGGTGAATGTGTGTGCAGGTAGTGTTGTCTTCAAATCTTGTACCCTAAAAGAGGGTTGTTATATCCTCTAGATTTGGGAAATTTTGGGACATTTCCAGGCATATGGGTGTTCCTATAAGTGTAAATAAACCTCTAAGTTTAAAGGGATAGCTCCATATATTAGCTTTTTATGTAATAAAACTGTTGAACTAGCTTGTATAAATGAAAAGAGTCAAAAGTTTGCATAAATGAAAAGCTTAGCCTAAAATGGTGATATAAAAATAATTAGTATCCATATGTATTCCCTATACTTATGTATAATATATTATATAGCTAAAACTCTATAAGATTGTAACATAAGTGTTTCAATATAGAGATAAAATGAATGAGATCACACAAGGTAAGTAACTAGAAAGATAACTTGTATAGTCCAAAAAGGGGTTACACATATGTAAAATGTCATACAACTAGAATGCACTCTACATGACCTATTGGATCAAATATTTTCTCAAAATCATGAAGGACATAGAATATAAGGATAAAACATCACTTGTTGCAACCCTGTGTCTCTTTCATGCCTAGGTAAATGTCCAGAACTTAGAAATAAAATAGACTTATGCTTCTTTGCTCGAAGGAAAGAAAATGGAAAAAAATTATAGTAGGACTTCACCATACTATCTATGGATGATAAAAAAAGATCCCAAGGGTCCTATTTATAACAAAAGAGGGAGATAAGAGAGAGCTCTTGGGCACCAAAATAGAAGCCTCCAAAATAGTTTACCATCACCATCTTGGTTAAACTAATTTTAGTTGTTCTCTCATTTAGTTGGATTTTGTCCTCCTCTTTTATTCTCCCTCTTGAAATGACCAAGATTATTTCAAAACCAATGGTGAGATGACCCTCTATAAGAAATGGCTCAGATTACTGCTACAAACTTTAGGATTCAGGTTTTATAAATGGATTTAATTATAAAAATTATAAGTCAAGTATGTTGGGAAACCTAATTTGTACTATCAAGGATGCTTTCTCTTTTGGTTTTTTTATTGCTTCTACTTATAAAAGTTTATAAGCAAAGCTCTTTTAAAAACCTAGTTTTTCTTTTCTTAAGACCCTTTCAGGTTTTCTGAGTCCTTCTACTCCTTACTTGCTCCTTCAAGTTCTTTAAGGATCCTTACTTATAAAATGTATAAGTTAAGCCTTTGAAAAATACTAATTTGCATTACAGAGTCATTCAAGTTTTCCCAGTGACTTCACTTCTTGCTTTAAAACTTTAGGCATGAACTTGATGTCTTGTGGCATGTCACCAAGTTATACCCCCAACAGCTAGTTCCTTACATTAAATTTTGCATCATGTGGAACATCACCAATGTGAACCTAATAGCTAGTTGGCCACCCTGAATTTGATTTCCAATGACACTTCATGTCTTCAAACCCCAATGGCTAGTTGGCTGCATCAAAATTGAAATTCTATAGCACATCATGGGAATCCATTTGGGTTAGGCTTATTCTTTTGAGAAATTTTCTATAAGTCATTCCTTCAAAAAAATTGTCCAAAGGAATTCCTTTGAGAATTTTGGCTTTTAGGCAATGGCAACTGGGTAAGGGCACAAGGTCCCTTCAAAAAAAATTTAAGGGAATTTCCAAAGGAAATGGCCCTTTAGAACTTTTTTGAATGGTAGGCTATGGATAAAGGGTCCTTCAGTAAAAAATTTGAAGGGTAACCTTAGAGAAAATTGTGAAAACTGACCCTTTAGGAAAAATCTTGAAGGGCACTTAGACAAAATGTCCCTTTAGATAATATTAAAAGGGGCATTCAAGAAAGACCAAGGAAAAAGTTCCCTTCAAAAAAAATCCAAAGGGACACTTGTGTAAAAAGTGCCCTTCATAATTTTTTTGAAGGGTCAATTGGATGAAAAGTTCCCTTCGAGGTAATTCTCGAAGGGTCACATGGAGGAAGAAATAAGGTTAAGTGCCCTTCAGAATTTTTCTTAAGGGTCACTTAGAAAAAAAGTACCCTTCAAAAAAAAATATGAAGAGTCACATGGGCAGCAACAAGGCAAGGAAAAGTTCTTTCAAAAAAATATGAAGGACACTTCTAAGGGAAGTGGCCTTTCAAAACTTTTATGAAGGGCACTTCAAGGCAAAAAAATGAGAAAGTCTTAGACAAAATCCAAAAGGAAAACAACATCCTAAAGGAGAAAAAAAAGGGGAAAGGCAAAGAATAAGGGGGGTGAGCTCAAACCAAGAAAGGTCGAAGGGAAAAGACAAACAACAAAGCAAGTGACCAAACACAAAAAATGAGCAAGGGAGAAATGAAAAAATCCAAAGGGAAAACACAAATTGGTCATGCAAAAATGGTCAACATTCTGGTAATTTCTAGGGGAGATGTGTTTGTTATATCATAAGACTAGTCACTTAAATCCTTCCATTGGGCATGGAGTCATGCAAGGTAAACAAGAGTTAAAAGAACAAGCCATGGCCGAACACACAAGATGGAGAGACACACACATAGCCAAATAAAAGGAAAGACAACACCTAAAAGGGAAATACTTGTGCTCCAAAGCACTTATGGAAAATAACACAAATAAAGGAACACACCAAAATAAGGTGTATACAAGACATGGCTAGTAAGGGTCAAAATCAAGACTTTAAATGGATCCCATTAACTAGAATAGGCAAATCTTCTCCATCCATTTTGGATAGTTGAAAGGAGTTTATTTGCTTACACTTGTTGATGATGTAAGAACCACTCCACAAAGTATCAAACTTTGTATGCTTACCAGGTTTTGCTCTATCTTCATCTTATTTCAAGACTAAGTCACCTTCTTTGAACACTCTTTCCCTTGCCCTTTTTTCAAAGGATTTATTCATGAGAACTTGATGGTGTTCCAAAGCTTTATGTGCATCATCTCTTATCTCTTAAAGCTACATTAATTTTATCAATATGACCTCCATGGAAGTGTTTTCAAGCAATTATAGCTATTGTACAAGTTTTAAGGTAGGGATCTCTTATGATATGGATAACATAGCTTCTCTCCCATAGATAAGTACAAAAGGAGAATTACCAATTGACTTCTTGTGAGTGATTATGTCTACCCATAAGGCCATCTTTAGCTTACTATGCCATGCTCTTTGATTAGCTTCTAATGCCCTCTTGATGATCTTGATGAGGTTATTATTAGTAGAATCAACCAATCCATTACCTTGAGGGTAGTAGTTGGATGAGGTACTCAAATAAATTCCACTCTTAACTGCCCAATCAAAATTATTATCACTTATGAAGGCAAGTGGAATAACCAGAGATGATGACATGAGGAACCCCAAACCTTGTAACAATGTTTTCATAGAATTCTAAGATAACATTTTCATTTGCCTCCTTTAATGCAATAGTTTCTACCCATATTTTGAATTAGCCTATAGCAATCAATATCCATTTGTGTCTAGTAATTTATGGAGGATTGATCATGGCAATGAATTCAACACCCCATTGCATAAAGGGCTGGTCCACTTGAATAGGATTCAATGGAAGATTTGAAAGGTTTTGTTTGCCATCAAAGAAATCACATTGAAGATAAACATTAGCCCAATGATAACAATCCTTAAAAATACTAGGCCAATAGTAACTAGCTCTCATTATTTTTGTAGCTATTGTTCTAGGAGAGAAGTGACCACCATCTACACCATTATATAAATTTTCCAATAGCATATCAAATTGGTCATTGTTAATGCACTTAGCAACACATTGTTCACATCCTTCTTAAAGAGAATACCATCCACAAGACAATAAGGAATAGCTTGTAGCCTAAAATACCTTCTTTGAGATTAGTTCAAGCCATTGGGACACTCACCATTTTGAATAAAACCAATGATGTCCTATGTCTAACTTTGATTTTGCATTTGATTAGCTGGTTAGTATTGAACTTGATTTACCAAGGCTTGATATTTTGGCTCTTGAAGGTTAGATGCTAAGTTCTCACATAAACCTCTTCCTCTTACCAAGCTAGTTACCTTGATGTCAATGTCATATTCTATCAATTTCATGATCCATCCAGTTCTCTTCTCATTAAGATCCTTGCTTAGGGGAAACTCCTTGGTACTAGGATGGGAAACCATGACATGGATCTTGTTGTTATAAACCATATGCCTAAAATCTTTCAATACTATAATGATGGTTAAATATTGCCTCTCAAGAAAACAATATCTCACTTCATAGTCCTCTAAGCCTTGGCTAAAGAAATTAATTGGTTGCTCAACATCATTATCATTATTTTGTATAAGCATAGCTGAGATTGTGTTAAGGTTAACAAAAGTATAAAGAATGAAATCTTTAGCAAAATTTGGATTCAAGAGAGTGGGAGATGCTACAATTTATTTCTTAATTTTCTCAAATTTTCCTTTACCTTCCTTTGTCCAAGTAAAAACTTGGTTCTTTTTTAGCATGGTTGTGATAAGATTTACCACAGTTGCAAAGTTTGGGATAAACCTCCTTATAAAGTTTATTTTTCCCAAGAAACTTTGTAGTGTTTTCTTATGTTGAGGCAAAGACAAGCCTAGAATAGATTCAATCCTTATGGGGTCAATAGATAAGCCTTCTTTTGAAACAACATGACCCAAAATCTTACCTTCATGGATAAAGAAGATGCACTTATTTAGACTGAGGGATATGCAGTACTCTCTACACTTCTCAAACACTTGCCTTAGATGTCCCATATGATCAACAACATCCTTTGAAAAAATGGTTATATCATCAAGGTAAACAAGAAAAAACTTATCGATCAAACCTTTGAAATCCATGTCCATTACCCTTTGAAATGTAGATCCAACATTAGATAAACCAAATGGTATCTTCTTGTAGTCAAAGGTCCCCCACTTGGTGGTGAAGGCTATCTTGAATTGATCCTTTTCATTTACTAATATTTGATTATAACTTGAATAACCATCAAGAAGTGAGAAACATTGAGAACCTTAAACAACTTGTAGAATTTGTTCCATGGAAGGGAGTGGATAATGATCCTTGAGAGATGCTTTATTTAGATAACAAGAATCCACACAAAGTCTGATTTCTCCATTCTTATTTTAAACTGGCATAAGGTTGGCTACCCATGTTGAGTGCTTGATAGGAAAGATAATCCTAGACTCAATTTATTCGGTCAGTTCTTTCTTCATGAGTTCTTTTACCTTGGGGTTCATAGGCCTTTTATTTTGTCTTACTAGTTTAGCTCCATGCTCCAATTCAATGGTGTGATGAGCTATACTTGGATAAAGCCTTTCAATTCCTTATACTCCCAAGAAAATATGTCATGAAACTCTTTGCATAATGCAATAAAATCTTGCCTTTCTAGCTGAGAACAAACATTACCAATCTTCAAAAGTTTGTCCTTGAAAATTAGAACTCTCTCATAGTTCTCTTATTTTATTGACATGCTCATTGTTTGTTTCTTATTTTGATCATCCACATTGAAGACACTCTCCAAGGTAATCAGCACCTTGGGTATTTTATTTGTCTTTAGCTATATAATTTGCTCTTCATAATGATCATGTAACTTGTTTTGATTTCTTGAAGATAAGCCTGCCTCTTTTTGCAAGAAGTGTGAAATGTGTTCATCACTTTCAAAAACTTTCCATGACACTTCATTATCCATAATGGAGGTCTCACAATGATCTTGATATGGGATTGATCCTTCTCTTGTTCAACATCAACAACTAAGTCAAAACATGCTCTTATTGTAGCCAATCTATTAACATTCTTGTTCAAGTCTCTTGGTTTGGGTTGAATGTTGAAGGCATCAAAATCTTTAAGTAAATCCCATACCCTATGCTTTTAGGACTTGATAAAGGGGTTCTTGACTATATCTTAACTTCTTACTTGATGAATGACTAGCTCACTATCTCCATAGACTTTAAAAATCTCGATTCCTCTCTTCTTTGCCCATTGGAGACCATCAACTAGGCCTTCATATTATGCCACATTACAAGTGCAGCCAAAGTGAAACCTATAAGAAGAATAGTAATGATTATTTGATGGAGAAACTAACAAAATTCCAGATGCTACAGCTACTTTGCTCCTTGAACTGTCAAAGAACATTTCCCACATGCCATCAAGCTCATGATTTTCATTGGTGAGTAAAGGAATTGGAACCTTCTCCTCATGCATGAAGTAAACTCCCAAATCAGTCTCATAAATGAAAGTGTAAGGATCAAGGCCATGTTTTTTAGTGTTGTACTTGTCAAGGTAGAGGTCAAAAATACCTTCAAAAGGAGAAGATGTTTCACCATCTATGATTATTTCTTCCTTTTTGCTAATTAGATAATTTTGATTTGTCATTGTCTCCAAGTATGGCTGATGAGGCCAGGATATGCCCAATAAATTTATAATAAATGACCTCATCTTACTCTCTCTTTCTATTAAGTTTGATTGCATTTTGTAACTTTTATTTTGATCTGTGATGAGTTAGGATGTGATTATCCATCTTTTGTTGATTGTGATTCTAACATTTTAAAAGACCTATAATTCCTAACAAGTGTATTGGAAAATTCTAGTTTTGTAATAAAATAGGTCATCATTAGGCTAAAGAATAAATATGAAGTGGATTGCATGTTTTTGGAAGCATTGGACTCAATTTAGATTAGTTTCAAAACCTACAAAATCTATTCGAAAATCACCACAGTTAGTTCCAAAACCTATAGAATTTGTTCCAGAACTATCACAGTTAGTTTTGAAACTCCACCATACTATTTCAAGTCATCACATTTTTAGACATAGCTCTGGAACTCTATATTTAGCTCTGGTACTCTTATAGATAAGCCCCAAAACTTTTGTGGCTAGATATGAAACTGATGAGGATCTATTCCAAATGGCCAGTGATCTGTCAAATCAATGATCCCATTAAATTAGGAATAGATTCCCAATTTTCCAAACTTGTAGAATCAAGAAATTTATCATACAGCTGGACATCCAGCCACATCTTGATTTAGCATCTATTCTAGGTACAATTTAGTTCCATCGTATCTATGAAATAGTTACAGCCATTAAAGCATCTATATATACAGACCTAGGAATTTAGTGATAGAGATATAGAATATAGAAGATAGAGAAAATCATTAAAGAATAAAGAGATAAAGGATAGATTAGTACATTTGTAATATACAACATTTTATTAATTAAATAGACATTTCTATTTTGAAAGTAAATTAAATTATTCAAATCCTGTTCTAGGTGGAGCAAGGGCCCACTCCTCCAAAGAACCAAGCAATTGAATCCACTAGTTTTGCAACCAAAATTGATAAGTTTCATAGCTGAGTACATTAATTCCACAACTGAATTTGTCAAATCAGCAACCAAATCTACTAGCTCCACAACCAAAATCATCAATTCCGCTAATACAAGAAGCAATTTTTAGCTAACATGTGAAAGATTAAAAGAAGAACAATATCAACTCCTCCTACTCCTTCAGTTCATTTGAAAACTGCTACCATTGCTAAGGAAAGAAAATATTAGGGGAAGAGGAAATACCAAAAATAAGAAAATCTAGAAGAAAAATTAAAATTTTAGACCCTAGTGTACCTTCTCAAGCCATTTCTTCTTCTATTGAAGCTATAGAAGAACTGATACCTATCTCTGATAATGACAGTTCACCTAGGCCTGAGCAAAATGTGAAAACTAGAAGAAGTTCTAAGAGGAGACCTATGTCTACACATTTTGAGGCTCCTCAAGAAAGAAAATGTCATACAAAGTCTAAAGAAAGTTTAGAGGAGCTGGAAGAACAAGAAAGTCTAGAAACTTAAGCTACTAATATTTTGGGCAGCATGGCCATGACTCCTCCTAGACCAAGCAAAGTAGAAAATGAAAAAGAGGATGAAAGATTTGAGGAGCTAGTTTTCCAAGAAATGGGTGAGACTACAGTACCATCACATGCAGAAGATGAACATGAATCTTGGAGAAGGAAAGGGAAATCACCTATGGTGGAAGAGGAATGCTTAACTCCCCAAGAACTTTTAGAAAAGGAACAAAACTAGTAGATTAAATAGGCTCTATTTTTGTCTAGAGTAGAACTCATTATCAAGGAAAAGGATGAGGAATTAGACTTCCTCAAACTCAAGTTAGAATAGAAGGAAATGCTCCTTGTAGAGTTAACAAACCAGTTCATAGCCAAGAATGAGGAATTAGTAGAAATTAAAAGGAAACTAATGGAAAATGAGGAAAAATGTACAAGATAGACCTTTGTGTCAATAGTCTCTACATAAATTGAATAGACTTATCTGCCACTCAAGCAGTTATGGGATGGCACGTGCAGAGAACTCAATGAAATCAAAGCATCCAATACAGACTTGAAAGGCAAACTAGTGGAAGAAGAGAAAGGAAGGAAGGAATGGGAAGACAAATTTTACAAGGAGGAAAATGATAAGTATAAATGTCTTGTGAAAATACAAATAGTTTGTATGATGAGTGAGAAGCTGCTTGCATGCAAAAGACCTTCTCCTATTTATAGCATGTTTTTAGAGGAACAATTCATTCGTTGGAAGTTGGCAAGGATAGCATGTGGCCTTCCACTTGAAATAAAAGATGAAGCTAATTTCTCAGCTACCTACTCCTTAGCTAATATAGAATAAAAAAACCTTCTTTGTGAATTCTACCTCTACAATTTTATGCTAGAAATAAATATAGGTTTTATGATCAATTTGTGTGTAGGAGAAATCCAACTTAATGCATTTGTCTCTATTCTTCAAAATCAGATTTCATGGAAAGAAAGAGAGTCAAAGCATTGGTCAAAGGCTAGTTCATCCAGTCTCTGTATGAGAATTCATTATACTAATCCACCCGCCTTTGCTACATATTTCCAATCCCATGCATTCAATGATAAATTCAAGGGACCTTATCTTTTTAGTTTATAGCAAATCATGGATGTCTTCACCTCTTATGAAAGGGAAAATTTTGATAATATCTATGATGCATGTTTAAAGAGATGGGAATTTTTCCTAGTGGCATTGAAAATAAGGGAAGTAATATCCCCTCCAAATTTGATCTAGAGTTTAGAAAGGGCAAAATCTTTATGCACAATAATTCCCTAGATCAATTAAACTCCCCTAAGCATTGGATAGGAACACTAATAAGGCCACATCTACTTCTCACCCCCATATCTCCTTGGAAAAATAGAGAACCTCAACATCCCACTAAATTTGACAAATGGAAAAGAAAAGTAGAAGCAGGAGCAGGGTATAGTACTTCTAAATCAAAGCATTGGGATATTTAGTTCCAGCCATTTGATCTAAGTAATCAAATGGAATGTAGGATATATAATCTTGAATTTGAAGAGTGAAGTTTGTAAAGGGACCTACAAACAAGTAAGTATGGGGGAAGTGATGAGGCCAGGATATGCCCAATAAATGTATAATAAATGACCTCATCTTACTCTCTCTTTCTATTAAGTTTGATTGCATTTTGTAACTTTTATTTTGATCTAAGATGAGTTAGGATGTGATTATCCATATTTTGTTGATTGGGATTCTAAAATTTTAAAAGACCTTTAATTCTTAACAAGTGTGTTGGAAAATTCTAGTTTTACAATAAAATAGGTCATCATCAGGCTAAAGAACAAATATGAAGTGGATTCCATGTTTTTGGAATCATTGGAATCAATTTAGATTAGTTTCAAAACCTATATAATCTATTCTAAACTTATCACATTTAGTTACAAAACTTGTAGAATCTATTCTAGAACCATCACAGTTAGTTCCAAAACCATCACAATTAGTTCTGGAACTCCACCATACTATTTCAAGTCATCACATTTTTGGACTTAGCTCTAAAACTCTATATTTAGATCTAGTACTCTTATAGATAATATCCAAAACTTTTGTGGCTAGATATGGAACTGATGAGGATCTACTCCAAATGGTCAGTGATCTATCAAATCAATGATCCCATTAAATCAAGAACAGATTCTTGATTTTCCAAACTTGCAGAATCAAGACATTTATCACATAGCTGGACATTCATCCACATCTTGATTTAGCATCTATTCTAGGTATGATTTAGTTCCATCGAATCTTTAAAATAGTTACAGCCATCAAAGCATCTATATATACAGACCTAGGAATTTAGTGATAGAGATATAGAATATAGAAGATAGAGAAAATCATTAAATGATAGAGAGATAAATGATAGATTAGTACATTTATAATACGTAACATTTTATCAATGAAATAGCCATTTCTATTTTGAAAGCAAATTAAATTGTTCAAATTCTGTTTTAGGCAGAGCAAGGGACCACTCCTCCAAAGAACTAGGATCTTCATTTTCATCGGTATTTATATTTTTATTCGCAAAAGTAAATAGGTAAGTCTATTAAATTTATAAATGTTTCCAATTCCTTAAAGTTAAGATTTGTTGTAAATTTGTTCCTGCAGGCATTTTAGATTAAATTTTCATTTCTGCAATGTGTGTTTATTTCCAGCAATCAATTTCATTTATGCAATGTGTGTTTGTTTCCAACAATCTATTTCATTTCTACAACATGTGTTTATTTCTAGTAATCTATTTCATTTCTGCAAAGTGTGTTTATTTCTAGCAGATTTGCATAGTTTGATTCCAATAATGTTTTAACCAAGAAATCCTTAATACATTAAAAACCCCCCAAAACAATTTTTTTTATATATAAATACCTCCATTCAATTACTAAATCAATATGATTCCTCTTGTTGCATATAGCTTTAGACATAGCCCTAGTTAGATATGACATCAACAGAAAGTTGATTAAATGAAGGGGATGATGACACCCATCAATGGCTCAATGTGGAACCTTGCTAAGGGTTGAGTCCTTATGATTACCTTGGTTTCATACCTTGTATTGAAGGATAGAAAGGACCAATCAATAGAAATGTATCCTCTTATCTTGGCTATAAATTCCATTGACAAGCATATAACAAAGTGTGCTGGAAGGTCCACCACCATAATATCTTACATGATAGGAAAGCTTGGGAAGCTATGTAAAAACACTTTTAGACCTTTGACCAATCCTTAAATCTTAGTTGGAGTTCCATCTAGCTGTAACATACCTTTACTATGTGGCTCATAGTTCAAACCCAGCTTATCAACCACTACTTTAGACATAATAGTAGTGGTTTCTCCACTATCCATAATACAATTATGGACCAACTTATCTCCCACTATGAGTGTCGGGTAGAAGGGTGGAGGCTTTTTAAATTTGGTAGAAGGATCCAAAAGATGATTTGGATTTTTGTGAGAGCTACACTATAGTGCTTTGAAGATTGAGGAACCACATGCATGTTTGCTAACTACTCTTGCAAAAGCTCTTTTTGACTAGGTATATGTAGAACCTCCCAAAGGTATATGTTTGTCTTATTTCTCTTTAATGAGTCATAATATTTAAATATGGATAATTCACTTTCTCTTGCATTTTTGATGGTAATGAAGGAGATGTATCTTGCTATGTTGAAATCTTAGTAGCCACATTTACATTCTGATTTTGTTGAGGAACATGGCTTGTAGAAGGTGCAACACTTTGATTGGTGCTTTGTGGCCTTGGAGAGGCATCACTTGGAGATATTTTGGGTTCTTGTACTTTTCCCAATTCTCTATTTTTGGACCTTATATTGTATATAATAGGCATTCCTTGAGTCAACACAAAATCATCTTTTACTTAAAACTTCATCATTCCCACACTTAGACTATTGCCTTTTCCATGACTATCCCTTTGGATGGGACATGCTTCTTTTATTGTCATGTAAGGAGTAGCTTTCTCTTGTGTATTCAAAGTGTAGCTAGTTCCTCCATCATCATGTGTAAACTAACCTTGAGGCTTCCCCCATTGGTCTACATGATTTTATCCTTGCACTAGATTTGCATGAACTAGAACAATAGCCTTTATGGGAGGAGTAGAATTTGGATTATATGCATTGGGATTCCTATTGTAACCTTATTGATTTTGTCCTCTCCCTTGATAATTATATTTGGATGGATTTCTATATCCTTTTTGAGGATAGTATTATGCATTAGGAGGAGCACTTACCTGATATTGAGCTTACTTGAGCTAAGCTCTCAATGATCTAATTTATTCATCCTTGTCCACAATGTTATCCACCTTCTTGGGAAAGTCTCCTAGCTTCATGTTGGCATTGGGAAATTTTTAAATTATTTGAGCTTCAATTGAATTATGGGATAAAAAAGGCATGGAAACTCTTGGAGGAAGTCTTCCAGCTTGAATTAAGCTATTCTCAACCTTAATTGCTAGCTCATATGCACTTGGAAGAGTGAATCCTCCCATTGACTACAACATAATAACAACATCAGTACAAATCCCTTTGAGGTATGTTGGGAAGACAAATCTAGGAGGAGGTCTCATGATTGGTGGTAGCCTATACCATGTTCTTTGAAATCTCCCATTGAAATCTCCCATGGATTCATTTGGACCTCTTCTTATTACATTAAACTAATGTATTATGGAAGCATAATCACTCTTATTTTCAAATCTTGTCACCAATAGGTCTCTAAAGCCATCCCAAATTATAATGCATCCCCCCTCCAACATTGTATACTAGTCAAGTGATTTGCCTTTTAAAGACATAGCAAGTAGCCTAATGGATATGTTGGTCCTAGTAATATTATGAATATTGAAGAAATTAGAGAAGTCTCTAATATGTTCAGATGGGGTAATAGGAGCCTCCCCATTGAAACTAGGAATATTTTTGGTAGCATTTAGAGGGATGGGTTTATATGCAAGAATATGTATCAAGTTCTGGGTATTAAAAGTAGGGAAGGGTTGATGTCTATCTATCTATCCTCTTTCCCCCATTTATTTTATTTCCATTTGATCCTTTATTTCTTCCTCTTCTTCAACTTATTCCTCTCCTTGAACTTCTTCAACATCTTCCTGTTCTTCCCCAAAACCTCCTTGCCAAGGATTTAATAGGGCTAGGATTGGTTCAAGGTGTTGTTCTTCAAGAAGAGCTTCAACTAAAGGGGCTTGGTTAGAAAATATTGAGGGCCTTGTGAGGACCATATAGGATAATGTATAAAACTTGGTCTAGAACCAAGGATTCACACTCTTTTGGAGTCACCAAATGCTAGGTTAGGAGTATTTATACTACTTTAGGTCTGTCAAGACTAGCATTCACCTTGACTTAACAATAATATTTGGTCCCATTGGGCATGCCAAAACTATTGTCTCCAAATCTTGCACCCTAAAAGAGGGTTGGTTAGGATTCTTCTAGATTTGGGTAATGTTGGGATATTTATAGGCCTATGGGTGTGCCTATAAGAGGAAATGAACCTCTAGGTTAAAAGGGATAGCTCCCTATATGGCTTTTTGTGCAATAAAACTACCGAACCAACTTGTATGAATGAAAAGACTTAGAATTTTACATAAATGAAAAGCCTAGTCTAAAAAGGTGATACACCAAGAATTAGTATCCACATGTATACCCTATATTTATGCATAATATAATAGAATATAGTCTATACCTCAAGCTCTAGAAGATTCCAACATAGGTATTTCAATGTAGAGATAAAATAAATGAGATCACATAAGGTAAGTAACTAGAAAGACAACCTGTATATTCCAGAAAAGGGTTACACACATGTAAAATCTCATATAACTAGAATGCACTATACATGACCTATTGGATCAACTCTTTTTTCAAAAGCATGAAGGATAGAGAACAAAAAGATAAAACATCACTTACTATCACTTTGTGTCTCTTGCATGCCTAAGAAAATGTCTAGAACTTAGAAAGAAAATAGACTTATGCTTCTTTGCTCAAAGGTAATAAAATGTTAAAATATTCTAGCATGGCTTCATCATACTATCTATGGATGATAAAACAAGAGTTCAAGGGTCCTATTTATAAAAAAAGAGGGAGAGAAGAGAGAGCTCTTGGGAACCAAAATAGAAGCCTTCAAAATAGTTTGTTATCACCATCCTAGTGAAACTAATTCCAGTTGCTCTCTTATTCATTTGGAGTTTGTCCTTCTCTTTCATTCACCCTCTTGAAATGACTAGGATCACTGCAAACTAATGGTGAGATGACCCTCCATAAGAAATGGATTGGATCAATATTATGAACCTTAGATTCTTCCTAAAATCTTCTACATTTTACATTGTAGACCCATTCATGTTTTTTGAATGGATTTACTTATAAAAATTATAAGTCAAGCATGTTGGGAAACCCAATTTGCACTATTAAGGCTGCTTTCTCTTTTGGTTTTTTTGATTGCTTCTACTTATAAAAGTTTATAATCAAAGCTCTTTTGAAAACCCAATTTTTATTTATTTAAGACCCTTTCAAGTTTTTTGGGTCCTTCTCCTTACTTACTCCTTCAAGTTCTTTAAGGCTCCTTACTTATAAAATTTATAAGTCAAGCCTTTGGCAAATCTTGATTTGCAATGCAAAGTCATTTGTGTTTTCCTAGTGACTTCACTTCTTGCTTGAAGACTTTGGGCATGAACTTGACATCTTACGACACATCACCAAGTTGCATCCTAATGACTTATTCTTTACATTAAATTTGACATCCTACAACACATCACCAATGTGAACACAACAACTAGTTGGCCACCCTAAATTTGACATCCTATGGAATATCATGTCTTTGAACCCCAATGGCTAGTTTACTACATCAAATTTGACATTCTGTGACACATCATGGGAATCCATTTAGGTTAGGCTTATTATTTTGGGTAATTTTCCTAAAGTAATTCCTTTGGATAATTTTTCTAAAGGAATTCTTGTGGGAATTTTAGCTTTTAGGAAATGGCTAGTTTCTTTTGGGAGCTTTTCCTAAAGGACACTTGGGAAAATGTCCTTAAAAAAAGTTATGAAGGATACCTGGGTAGGGGCACAAGGTCCCTTCAGAAAATTCTAAAGGGAATTTCCAAAGGAAATGGACCTTTAAAACTTTTTTGAAGGGCAGGGTATGGACAAATGGCCCTTCAAGAAAAAATCGAAGGGTTAACCTTGGAGAAAATGGTCAAAAGTGACCCTGGATAAAATGTCCCTTTAGATAAAATTCAAAGGGGCATTTGGGAAAGACCAAAGCAAAAGTGCCCTTCAAAAAAATTCAAAGGGACACTTGGGAAAAAAGTGCCCTTTGAAATTTTTTTTAAGGGTCACTTGGATGAAAAGTGCCCTTCAAGATAATTTCCAAAGGGTCACTTGGATGAATAAATGAGGTAAAGTGCCCTTCAAATTTTTTTTGAAGGGTCACTTAGATAAAAAGTGCCCTTTAGAAACAATCTAAAGGATCACATGGGTAAAAAAAAAGTAAGGAAAAGTGCCTTCAAACAAATTTGAAGGGCACTTAGAAGGGAAGTGGCCCTTTGGAACTTTTTTGAAGGGAACTTCGGGGGAAAACAAAATGAGAAAGGCTTAGACAAAATATCAAAGGAAAACAAAATCCCAAAGGAGAAAAAACAAATGGAAAAGGAAATGAACAAGGGGTAAGAGCCCAAAATAGGAGAGGTTGAAGGGAAAATAAAAAAAATAAATCAAGTGACCAAACACAAAAAATGAGAAAGGGATAAATGAAAAGATCCAAAGGGAAAACACGAATTGGTCATGCAAAAAATGGTCAATAGGTAGGATTATGATTTCTTGTCAAAGGGTTACGTTTTCATGTTTTAACCTTGTATTTTGGCTTAATAATTCTTGATAGAATTTTTATAGGTCATATAAAATCTTCTTGTAGTGATTCATCCCTTCCCGAATCACTTCTTCAACCTATGCATCCTAATCACCACACCATGTCTCCTCAAGAAAACACATTGTGACTATGTCTAACATAACTATAAGTGGCTTTATGAGAATTGAAGGTGATTAATATCTTAATAACACTCACTTGGTACCTTTAAAACCTTTAAAGTCACTTTAAACCATCTCTCTTACTTATATCTTGCATATTTACTCCTCAAACAATGTTTTTAGGTCATGCATTAGTCCTAGACTGTATAATAGACATGTATAGTACTTTCATGAGTTTTATAGTTGAGGTAAAGATATTAGATATAAGTTTCAATATACCCACTCATAATTATAATGTATATATGATCTAACAAACTTGTCTCCTTGAATGAATGCATCTTGAACTATACTTTGAGAGAGTTTGTAATTATATGAGATGCAATTGCTCTTTAGTATGGTTGTAAGCATTCATTTCAAAGCTAAGTTGATTGTAGAATTTCTTAGAAATACCTCTTCATATGGTTCATAATTATTTAATATCTTATTATCCACATGAATCATTCTCTTAAACATGAAACTCTATCATTAGACCATTTTACTATCATTCTCTTCTTGCTTATAAGTAGACCTATGTCTAAAAGGATGTAGGTGGGCACTTTAAAGTTGACCTTGACTGTCACTTAGGTTGGATTAATCATTCATGGTATTTACCTTATATATATCATAAATTTCTCCTAATAATTATAATACTATCATTAAACTCTTTGCAGACCATTGTGCCCTCATCTTTCATGATTTTGGAGATATGCCTATGTACTTATGGTTGTAGCTAGATGTTTATAAGGTGTATGACTATGATATTAAATTAAAATTAATGTGTCATTATAAAAAATAATTATTTGTATTAAAAAATGGGAATAAACTTCAATTAACTCAAGTAACATAACAACAATCCTCTCATAGTTTTGAACTTGGTGACTCAAGTTGCATACTTCAAAAAAGCCTCCAAACCTATTGTAGGTGGTTTACATGGTAAAATGGTCTAAATTGAGTTTGGTTATCTTTAAGGTTTATATTTGAGTAAAAATTAATATGAATAAATATAAAACAATATATTCTTATCATTTATTTCTCCACATTCTTAAGAATAGTCCTTTCTCCCTTTTAATTCTGATTGTGTTTGTGTATTTGGTTATTTTATAGATTGAGTACCAATATTAGGCCTTGAAAAACACTAACATATCTCCCAAGGTCAATATAGTTTTATCATTATTTCTTAAAATTATTTTATAGGTTTAAATCTCTCTCAAACACACAAGCTTCTTCTTTTTTGCATCTTCAACCTCACCTCTTGCTAGCATGGATGTAAATGGCCTTTGACTATATGCTTGTAGAAATTGAGGTGAAGATTGAGTACTTGGAAAACTTGAGGAGGTAGTCACCAATATGATATGATGTTCCTCTATTTAAAAGAGTTAAAAATTTCCTTCACAGTCCTTAACAACTATGAAAATCCTTTAAAATTTTCCTTAACCAAACTACATATGTTCATTAGCCTTGGTTGTAGATGATTGTTGTATGGACCATGTACAAGTTTAGACCTTGAGAAAGTCACAAAATGTCCATGAGATTTATCCTTAACTTATTTTAAATTAAGGATAGAGGAATTATTCAAAGGCCTTGGATTTGATATCTTACTTGTCTACATTTTTTACACTTCCATAAAGAATCTTGATTCTACTTTTTTTTACTATAGGTGATTATTTCAAGACTATTTATTAGTTTTTTTAAGGTCTTTATAGTCCTTTAATGACCATGGTGATTTTTGATGGTTTCTACCTCTTATTTAGAAATGAAAACATGATATGAAGATGTATAGGATGTGGTAGTATGATATGGATGATGGAAACATTGAATGGAAGTGAAAATGGATCCTTCCAATAGTGTAAAGACAACAAGAAGACATTGAAATGGAATGACACAAAAGAGGTGAAAAGGGGCATAAAAAGTGTATATCAAGACCATTTTGAAGGTCTTATGCAAACATATGCATATACTCCATAATAAATATCAATTTTAAGGCTCTTAAAGGAGGTATTCTTAGGTCAAAAGAAACCTAGGACTCTAGTAAAACCTTAATATATGCTAAGAAATCCTAAACATTGCTAACAATGGAGATGTTGAGAGCATATGGAAGGATTAATTTCTATGAATCTTGAGGAATATTTTGAGAATATTGACTGAGGTAGATATAAAATGAAGGAGACCCTTGTAAACAATAATCCAATAATTCTTGAAACTCCTTCTCTCTCCTAGACTGTACAATTCTCTTCATATGCTTGTAGACTATAGAATTGCATTTTTTAGTCTTTTTGGGATATAAATAACCCTAAAATGTGTGAAAAATAACTAAACAACTCTATGTAAATTTGGATCATTCTCTTGAGAAACCCTAAAAACTTGAATTTTCCTAACATGATGCTTAGATGAAGAGATAACATAGAAAATTGATTGCTTGCTTGGATGAAAGAGAAAAAATGAGTGCCTTGACTTCAAAGGGATGGTTCATAAAGGAGAGAGGACCAAATTGAGAACTAATTACCATATCTATAATATCTCTAAGACTACTTTCTATGACCAAAATTATAGACCTTGATTTTCTCTCTCATGGTTGTACCACTTGCTAACCTAAAGGGCTTTCACTATGTGCAAAGAAGTAAGGTGAAGTATATGAACCAGTTTTAGGTATATTTTGAGTCCTTTTGCCTTAAATATTTTTTTTAATACATTTAATTCCCTCTTATTCAAATTATCAGCCTTATCTATATGGAAAAGCCATACAATTCTATATTTTCACATGGAAATACATTAAAATAGCACTTTTATTTGCATGTTCTTCAAACTTAAAGCTTGAACCACCACTTTTAGGACATGAAGAAGATTAAAAAATAGTAATTATCATGTTATAAAAAAATTAAACATTTTTACACCTTTATTTAGCCAAAATTGGCTTGTGGGAGCCTTATGAGGCTAAAAATATTTTAGTTGCATGAAAGGATACTTTTCAAGGCATGAAACTTTTGAATAAAGCTAATAATAATAAAAATGAAAGTAATTTAAGGTATTTGGATTATTTATGTGTTTTTTTACTCTGATTTTATCATTTAAAGGCCCAAAAATGTCATTTTAGTTAAAATACACATAGTTGACCATCATGTAGAGGCTTATAACAATGTTCTAAAATGTTTTGAGTTATAGGGGTTGGTATTTGGCCTTGTAGTCCAAAATAAAAATAATTACTTTTCATAAAAATGAGGTAAGTGTAGGAAAACATGCTAACCCTTTGTTGTGAAAATATTATCTACAAAAGAAGTAAAATCCAAAGTTGAGAACAAGGGATCAAAAACTCATGATCATTGCAAAAACATTCTAGAAAAGGAACACTGAATGAAGTAAAGATGGTAATTTTATGATGAATGCTATGTCTTATCCATTATCTCACACTAAAAATCATAAAATAGAAACCCACAAGGGTGTATAAAAATCTAAAAAGTAAATGAAAAATAAAATATTTGTGGAGAAGGCCAAGTCCTATCCATAGTCTTACACTACAACTCACCAAAGAGAAACCCAAGGGGGTGATAAAAAGTATTGGAACATAATAAAAAAAAAAAGAGGAAAAAATGAATTCATGATTAAGACCAAGTATTATCTGTGGTTTTGTAATGCAACTCATGATAAGAGTGGAAACTAAAGGACCAAAAGGAAGGACTAATGTTTGTGGAAAGAGAGAATTGTTATAGAGGGTGAGACCCATGTAAGTATCCTAAAAAAAGTGTTATAATGATATTATATAGAAAACATGATAACAAAAGGATAATTTAGGCTAATGTCTATATCAAGGATCAGCATGTGAGAGACAAGCCTATGTGTCTCAAAAGGCTTCTTGAAGTTGAATTAGTTTGGTATCATATAATTTAGAATAAGAGTGGGAATCATAAGATGCCCTAGTGGGTAATTAGATGTAGGTATGGGCATCAAAAGATGCCCAAAACTCTCAAGTAACATTGGGTGGGCATCAAAATATGCCTCAAAAGCTAAATTAATATGTGTATGGGTATCACAAGATGCCCCAAAGGGTGGAAGGAGGAAGAAAATATAATAAAAGATAATAAGAAAAGATCACCCCATATATTGTATAAATGGATTTAGGTTGTCCAAGAAGATTTTGATAAGGTATTTCATGATGCTTTATGAAAGAAACAAAATTTAGGAAAGAAGGAGAATCAGGGATAGGGTCAACTAAACATAGAACTAAATTGGACAACTAAAAGACTAGGTTAAACCAACAAGGGACATGGTCAGCCAAAAGGTACCAAGTTGATGGGGTTGATATAGTATTTATAAAACACTAGTTTGGAAGAGTACAAATTCATATGGGTCGACTGTGTACTTATATATAGAGGATAGAATAAAGAGAAGAAGACATAGTCATACAGGTCGATTGTGTACTACTAAAAAGAGGGAAAACATAGTCTACAAGAGAATGTATTGACCAAGATGATAGTGTGCTAAAACATGGGAAAAGTTTTGAAATATAATTAAAGTAAGGATGAAAGTAAACACAAAAATAACTAGATCAATGTGATTAATCTAATTTGGGCACACAACACAAACCTTGCACCAATGTTGGCCAATATAAATGTTGAAATACAACACACAATGATCATAGAGTAAACAATCAACTAAAAAGTAAATTCTAACTAAGTGTTATTATATTATTAGAAAGTTTTTATTTTAATATGATAAGAGAGTTGGTTGAAATAGGGAACTAGAAAGTAGTCTAAAGCTAGTTTCAAGACATTTAGGATGAAAGGGATATATATTAACAATGGTAGTAGCTTGATATTGGGACCTACCCCATCACTTCACAATCCTATAATGATAATGGTTTCAACTGATTTTCCAATATATACCATTAACCATGTATTTATACTTGGCTAGAAAACCAAGTCATCTTCCCCCTTAGTGATGAAATCTAAGTAGGTAGGCCTTGGCAAGATAGATGTTTAAATGCATTTTGAATGTTAAGTGATTTGGTAGTGTGTGAAAAAGAGTAAAATAGTGTAACTAAAATGATAATTTAAAAAATCACCTATTTATACTATGTGAGTTATTTTAAGCATGTAAACAACAGAAAAGTAAATATATGTTAATTCCTTGATTAAGAATAGTAAAAAGTCAATTTAGGTGTCCTTATATGTAAATAGTATAGAACAGAGTCATATGGGTCACTAATATTCTATAGAATCAAGTTATTTAAGAACAAATTCAAACATGTCAACTATGTCTCTCAAACTAAAGATAGACTACAGAACTAGGTTGACCAGGTCAACCTAGTTAGTTGTAGGTTTGCAATTTGATGACTGCTAACTTGTGAAAAATAAAATTGAAAAAAATATTTAAATGATAGAGAGATGAAAGAAATGAACTTTGGTGGGATTGAAGATGACTAAAATTTCAAATTTTATGTTGTAATGCCTTAGTTAATTTTAAATTTTGTAAAATAGGTCGATTAGATTGACCAAGTTTTGTAAAATCCTATATGTTGAAGAAAAATAAGGAACTAGGTCAACCTATTTAATAGTGTTTTTGAACCTCATAATGGCATAAAGAATCAATAGACAAATTTGAATAATGTGATAGTGTATGCTAATCTATAACTAAAGAAGAGTATTGTGTTGACCTATTCAATCTAGTAACCTATAGCTGATGTAACCTACATAAATAAAATAGAGTCATTTTGAAGTGAATGTGTGTTAAACCTATGAATAAATTCTAAGAACTATATCGACTGGTTTGACATAGTGCTACAAATATATAATATATAATGAAATGATAAAAACGATAACACAAAATAAAACTTGTAAGGGTTAAATTCATGTCGAGGTCCCCATAATGTATGCAAATGGAAATGTAATTGATCTATACATCAATTCTATCTCAAAGAAGATATATAATACATATACTTACAATTTTTTATACATTATATATTTGAGGTCATGACCAATATGGATCTACTATACCTTTCTAATTGATCTCTTACCACAATAAATTAACTAGGGAGGGTTCCAAAGCCTTCAGTCAAGCAAAACTATGCAATAACCCTAGCTAGGTCCTATGTTTTCATATTTACTAAATTAATAACAAGTAAAGTAAAGTAAAACTAGTTCTCACCAAATATTATGGCACAAAATGGGGTTAGTAAACATAAAATTAAACATGAAAAAGAGAATAATATTTAAGTTATGTATAGGTTGGACCCTAATGCACGGAGAGAGAAATATATTCAAAATACATTACTTATGCTACTTCTATATACTAAAGAGGGGAGATAAGTTAGAGATACTTACCTTGAAGATGAACCCATTGAGGCTCAATATCTCTCTTGGCCAAAAGTGTTTTTTAAGAGGTTCTTATTGTTTGTAAGGATCACTAAAAAGGCTAAAGCATCTAGGATTTTTCCACAAGACAAGAGTTTGTTCCAAGTAGAAACCCTAAGCTAAGACTCCTCAAGTAGAATGGTAGAAGAAAAGATTGTAAAAAAGTGTAAATGAATAATTAACTCTTGTTATCTCTCTAAGAATGGAAAAATGAATGTGTTTATATAGTTGAATCTAATCCTAGTCCTTTCCAAAAGTTTAGGCCTATAAGGTCAACCCAATTGAATTTATATCATTATTGACAAAAATAAATTAGGTCTTAGTCTAGGTCAACTAGGGTCTGATTTAGACCCTAAATAAGTTTTATCAATTATAGTACAAGTTTGATGGGTTTGATAGTGTCATGTAAACCATCAAAAAGGATTTAAGGCTAGGAAAGGGTTAATGAATGTAGAAACTGACTAGAGGAGGGTGAAAAAGAGGAGGCAAAGCTTAGGGGAATATTTTTATGAGATGGTTGGATTAATAATAAGTTATAGTAAGGGAAAAAAATCATAAAAAGCACCAATTTTTTTCCCATCCCATTCCCATTACACCCCTTAAGATTTGTACTTAGAGAGATTAAGACTTGATGTTTTCCTACAAGATAGAAAGCATCAATAATTGATAAAGTTTTAAAATATTGTGTATATAGGACCAACCTATAAATGTAGATCAATCTCACCAAGAACCTTCTGAGAGGTCCCATCAAATGCTCTGACTGATTAAGTAGAAGGGTGTAAATTGTGATTATTATAACCTAGATGTGTAAGTAATGTCATGGTGAAAATATTTTTGCTTATACCATTATCAATCATAACACTATATATGGGGTGTTTACCAAGGTATGCTCAAAATAATAGATAATGAATATCAGAGTCATCATCTTTAATTTCATTGTCATCGAATGAAATGGCAAGTTTATAAACTAGAGGAGGTATATGTCATATTTAAGTACCAATAACCCCATCTAGTGGTTGTCGATAATATGATGAAAGATGATGTGCATTATGTGTCATTTGTATTTTTGGTTCCTTCTTAGAATAGTCTTGCAAAGTATTGTTCAATATTTTCTATTTATGGTGATCACCAGGTTGTGAACCTAATTCCTTTCTAGGATCATCAAATGTAATTTGTTGGTCATCGATGAGGTCTTAGATATTATGATTTAAGGTAAAACATATATTCATAGAATATCTAGGGCATTGATGATAATAAAAATAAGCATTTGCATCATAGCCTTTGGGTATAGGTTGACTCATATCAACCTCAATATGATGAGGGAGAGATATAAGATGACACTCTAGTAACCATAGAAGTAATGAATTGGGATGCTTAGGTAAACATGTAAATTATATCCTTGGTGAATTCTATAAGAAAAGTTGATTAAGTTGTTTTGAAACTATGTTAACTATGGTGTTTGTTTCCTTTCAAGGCTCAAGAGGTTTTACCTTATAATTTGGTTTAATTATATATTTTATACTAGATGTATATGTAACTAGTGTGTTTTCTAAATACTTGAGCTTATTTAATGACATAGGCTTCATTTCATGTTCCTATACAACACAACATAAGTCATCAAAAGATTTTTTTTTTTTTGAAAATAATGGACTCATGTAAAAGAGAAAGTAAACGTTTCTTGAATATTTCTTGTAACTCATTATCAACCATAGGATCAGTCATTTTGGCTAGCATTGTCTTATATTTCAATACCTATTCATTTATTGGTTCATTAATTCATTGTTTAATCTTTTCAATTTGAGAATTGGAAGCCTTTATGGTAATGTTAATAGAAAATTTTACAAAAAAATTGATTTTTAAGAGGTTTTAATGCTTTCAAAAATTGAAGAGATAAGTCATAAAACTACCTCAAAGTATAGTCATTCAGGGTTCTTGGAAATAATATGGTTAAAATTTTAATATTGGAAGCATAATGAAGGAATGCCACATATAAGGTTCAAATATGTTGTTCAGGATCACCCTTGCCATCATAAAATGTGAACTTAATTGAAAAAAAATCTAGTTAGAAAAGGGTGCAAAGTGATCTCAAGTGCAAGAGGGTTGTGTAACACATTTTATGAATCTATAGCATTTGAAGACTTTGAATATTTTTGTTCAGTGTTTTTAACCTTTTCCTTCAAGGTATTTACTACTTGAAGGAGTGATTGAACTATAGGTCCAGTGGGATTTTTATTAGCAATTTGAGCAGTCACCATAAGGGATGGAAACATGTTTTGAGTTGTAATAGGGATTGAAACTAGTATTTGTTTTGAAATAATGAGTAGGTTCATAATATATGTACTAATAGTATTTTCAAGGAACAAAGGTTAAATCATGTAATTTATGCCCCCATTATATGTAGGTGGATTGATAAGTGTGGACTGAGTTATAGTACCTTCTAAGAACTCACCATTACTAGGTGAGATAACCTTAGTTTTATCTTGTTTGCTTATTTAATCTCTTGTAACATACAAAAATACATCTATTAAGCCATTGTTATTATTGATATTATTAATCAATGATCCTTGATCCTCCATTTGGAATTAGGTTTTTACACTAACATTTTCCATTGCTTCACAAATGAAAAGTTTTAAATTTGCAACAAAGTACAATAATAAAAGAAAATAGAAAAACCTAAGTGAAGTAGGGTTTGATGTTCAAATATCAAGTTCAAAAAATGTTATACCCTAATTAGGATGAGTATCATACTTGGTTACATAGGGTTAAGGATATATAAATGATAGGGCATAAGGGTGAATATCATATCTAAAGTAGGCCAATTAATGTGATAAATGTAGATGTACCATATGTTGAATTTATTAAACTTTGATAAGCTATTAATGGAAAGTACAACTATGATAGATATATAAATAACATAAATAGAGTAATTAGATGGTTTTTATGCTAACATACTACTAGATATGTAACAATAAGAAAGTAGGTAAGAAGATAGTTTTAGAATAGTCATCAGTTTCTAGATATGGTGCCTCTAACTCTCTCTGGACAATTGTGTTAGCCTTGGATGGCTACATAAATACTAGTATTTAGGCTAGACTCTAGTGTCTTATATGAAATATCAACTAAAATAAGATGTGACTACCTAGATGATTATGTATTTGGACTCACCTTCACTCTGGTGCATTCATATCTAAACCATGGACTACCACTCTTGGTGGAATGGTAAAACCCTAGCTTTCCATCTTCAATGTGAGCTTAGGGGAAAATGGGTTAGTGGGCACATGGTGTTGACATAACCTTCAACAACCCCACTATCAAAGTATACTACCTACATAGCCAATACTTTATAAGAAGGCCTTAGACTCATGTATCTCCCCCTACATGTTGGCTTGTTAGTGACTCATGTAATGTGTGTAAATTGAGTATAATAATGATCTGGCTTGTAACTTAGAAAATATGACCTTATGACTGATCCTTTATTACTTCAGAACTATATATGTGTTGTACCTATTATTGGTGTGGAAATAGGGAAGCTTTAATGAGTTGAGTGATGAATAAGGGCTAATATTGTATTTATACCATTCTTATCCGGAGATAACTTACATTAAATCACTTAGGTTGAACTTTTTAATATGTTTCCTTTAAAAATTAGATGAATTTAGAGAACTAGACACTTGAGTCAAGGTAGGGTAGTAATGTTGATGTTACTTTTTGTCCCAAACATTAGTGTCTAAGTAGGAGATCAAGAATAGGCTTAGAACTTGTAGAGGTGTAAGATAAGTACATTGTAAGCATTTTTTGAAATATGGGATGTCCATGTCATCAATATAAGGATGGTAAAACTAAGATATAAGCCAAGGGACATAAGATAGAGTATAGATGAGGCTTATAGAAGTAAGGCATGTGTAAAACTAAGAGTAATAATTAGGAAGAACAACCAAGGTCTGAGTTTTCCAAGTGTATAAGACTAAGGTGCTACATAATCACAAAATATAATATACACTATAATGTACAAGGAAAACCTCCCATAAAACTTGTGATAGATCACATAAGCTATCACAAGTCAATTAATAGCCTTGCAGATATCTAGAATTATTATAGAAAAGTTTCCTTGTTTATCCCATGTGCTTAGTCATGTGCTTAGAAATTAATCCAAGTCAGTTACGTACTTGATACAACTAGGTGTAACCATAGTGAGAGTCTATGGTGCATAACATTTAAACACACTACTACATTGAGCATTAATTTCACATAGGTCACAAGCCTTGTGTGCTCACTTGAAGTGTATCAATGAAGGGATTGGGGCTTGCATTGGGATAGATGAAAAATGGCACAACCTTAGTCTTAATAAGACTTAGTCATTTTTAAATTAATCTTAGGTATCCTATCAATTCATGCCATATTAGATGGGATTAGGAGGCACAATCCTATTTAAGGGCATAAGTTTTTTAGCATGAGTTCATGTTTGGCTAGGCAAAGCTTTTAAGGGTAAAAGTTATGGGGATAGCGAGTTAAGGGTATTTTGAGAACCTAAACAAATCAAGGGAATGGATTATACTCAAGTGCTCATCCTTTCAAGTTAGCACTCTAGGCACAAGTATAAGGGCCTCACTGCATGTTAGTTTCAATACTTAGTCAATTTAATAAGTATATTGAAGTCTCTATATGGTATATCTATGCCATTAGTAACCTAGAATAGACCTTTATGTTGAAATACATTAAAAAAATGAAAATTATAGCATTATTCACATAAAAATTAGGTTAGAAACATATAAAAAAGCTAGACTATATGTAAAGAATCAACAACCAAGAAGATATACAATGAAATTTTTATTAACTTAAAGTTTGTCAACACAAAGTAACTTTTATATCAATAGAGTATGCACTCATCTAAGTTCTAATACAAGCCCAATAGCTCACAAGTGAGCTTGGATGGTACATGGTGATTATTCAAAGTATTCTTATTGGGTTTAAGTCAAAATGCATGTATAAACCTAGAACTAATCTTGCATATATTTTTTTCATTAATGTCTCCCTCTTTTTATTCAGGTTCATACTCATTTTATAGGTAGAGGGGCATCTTCTTGCTAGGTTGGATGGGCACACATTGGGTACTAATCTATCACTAAGGGTTTTTATGTCATCATCTCCACTACTGTGATATTTATGATCTCCAACATCCATGTGTAAGCACTCAAAGGGTGTCCCTAAAAACCCAAGTGCTAAGAAATTGCCTATCAACTAGCACAAGATCTTCAAAGATTTTTCCAACTAGAACTAAGAGTTTCAAAAGATAAATCATTTAAAACAACTACCATGCATCAAGATGTTCCAAGTTAGTGTCATCCACTAGGTATCATAAAAAGGGGACTAACATTAATCCATACAAAATTTCTAGTTTTCCCTCAGACTAGTCTTTCAGTGCCTTTGCTATGTAAAATTTGGGTGTGATCTACTGTAGTTTTGCCTTAAATTTTTTTAAGCCTTTATCTCTTATTTTTCTTTGAGTGTAATGTCTTTCCATCTAGTGGTGTGAACATCATTGATAATGTTCTTACATGGCACTTCATAGGCCATTTTGATGAGGTCATTAGACAACCTCATAGGATTCATATCCATAGGATTCAAGAGCTGGTAGTCATACCTCTCTTCTAGTTTCTTAGTGCTTTAAACCCCTTTCATAAGTACCTTGAATTAAGGCTCATCCATGTAACAATAGAGGTCCCAAAAAACTTGATGGTGCATCAATTTCATGGTAGCTTGAGGGGCCATGTACTCCGTCATATAGAAATCATCATCCTAGGTGAACCCTATTTAAACTTTCTCCTTATAGCTTGGCTCACACTCCTCATCCTTGATGGTTACCTATGTACACTCCTACTCCCCTCCACTAGTACTAGGCATTTATCCATTGCCTTCTTATTCTTCTTATCTTATGGGTTATTCATTAGAATTATCCCCTTAGTCTTCCTCTTTTCTCTCTTTGGTGTTAGTTTCATCATCTTGTTTCAAGAGGGGTTCTTCTTCAAAATTTTCCCCTTTGTCTTCTTCTTCTTCTCAGTATTTTTCTTTGGCATGAACCTATTAGTGCCAGCCTTACTCTCCTCTTGCACCAATGGGATCTCTACTACCTTCTCTTTTTATTGTTTTGAGGTGCTAACATCACCTACTTTGTCTTTAGGCACCCCTTCAGAACTAGGCCGCATCTATTATGTAGCTTCTTATACCAGGGTGGAGTGGGTCCTAGGCACATCTTCAGTTGCTTTCTCATTTATATGTTTCACATGAGCATTAAATTTTTCCTCTCTCTTTCTTTATTTTTTCACTTTCTACGTAGACCACCTTCTCTTCTAGTTCTTTCCTCTTGGCCTTTTCAACTTTGGCCTTTTTCTTCTTAGCCTTCCTTTTATTAGTCTGCATCCTACACTTATTTTATTCTAGATTTATCTCCTAGACCTCTATTTAATTAATTTTGTCTTGGATCATGCCCTTGGATCTCATGGCCTCTTTCTTTTGGTGCAACTTTTGCACCACATATATATGCTCTTGGTCTAGGCCCATGTCCTCTTATTTTTTCTTTAACTCTTAGTCAATTGGTGTACCTATAGGTATTATTTATCCATGTAATTCCACTTCACTAGGATTATCACTTGTTTCTCCTTCCTTCTTTCCTTTCATCACCTATGCCTTAAGCTCATCCACTTCTTTCCTATGTTCTTCAGCCTCAACCTCTCAATGGATTCTTTAGACAATTTGGCCTTTATCATTTATTCTCTTCACTCCTCCATCTCCAGTGATTTATGTATATCAACATCATTGAGGTCAAGTTTCCTCCATCTTTGTATCTTTTTATATTTTTTAGTCTAAAGGGAAGGAAAGGGAGTATGTTCACTCAATGAGGATTCTTCTTCCTTGACCATGATGTTTATGCCCCTCCCAACTATTTATTCCTCCATCTCCTCTTCCTCCTCTTCCTCCTTTATATCAAATAAGATTATCCTAGGTGCCATAAGAGGAACCTTCCCTTCTTATTTTCACTAGGAGAAGACTTTGGCATGAATCACATGTACTTATTTATGAGGTTGAAAGAGAGGATTATACCTCTGAAGGAATTTTGAGCCTTAATCACTCCTCTATCTCTTCCAAAGTCTCCCCCCTCTTTTTCTTGGCATACTTATTCTCTGCTAGCATCAAATTTCCTTTATCATCGAATTGGATTAGAGGGTTTTCACTCTACTCAACATTGAGGCCATTCAGCCATGGCTTTATCTCATAGTAGAGCCTATGGATGTGGACATATATGGTTACCTCTTAAAGTTGGTGGATATCTAGGGGATCTGATTCATCCTCTTCATCTTCAATGGCCTTCCCATTTATGTGAGTGAACTTCTACCTCATCTTATGCCTCTCCACATCCATTTCCATCATTGGAATGTCTAACTATTGTCCATTAGGGATTTGGCATAGCGTATCCCTAAAGTATCTTACTAAGAAGGCATAGGGGAGCTTTATCCATCTTAACATATTTCCATCAAAAAACAACAAGCACACTACATAATAGTGCTACATTATGGCAAAGGTTTTATTTATGAACATACTCTAAGGGAGCCCTTGAGGGATGTGACATTCTATACCAAAGGCCTCTATGTATTTATTATAGCACCTCATGATATGATTCTTATATTTGGTGATGAAAGAGGCAGTTTCATGAAATATTTGTAATTCTACATTGGGGATTCATTGTAATCTAGATGGACCCAAAGGTTTTCTTCATTCCTATTTAGAATCCTAATCTCCTCCATAATAATGAGATTGAGGATGGATCCCCATATAAATGTTCCCTTTTCCTTGTGGAACTCTTACACATTATTCATAAATTCATCAATTATGAATTTGGAAATGTTGAACTACATGGCCTACACCATGTGATAGGTAATGCAAAGGTATGCTTTATTCACATCAGTCCATCAATCACCTAGGCATAACTTGAAGCTTATAAACCATGCCATCACCCTCATGTTTGGGTTACTACACTTCTTGATGGGGAATGTAAAACCCTCTTTGAAATACTTTAGGATCTAGGCTATTTGATCCACCTCTTTATCATCACCCATCATCTAATGGATGTCCTTAATCTTAGTCTTACATTAATTTAAACTTTATAACCTAATCAAGTCTATCAATTACTAATTTATACCATTTCCTTATCTATCATCACTAATGTAAGTTATTTATGGTGTGGTGGCACCTTGATTTCTTAGAGAATATAAAAAATTTCAAAATCCACAAAAATCCTTTGTTATTAATGAATTAATTTCATATCTTTTTGCCTCCATTGCTACTTCATTGAATTATCTATAAAAGTAGTTTGGTGAAGTGATATTTAGTTTCAAATGGTCACTTCTTGTTGGTAAACTTGGGAATTAATTTCATATCTTTGTGATGCCAACTATCTTAGATGATTGATTTTTCTCCTACACTTATTCACTTGGCATGACCTTCACCTTCCTTGTGTTAACCTAGGTATAACACCTCACATGTGCATTATTTAGCCTCCTCAGTTCCACTTTATCTTCTAGCCTTGCTTCCAATTTAAGTGTGCTTCTCTATTTTGGTCAATTTTTTATGCTTCATCCTGCCTTAGCCCATCCTACCCCATAAATATCCCTTTTGCTATCACTCGAGTGATTTATATTCTCTCTTGGTTCTCTTACACACTGTTAGATTGTGTATATTCACTTTCTTCCTTGAACCTAACCTTTTTAAATATTTTCACCTTCTTCTTTAGTCTATTGTGCATGATCAATTGATGCACCTCTATCTAATTGTGGTGTAAAGGTTACCTTTTCCATTATGTAGTTTATCATTTTGTTATCAAATCTACAAATTTCGATAACTTCCTCATACTTAGGAGCTTGGCCGTATATCCTTATGTGCTTAAAAATCAAATGGACTCGACTCACCTAAATGGTATTATGCATAGAAGTACTAGGGTAGCTCATTCTTAGGCCATCAAGAGCCCTACAATGCTCCCTTTATGTACATGGATCTTATGTATCTTTTACTTTCATTTGGTGAGTTTCATGTACCCATCACTTAGATGTCTAGCCTCATGCACTTAGATGGTGTAAGTGCTTGACTCACTTGATTGGAATTGTGCATGAAAGGTTAGGGTAGTTCAAATATGGGCTTAGAAGTTCCTTTCATTTGGAACCTTATGCATAAAGTTATATGTGCTTCTTTTTCGAGTCTAATGAGTCTCATGTTCCCACTACTTATATGTATGGCCTTAGGTGCTTTAAAAATCACAAGTGCTCAACTCACCTAGTTGGAATTATGCATGAGAGGCTAGATGGATTCACTAGAGCTAGTGTTAATTCACATGTCCATAACTTAGGTGTTATGGCCTCATGTTATTAGTAAGCACAAGTGCTTGATTTACCTATCTAGAATTATGCATGGAGTGTCAACATATAAGCCTTTATGGCCACTGTGTACCACTTATTGCCTCTTTACACTATATAAGGAACAAAAATAAAAAAAATAATGATTTAGCTTGTGCCAAACTATATTTTGGTTATCTCAATTCAAATCTAATAGTGACCAAGAAATTGGTGTTATTATGGTGTAAACACCATCCTACTACCTATATGGCTTTAATTGGTTGCCATTGAAATGCCCTAAAAGCATTTTACCAGATAAAGTGCAAAACTTGCATGAGCTTATCTCCAATATGTGGTAGATGATGTAGGGTCCCACCACCTTATTTTTAATTTCTTTATGTTCTTAAGGTACTTTGATTCATATATCAAAACTAATGCTCCTTCAGTTAGTTCCTTGTGCTTAATGTGATTATCATTCCAGAGCTTCTGATGTGCCTTTTTGATTTGTTGACTCCATCTTGCTTGGGCATGATTTTTATCAAAGTGATCTAAGTCTTCAAAAAAAATTCTCAAAGATTCTTAGTCATCTAAGTGACCAATCTATGTAATGCATAAGGATAACACCATGAATTCCATGGGGAGAACTGATTCAGCACCAAACACTAGTTGAAAGGGTGTATCTTTATTCATGCACTTATATGTTGTGAAATACACCAATAGTACCATTGAAATTTGATCATACTAATCCTTGAAAATGACATCACATATCTTTTTCAGGATCATATTTATAGGATGTAATTGAATGCATCAACTATGTCATTTGCTTGGGGATGATATGGGGTGGTCTTATGGTATGCCACCATGTATTTAATTAAGAGGATGTACACCATATCATTGATGAAATGAGTGCCTTTATCATTATTTAGACTTCATGGGACACCCATATAAACTTATTATGTTCTCCTAGATGAAACACATGGTTATCATGGTTGTGTAGTCTTTTGTTAGCATGGCCTAAGCCCACTTAGTGAAATAGTCAATGGACACAAAGATGTACCTTGAACCTATGCACCATGTTATAGGAGTTATTGGTCCAACAAAATCAATGGCCTATTTCTTAAATGGCACCTAGGAAAGAATAGGGATGAGAGGAATTTCATCTTAGTGGTTAGGTTTCCTAATACACTAGCATATGCCACATGCCTTAGCACCCTATTTTATATCTTGGAATAGGCTTAGCTACCATAAGCCTGATTGTAATACCTTGCATAAAATTATGTCTTTAGCACAATGTATTCATTCTATTCTCTCATTTGATTATTTTAAGATGGATTCCCTTTCATGCTATAGAACACACTAGCATAGGACTTCATCTTTACCTAGTTTGTATAGCTCCCTCTTGATGAGCTAGAAGCTAGTGACATGAATCACAAGTTACTTCTTCTCTTATTTGACATGTTATGAGGCACAAACCCATACATTATGAAAGTGGAAATATCCTCCATGTATTTAGGTATGTGCTATAATATATAAAATTGCATTTTTGGCATGTCATCCTCAATCAGTGTTGTTGCATTGCTAGAATTTATGTAGGATAAATGGTCTAACCCCAAGTTTTGCTTCTTAGGTTTAACAACAATGGAGAATTGGAACTCTTAGAATATAAATATCCATTTTCATATTAACCTATGTAAAACATGATTTATCATGAGGTAATTAATCACCTCATGATTAGTGAAAAAGATGAATGGAGTTACCAATAGATATTGCCTAGATTTTTGTAAGGCATAGACTACTATTAGTGCCTTATGCTCGATGGTGTTGTAATTATGTTATGATTTCATCAATTTCCTACTTGTGAATTAGATGCGGTGGTCCATCTTGACCTCACCTATTTTCACCAATATGGAACCAATTATGGAGCCTACAACATTGACATGGATGTGGAAAGGAGTACTCTAGTCTGAGAATTATAGAATTGACATGCTAGCCAATTTTAGCTTCAATGTTTTAAAATACTCCTATTGTACCTCATCCTAATAGAATGGGCCATCTTTGTGAAAGATCTCCTCCAAAGGCATGGTAATATTTGCATATCTCTGTATAAACTTCTTGTATTAACTATAATGGCCTAGAAAGACATGAACATCTTTCTACATTGAAGGAGTGTGGAGTTGAACTATGATGGATATCTTCATAGGGTCCATAAGAAAACCATCATTATAGACAATGTGTTTAAGAAATATTCTAAAGGGGATGAAAATTATACACTTATTTATGTTTAAAGATATATGGAGCTACCTTCACCTCTCAAACATGAGGCACTGATTGTCATAGTGGTCCTTTATAAGGCTATTCATAATCCAATCATCTAGATAAACTTAGAGGAACCTATGGCCAAAGTCTTTGAAAGAAGTGATCACCACTCTAGAGAATATAAATAACACATTATTGAGTCCAAAGGGCATCAAATTATAGTAAAAATAACCCCATTTAGTTTTAAAGGTTGTTTTGTGATTATCCTCCTCCTCAATATGCACTTGATGGTAGCTCAAAAAACCATCAGTGAAAGTATAGATTTTGTAACCTATAATGCCATCTAAGGCCTCATAAATTAATGGGATTAGGAATGGGTCAGTGATACAAGCATCATTCAAAAGTATATAGTTGATGTAGATCCATATTTCCCCATACTTAATGATGTTTATGACCATCAGGCTCACCCATTCAGATTATTATATAGGGTAAATGACATTGGCAACTAGAATTCCATCAATCTCCATTTTCACCTTGGCATGGAGATTAGGATTCATCCTATATGGGTTATTCTTGATATGCCTTATGCCATCCACCATATGGATACTCATTTTACCAAGGGAAGAGTGGGTGCCCTTCATGTCTTGATATCTATGCAGGAATAAGTCCTGAAAGTCCTTCAAGAGGTCTATGATTTGTACCATTTATTCTTTAGACCATTAAGTGCCTATAGTGTAAACTTTGGCTCACCTTTTACATTGATGTATATTTTAGTGGTCTTGAGTGTTTCATGGAAGGGTTCATTCCTCTCCTAATGAGAGTCTTCAACTTGACTTATCCTCTTCATTATTTCAATTCAAAGATGTGTTGGATCTTCTTCATTTGGGGCACTATCATCCATGTGGTGTACCAGGTTTTTGTTCCTATTAGATCCTTCCAATTGTGATCCTTCCAAGTTTTATCATCCTCATTGAAATCACTATTGATCACTTTTTCTTAAAAAAATTGAGATTTTTAGTCCTTTCTCCTTGAACATGTATCTAAGGCACTCTTCTAGGATGGTAGTGTCCTCAAACACTACCCTAGAAATGACTTGTAGTGTCTCTAGTATCTCTAAGTTCCATGAAGAGAAGGATAAGGTGTGTATGAACCTCTCCTTGGGTACCTCCTAGTCTCTTATCTTTCAGTGTATTTCATTTTAAAAATGTCATTTTCACACCTATGTCTTCAATATCTTGTATAAAGCATGCACCTACAAACTTATGGGTGCATTATCATCATAGACAGTCTAGATTTATTCACATAAATACACATGCATAATTGGGTTGGAATCACCTAAGTAAGCAAGTATGTCTAAGTCCTCATTACTCTTTCCAAACCTATTACATATTTATGCCTTTACATCATGCCATGTTGAAAATCTAGGCCTTTACACTACCCATCGATGGGCAATAGTGATCTTTAGGGTATGCACTAGTGCATCCATTCTATCTATTTCCTTAGGAATACACACTCCAATGTCATGGACATAATTTTATATAGGTTGGCTCCCTCCATATTTTGGGAGCACTAAAAGCCTCCATTTACTTATCCAAAACACCCTTTTTCATACCTTTTTAGCATGGGGAACCCATTTATTTTGAGTGTGATCAACCAAGATCAGCCCCATTCTAGCTAGCCTTGGCTCAATTACCCACCCTAGGTAGCACCTTTAGCCAGTAACTTCATAAACCTCTTAGACCCATTGGTCATAAGCTATGTTAGTTATATCAGAAGCTGATTATCCATCCTCCCATTTGAGCACTCCTTGGTTTCTTGGGTTAAACTTCTCACCACCTCACATTATGATGTTATAAATGTAGTTAATATCAGCATTGAGATCAATACTTTCCACATAGGGAGGATCTTGATCACTTGATAGGGGGATCACCACCCTCTTTCTACTATTCTTAAAAGTTATGTACTACTTCTTGAAGGGCAAGTCTATATTATTGGTGTAGCAACATGGCCTCCCTAAGATCACCAGATAGTTATCATGCTCTACCAACTTGATCACCTCAAATTTAGCTTAGAATTTGGTACCCATAATATCTATAATAATTTCATTTAGGATCTTGAGAGGTTACACTTGGGTTTTGTTGCCCATAAACAACATATGAGGGGAGGGATTTAAGGGTGGCCATCCCATCTTATCCTAGGTGGTTTTGGTTAGAATATTAACCTCAATACCTATGTCCATAATTACCTCAAAAATAGACCATCCATCAATGGTGGTGTTTATTAGTAGTTCTTGGTCATACTCTATGTTCTAAGTATGCTTTACTTTATGTAGCACATCAAATTCAATCATTAAGGCATGACCTCCTCCTCTGGTCTCTTCTTTGCATGATTTAAAATCAATTTTTTCAATAGGGGTATTATCCCTTCAAATTAAAAGAGGCATAATATCTCAATCAACTCCTATACTTTAGCCTCCTAGTTGTCTTGATTCTTGCATGTGGTGCTTCCCTATACCTCTAAATCTTTGACTAGTTGGATCTCTCCCTAAACTTTTTTTATTACACTCATGGCTTATTATAGGATATCCTTCTATAATTTTGAGTCAAGGTAGGGCATAAATTTTATCTCAAGTCATGTTATGTGCTCAGTGTATCTTGACTCACCATATTCTACGTGTAGATCCTTTATTGCGGTAGTAGATGACTATGTGGTAAATCCACTCCAAGTTGTGGTATATACCATAGGTGGTTTATTGAAATTATATTATGGATTGGGATATTATTTGTCCCCCTTTTTTTCATACCTCACCATGACATCACCCTTATCTACACTAGGCCAACCTTGAGTTAGATTTTTGTAAAAGTCTGGGAAATCCTCAACTGATGTGGTCCCTAACAGTACCCACACATTAGGTGCATGGGGTAGTCACACTAGTAATGCTCAAATAACCCATACTTATAACATGACCATGGTGGGAATCTTCCTCTACATCTTCCACCTTACCCATACATGCCTTGTTAATTCCCATAACTAGTATTTTTCTAGCCATAGCCTTCATTTCCTTGGCCTACCTACCTTACGACTATGGTCATCACCTATCATGCACCTCTCTCCATATTTTAATGCATCCTATCAATGACTCAACAATCCACTATTGAGTATAAGAAACACACATCTTACAATACATAATAGTGTTTACATGATGGGCACATTGTAACATGGGATAGTTCTAAGAGCCATATGACCCATGGTAAACTTCACAACTAAAAATCAAGGTGTGAAGATTTCTACATGGGTCTTTATTCTAGTTATGCCTCTCCATCTCACAGTCAATACACCACAATATAATACAAGCATCATACACCAAACCAACAGTCAGCTTTTATAGCTAGGAGGGCATTAACATGATCTATGACTCTATAAATGGGCTGATCCAAGTGTTATTACTACCTACTACCTCATCCTAGAGCACATATTCAAGCACTTTACAAGGGTCCATGAAGGTCTTCATGGATAATATTCTCATGAAAGATACTAGTAAGCCTCCAACAAATCATTGTGTATGATGGAAGGGGTTGATATCATATGGAATATTTGAAAGGAGGGTCTTAAACCATATGTCATACAAGAGAATGTTATCGAATATCCCTTGGATAATTTCCTTGAGCACTATGATGCTTCATTACTTAAACTTGGGAATATTAAATTCCTTCAAAAAAATCCTCCTTTAGTATATTGTAATCAACCATATACTAGTTCAGATTAAATTTTTGATACTAAGTATGGGTAAAATCTAGTAAGGTAATCGTGAAATGAGTCACCATATGCTCTGATTGGGTAATACCCTGAGGATGCCATTGAACTTCACACTTGAACACATGCTCTATGACATTATCTATGCCATGATACTCAAGAAATTATATCTCCATTTCATAATAAATCTATTAAGGCATGGTACTGGAGTCTGAGGTGATTTCCCCTTAGCATCTATGTTGGAGGTGGTCCTTGAATTCATCTAGTTATAGGGTTAAACACTGACCCTATTGGCATAGGTTGTGCCTTTTGAGCTCGATGGTGTGGTACTACTCACTTATGGTTCCATGCCACTTCTTGTGGGATATTAACTAGTCGGTATAACTAACATCCTCTAAATAGGAATGCTTACACTTCTATTCTATATTCTTGGGTTGGTGCTCACTAGTTTCATGGTATTTTGGTTTAATTCCATGTCAAGAATCACTTATTTGATCATAAAGTATTAGTTCAAAGTTTGAATTATATAAAAGTTAATGTCAATAATAGGGTCAATTATCATTCTTATATCTTCTGGGGGAGAATCTAATGCATGAAGTTATTCTTTAGGTTCAAAAGAGGTAGGTGATTCTAGTGCATCCTCATTCACCACATCTTGTAGGTACCCAAGACATTCTACACCCAACTACTGAGCTCAGTATTTTTCTTCCTCATCTCTTTCTTCATGTTATTTTAATTCAAGGGATCCTTCCCCATGCCCTTCCCACTTGTTATAGGTCTTCTCAACACTTCTAGGTTTTAGATCCTCTATTATCATGTGCCTTCACTTATGTTAGTTTTTCCTTTAGATCTCTTGAGTGTCAAGTTACTCATCCCTTTCCATCATGCCTCACCTACACTTCCCCCTCTCACCTTATGTGCTTGCTCATACATGCCAAGATTTTAGCCTTCTTATGGTTTCAATACCATAATCCACTAGAAATTTCTTTATTTTGGTATTGAGCCCTCTTATGAACATGCCCCATTGGTTTATAAAATAACTCATACTCTACTTATTTAGGGTAAATTAAGGCTAACACTATGAATTATAACACATAGCTATTTAGTGCACCTCTTGACCCCTTGTCTATAGCATGCATCCAAACATCATCTAAGATTTTAAGCCTTTATAAGTGTTCCTTTGTCTATTTGAAGCACTAGCCATAGCTTCATCTTCTAGAGGTGTTATAGGAAACAAACCACTAGTACACATGCTCATGTAGTTCTCAAAATAACACCTCATACAAAGCATCATACAAGTAGGTTTGCACTCATTCTTTTGGATTCTATCCTTGGCATGTTAGATGCTTCTACATGAAACTATCTTCCAATTTCTCTAGCTAGAACTTGATGTTCTTGAGTGAAAGTTGGAGCATCACTCTATTACACCATTATAACAATAAAATTCAACATAGGTCCTTGATAATGAAAACAAAGTGTTCTGAAAAAATTTCCTTATTTAGATCATGTGCCTAGTCATTTGCTTAACAATCAATCCAAGTTAGTTCTATACTTGATATAGCTAGGCATAACCATAGTGAGAGTTTATGGTATAAAACATTTAAATGCACTACTGTACTAGCATCAATTTCACACAAGGTGAAAGCCTTATGTGCTCACCTAAAATGTAGCAATGAAGGGACTGAGGCCCACATTGGGATAGTTGAAACATGACATAACTTTAATCTTAATGGGACTTAGTTGTTTGTAAATCAAGTTTAGGTGGCCTATCAACATGTGCCATCTTGGATGGGATTAGGAGGTATAATCATATTCTAGGGCACAAGTATTTTGGCATGATTTCATGTTTAGTTTGACAAAGATGTTAAGGGCATAAGCTATGGGGATAATAAGTTAAGCATATTTTTGGAACTTAGATGAGTCAAGGGAATGACCTATACTCATGTTCTCATCTTTTCATTTAACACTCTAGGAATGAGTATCATGGACTTGATGTATACCAGTTTCAACACTTAGTTGATTTCATAAGTATATCAAAGTTTCTATATGGCATAGTGATGCTATTAGTGACTTGGAATAGACCTTTACATCACAATACATTAAAAAAATGAAAACTATAGAATTATTCACATAAAACTTAGGTAGAAAAAATAAAACAGAGATAGACTATATGGAAGTAATCAACAACCAAGAAGATATGAAATAATATTTATATTAACTCAACATTTTTCAACATAAAGTATACTCTATATCAATAGAGAATATGCTCATATATGTTATACTACAATCCCAATGGCTCATAGGTGAGCTTAGGTGGTACATGGTGATTCTTCAAAGTATTCCTACTAGGTTTAAGCGAAAATACATGTATAAAACTAAACTAATCCTGCATAGCTTCACTACATTAATGTTGCCCCCTTTTTCTTTAGGTTCACACTCATTTTATAGGCATAGGGGCATATTATTTCTAGGTTGGATGGACTCATAGTGGGTTTTGAGCTATCACTAGGAGTTATTATGCCACTGTCTCCACTACTCTGACACTCATGCTCTTTAACCTCCACATGTAAGCACTCAAATGGGTGTCCCTAAAAACCCAAGCACTAAGAATATACCTACTAGCTAGCACAAGATCTTTGAATATTCTTCTAGATGGTGCTAATGGTTTTAAAATAAAAATCATTTACAATAACTACCATGCATCAAGATGTGTCAAGTTGGCATGGTCCACTAGGTATCATAAAAAGGGGTCCAACAAGAATGGTTGATACATATACATAAAATAAACTAACATGTAACCCTCAATTATCATATCTCTATGAGCCTATATCCCACATAACAAGTCCTTCTTCTCTTCATAAGAATATATGGTATTACACACCATTATTGTGCCTATAATAAGTAGTCCCAATATATCATGGATGTCCTCTAAGGTGATATCCACCTTAATATTAACCCATCCACCACCCACCTAAAAGTATTAGTAACTATTCCCCATGCTCCTAATAACATGGTGACTAATCTACACTTAACGAAATTTGGTGCATCTCCATAATCTCACTAAATCCAAGGGTAGTCAAATGAGCTCAATCAACTGCAAATATCCAATCTAATAGATCTAGTAACCATATAGATTCAAGTAGTCTACACATTCTCTAACATCTCTATAAAATGTCAAATAATATAGGCAAATCATGTCTCTATCCAAAATTTGAAATAAAACATAATAAAAAATAAATAAAAATAAAATTTATTTCAAAATTAACTATTATATCAACCATAAAATTTACTACATCAAGAATCTTATGTTTTATATTATATAGAACATGTACATTACTAAATTGGTCATCTATAATTTATCACTATATCAACCATGTCTTATTGTATCAGCCTTTTATTTCTATGGTATCAACCTCCATATATGCCATTGCCATCCATAAAAATGACATACACCATTGATCATTTATTCAACTACATTGGCCAATATATCTCCTAACTCTATCAACTATGTTGTATACATAAACCACCTTACCATTCCCATACATCATCAACCATGTTTCATGACATAAAACATAATAGGTTCAACTTCATTGAGCATTGTAGACACTATAGGCTAACATAAATCATCATTATTTTTTAATACATCTACCTAGTTAATACCATTGAAACTATGTGATGATTTTTCATTAGGCCATAATAAATGCCCTGACCTATTTTTTAAATTTTCATCCACTACTCATCCTATTTTTAACCTTAATATTATGACTTTTGGGTCAAATTCCACTAAACAAATTTTTCTTCATGCTTACTTTTCCTAATATAATTCATTTTTATCCAAAATTCTATAAAATTTCACAATTTATATATCCCTTACTTGTACCATGCTACTAATAGCAATGATATGTCTACCTTTTCATCCACCTCATGCATTGACCACAATCTCTCAATTTTTTATATTTGGACACATAGAGCTTTAGTTTCCAAAAATAGAAAATGTGCAAATGAATAGTTATTTACCCTTTTATAGTGATATTTTTTATTTTTCAGCCTTTAGTTATTTTCCAAGAAATTATGTATTTTTATCATATATTTGTTTTTGTAAACCCTTTTCATGAAATGAAATAAGCTTCAGAATCTTGGTGAAATAAGGAAATTTATAGTACTAACATAATATTTTTTTTCAAAAATTTCAAAACTTCTCTTATTTTTTTAAGTTTGCCTCTTGATCCACACATTGAGCACATATCATCGTCTGTTACATATGTATCCTCTTTTAAAAAACAAGAAGGG
>JARHVA010003588.1:1787500-1840000 GCA_037957365.1 Torreya grandis
AACTACTAGTTGAGATTTATCCTCACCCTCTCTTCCCCCTAGATTTGGTATGGTTTTTCCAAACATACTACCAACATATTAGCACCATAAGGAGGGATTGGATAATTAGTATTTAATTTTTATTCTTGATTTTATCTAACATATTAAATATTTTTATTTAGATAATGAGAGTTCTAGGTTTATAAAACTATAAAATAGAAGAGTTTTTGTAAGATCCAAGTTAGCTGAGGGTGACTTTGAGTTATTAAAACTCCCAAGATACATAATAACTAAGACTAACAAAAGGATTTATAATCATAAACAAACTTACTCAAAAAATATCTCCCTTAATACCATAGTTCCTTTCACCACCCCATTTTATCTCCCTAAAAATCCATCAATGGTTAATCCTACCTAGTTAGGATTAGGTAGTTGTCATGTGAACATCATGAGACCAACCCATGACCTCAAAAAAAATCATGAGAAGATATACCTAAGATATGTTCATGGTTGGGAAAGAATATCAGAAGAACACATATAGAGCTTTAAAGATGCCTTGATCATAAGTCAGTTCCAATAAGAAGACATTGCTTTTAGTTTGTTCCCTTATACTTTAGATGAAACAACATATAAATATTATCTAGAGATAGATACATCATCTCTTGGGCTAACCTTGATATTGTGTTCAATAATAACTTTAGGTTACTAATAAACCCTGCCATACTCTATCACCAATTTTCATCTACCCATAAATAACCCAATGAACCCATGAGTGCCTTTAATACTAGGTTTAACAAGCTATAAAAAATGTTAAATCACCCTTACACATTGATCAAACAAGATTTTATACAAAAATACTTGAGAGCCTTAGACCCCATGACTTATATGTTACTTATAAGGACCCTTGTAGCTCTCAGATCTTTATCTTTGGCTTATAATGAGTTATAAAGTATTGAACAACATATGGTACCCAAAATATATGGTGATGGTACCTTTCCCTAATTAGGATAACTTGATGTCTATAACCAAATTCTTATGGTTAACCAAGACCTTATGTAGTATACTCCTTTTATTAGTCCAATCTTGGGAGCTATGTATTCAATTCCAAATATAGTTTACACCCTAATGGCATTGAACCCCATGCCTAAAAATCAGCCCTATATCCCCCAAAATCATGTGTTGATGTAAACCATGGGCCAAAAAATCATTCATGTTACCTAAAATAACATGGTTTCTACTCTTGGTCCAAGCAGTTATGCCACCCCTAACAACAAATAACATGTTATGCCTTTATTCCTAAATAATTAGATGCCTACTAAAGATACCCATAACATTATGCATCCTATTGTTTATATATTTTTAAATGCTAATACATTGGTGGATAGCCCATCACTTCAATAAGATGTCAACCAAAGTGAACTTATGAACCATGAGGTGGATAATATATAACAAATGATCTAGATATTTACTAATGATATAGTTAACTTATGTAGATAGGTGCCTCAAAAAACCAACCAAGTTATGATTAATCTAACCAAGGATATAAATTATAACTTTCAAAGGGATAATAGACAGTGGAACACTAGGACTAATAATGGGAATGTGCCTAGTCCCCTTGACAACACTAATTAGAACCATAATAGTGCCTTAAATTCAATAAACATGGTAGACATAGTCTTACCCACTTGGTATAAACTACACAATATAGTGTACCATTCTTAAAAAAACTATTCTCAATTAGTATTAGCCTCAAACATCTTCTAAAAAAATATGGAAAACCTTGAAATAGTACTTATACAATACCATGTCAAACCAGGTACTAGTGGAGAAACCCAGACACTACCATGGTATTTGAGAGCTATGAATTCCCATTTGAAAGTGAAAATGAGCTTGAATATAGGCTTGATGAGTTATATGCCTTTAAATATTTCCAAAGAGGGAACAACTTTCAACTAAGGAGTAAGTTTTAGGGTCCTCTAACTACTTCTACTCCCCTAACAACATTTAGGTTCCCCCTAATGTAAATTCCTCTAATATTCTTACCCTTTCCAAGGGACATACTACCTCATATTAGCCTAGAAACATTATTGCATCTCCCTAGGATGATAAACCATTACAATAAAGTTAACATGGATATAACATTGTAGAAGACCTAAAGAAAACCAAGGCAAACATAATAATGTTTGTGTTTCTTCAGATGTCTAAACAAAAAGAATTATTTCTAAGATAATTATCTTCCTATAAGAGGAATGAATCTAGTAGCATTGTTGATGCTCACATTACTATTTATAAGGAAAAAATAGTGACTCCCCATTTATGCTAACAATCATAATTTTTGGAAAAAACTTACATAATTTTTTGATGAACTTAGGTGCTTCAGAAAAGATAGTGCCTTATAGAATTTTAAAAAAAATAGGATCGACACATGTTAAATCCTATGGAAAAATTATTCAGTTGGACAAATTAGAAGTTAAGTTCATTAGTGAGTTGAATCATAGCCATATTTATTTCACCTCTAATCCTAGACTACAAAAATACATTGACATCCAAGTAGTGGATATACCATAGGCATAAAAGATGTTTCTTAGCTAAGATTGGTCATAGAAACTCAATGGATATATGGCCACCAATTTATTTCACATGTAGCTACCATGGAAAGGTATGAATAATTACACCAATATTGATATGGAGCTAAAGGTGGCTCACATGATGAAAAAATACAATATAACTAATGAAATATTTTATGAGGAATCTCAACTAAGAGTCTATGCCCTCAAGAAGGAAGTATAATCATATTTAAAATTATCCATCAACATGTTGAATATGAAATTTGAACCTAAATTTTAATATTTGGACTAATGAGAAGAGGAGGATATCTTCTACACATTAGAATCATTTTAAGTATATCATCATGCCCTAATATGACCATGGGTTGAACAATACCCTTCACATAAGAACAAGAAATGAAAAATCTTAGATGATATCCATGATAACATTCTAAATAGTTTTCACCCACATATTATATTGAATGTCATGTCAAAAGGTCATTGACAGTTGAAGAGGAAAACATGCCAACCTTAGAAGCAAGGAAAAATAAAAAATAAGTGAACATAGTAGCAACACCCATCTTGAAAGACCCACTACATATAATAAAAAATCATATGTGAACCCTAAAGTTTGATGCCTCCAAATCAAAGGGTGGGTGCAGTGTTGATATCAAGATCATCAACCCAAGAGGAAGGGCATATTTAGCAACCTTTTGGTTGTGATTTTCTTGCATCAATAATATGGATGAGTATGAAGCCTTGGTATATGGCCTCCAATTTAAATTAAAGAAAAAGGTGAAGAACCTAAAAATACTTGGATATTTATAAATTATAATCAAATAAGTTATAATACACTATTATTGAAATAATAATCACCTTTAAAGGTACTACAACAAAGTGTGAAACCTGATTGAATATTTTTGCACATTCAATATCTAAACATTGCACTAAAGAAATAATTATATAGTGGATGCATTGACAAAAACTACAAGTACCTTAGATCCTATCACTAATTCTAGATTAAGGAGATTCTCAGTTGAGATATTCTCTACTCCTTCCATTATATATAACCTCATAAATTTTGAAGTCCTTAATGAAGATTGACATAAAATTAAATTAATCACCAACACCAATACATTTGAGTTCTAGATCACTTATGAGGATGATAGGGAAGAATTCAAACTAGATGAAGAAGGTGTCATCAACTTTAATACTATTACGGTATGTTTTCATTAGAGAAGGTATTTTAAATATACTATCAGAGTAAAATGGACAAAATAAATCCTACAAAAGGCATTCCCTATTAGCATTGTAATCTAGGTGATTCCATGTAATAGAACCAAAGCTTGTACATTTAGGGACAACTTATACCCATATTGAAAAGCAAAGGATTGTGAAAATTTTGAAGGAATTTGGTGACACCATTTCATAGAACTATCAATAGTTGAAATTATATGACACCTCCATCCTCATGCATACTATTCTACTAAGGTATGGTGTCAAATCATTTTTCCAAAGGCAAAGGCTAGTTAATCCATTATTAGAGATTTTAACACTTAAATAATTCTAGAAGTTACTTTTTGTAAAGATCATTTACCCTATTAGACACTCCACCTAGGTGGCCAACTTGGTGACTTCAAAAAAAGAGTGGGGAGATCAAACTTTGTATAGACTTTAGAAATCTAAATAAAGATTACAAAAATGAGAACTACCTATTTCATTCACTAGATGAAGTCTTAAAAATAATGAATGGATCCTAAATGATGTCTTTCCTTGATGTATATGTTACAATCAGGTAGTAGTCAACCACAAATACAACATAAAAACAACATTTACAACTAAGTGGGGTACATTCACCTATAAAAGGATGTCATTAAACCTACTAAATATGGGATTCACCTTCTAGAAATCCATGGATATTATGTTCAAAAACCTCAATGGTAGATTCATAGTCATATACATGGAAAACCTAATTACGTTATCACAAGAGAAGAGAAAACAATGTGAAAGACTTAAATAGAAGTCTTGTAGAGGTGTAGAGACCATGGAATCTACTAGAACCCAAAGAAATTCATATTTGGTTCAACAGGGTAAGTTGTTGAGACACATTATATATGAATGAGGTATCTAAATAGAACCATAAAGAGTGAAATCCATTCTAAAAATTTCATTGCCTGATAGTAGAAAAGAGTTGAAGTCACTCTTTGGCAAAATAAAGTTTTTCAAAAAGTTTATTTCAAGTTTTGTATAGATAGTCAAACTACTAAACAGCATTATAAATAAAGACGTTAAGGTCAAGTGGATAATTGAAGCACAATAGAACTTTTCTCAAATAGAGATAATAAATATAAATATTTTGGTGATTATCATTCCTAACTACATGAAACCCTTTTACATCTATTTTTTTGCTTCAAACACTTAATCACTAGGGTCCTAATACAAATAAAAGAGGTTGGGGATGAAAGACCGATCTCATATATGAGTGACCACTCAAAAATTTTGTGCTTAGGTACTCAACCATTGATAAAAAAATCTTTCATACTGATCAAATTGGTCAATGATTTTAGGAATTACATTATACATAGCAAAGTATTTACTATTGTGCTTGACCCAGTCATTAAGGAAATGTTAATGATTAACAAGTTAGTGAATGGCATGGGAAATGGATGTCTATCATATAAGAATTTTAATTGGATATATAAAATTTAAATATTTTAGAGGGAAAGGACTCAGCAAAACCATGGCTAAGGTGGATCCACAAATCATATGCTAGTAGTATATAGTAAAAAATATAACAAATGATTGATGGTATCAAGATGTGGTCTCTTATTTATTGAAAAATGAGTGACCAATGATGTTAGGTATCAATATGTGATCTCTTATAGGAGATAATTATGATTTAAAAGTATAAGTTTCATGAGAAAATTAGGCATGTTGTACAGAAAAACTAGGAAGGCATTTACCTAGGATGTTTGGGAAAAGTTGAAGTCATTGAAGTACCCACTAATTTTCATGGGAAGTATGGGACAGGTCATAGTTTAGGGAGAACTAAATATAAAAAAATAATTATATCCAACTATTAATGGCCTCATATTTTCAAAGACACACATGCTCATGCAAGGAGCTAGCACATTTTCCAAGTTACTACACATAAAAAGCATACTCTAGCCATGCCACTATAGCTAATTATTAAGCCATATCCATTTTAAAAGTGGGGAATTGACTTTTTGGGGGTCATAAATTCCAACTCCTCCATAAGACACAAATTTTCAATCATGAAATTTATTACTACATGTGTTGGTTTGAAATTAAAGCATTCAAAAATGAATAACTTTAGTGGTGATCAACTTCCTTGAGGACCATATCATAACAAGGTTTGGTATGTCATTTGTCTTGGTATGTGACAACAACTAATTTCTCCTCATTATAATTTATTGAATGGGATTATCAAAATTAGTTAATTCTTAAATTTTCATCCAATTATTACCCACAAGGTAATGGTTTACCATAATTAACTAATAAGATCTTGTTATATGTAATCAAGAGAGTCTTAGAGAGAAATCCTAGGGATTGGTATACTATTTTGAAATCTATAGTATGATCTGATAGGACTAGGATCAAGTCTACCTGAGGTACTTCCCATACCATCTAGTATATGGACAATACCTAATCTTCTATATAAACCTAAAAATTTTGACCTTAATATTTATTAAAGATTACCTAGGGGATGATAACAAGATAGAGGCTCACCTCATAAACTTAATATAACTAGAGTAAAAACATGATGTGGCCTTGTTGAATTTTGGTAAGCATTAAAGATTTGTCAAATATTGGTTTGAAAAATGATCCAAAACAAAGGCATTTTATATTTATGATTTAGTCCTACTTTGGGATAAGTCTCAGGAAAGGAAAGGTAAACACAAAACAATTTATGCTTTTTGGCTATGACCCTTTCAAATCTTTGAAATCTTGGGTGAAAATGATTTTCACCTAAGGTGTTTAAATGGAAAGTATTTTACAATAATTATCAATGGAAATTAATCAAACACTAATTACAAGATTAAACTATCTTGGGGTCATTATATAAATAATTTTTTGCCTCTATTGCTTTCCCTTCCTTTCTACTTTTGTTTTCTATTTTTGTTATTTTTGTTTGGGTGTAATTTTTGTGTCCTATTTTCTATTTTCCATAGTGGGACTTTATACAACTATTTTATCATTTGTTTCCTTTAATAAATGTCATGGTAAAGAGTGATATCCCTAAAAGTAAGTGGTGCAAATGGTATTCTAATGTGTAGATACTCAGAGTCTCATGACATTGGATTTTATCTCCAACTCAGTTCTAAAAGTTATATATATTTTCTTGTGTTTTAAATATGTTTATCTTTGATAAGTTGGGTATGGACTATCTAATTCATGAATTCCTCTCAATACCTCTCACAAATAACACTTTAATGATTCCTAAACTTACCTCAATAAAATTGTTGCAACCAAAGTTTGAAGGTGAAAAATCTATAATTTTACTCTTCCTTTACCATGGTGGTCCCCAACCTAGGATTGGAATGTCTAGTACACAAAAATGATAAAAAAAACAAATTAGAAATAAAAATCAAATTAAAAAAAACTCAATCTTGGGTGACTCAATCAACCTCTACTAGGGTGATGGATTCCTAGATGTTATTAGAGTAAGGCTTTGTGTGGGACCAGAGGCAAAGTTTTTAGGGTTATAGATGCCTAGATAGTAGTGAAGAAATGTTTGGGTATTTATTTTAGTGTAGAATTCACTATCTAGATCATCTAACTATAGAACCTATCCCTTGAAATATTTAAAAGAAAAATAAATACATGAGCACCCACTAGTCAAAGAGATTTCCTTATTTAAGTCTTGTAGTTTACCACCTTCTTGTCTTGGTATAAGAACACACTCTAGAGTCTAATCTTCTAGTCTAGGCCAAGTCTAAGCTTGTTTTATTTTTTGATTTAAATGAGAAAGTCCTTGAAGAACTATATTCCTAATGTTTAACTAGTTTTCCTCCTTTAGTCCAAGTCTGAGTTCAAATATCCATACACTTGGTCAGGGAGATTGTATTTAAAGCTTCTTCAACATAAATGACTAAATCTATCACCAATTTAATAAGTCATGGTTTGTTCTTAATCATGTTCTCAACTATATTAGGGTTCCCATTTTATACCAATTCATCTCAAGTTTATGAAAATTATCTAATCATTAGTGGATTTATATGTTATCTTATAGCAACTTGGCATGGCATTGTCTACCTTTGGTTTGTTTGACTAAGCATTTCCATTTGATTTACCTATAAAAACCAATATATTCATGAACTATCAGATTAAATTAGCTTTAACTATTATTCAAGTAAGACCTTTTCATAAACCTTTTTCATCCATGTTTTGGTCTCTTTTGCCTCTTTTACATTAATCTAACTATGTGTCTTTATTTTTACTTCTCATATACAATCTAGTTTATTTCTACCTTGTTTTCATCTAAAATGACTAAGTGTTCCTATAATATTACTCCTTTACTTAATTTTTTATCATAAAATTAAGTTTAATTAGATTTTAAATTGATCAAGTGTCTAGATCTTATCAAATTTATTTAGACTTAATCACTTTTGAACTAATAGTCCCACTCGTATGTTTTCAAATTTATATTTATAACAACTTTGTGCTTTTATGTGGAGAATTGGTTATTTGAATTACCATGCAAGTTACCAAACAAGTGAGGAGATACCACTTAGAACTATTTTTATTTTTTGATATTATTTTGACTTAGCTAGGGCCTTCAACCTTCTGAGTGCCTAAGATTATGCCATATGGCATAATTTTATGTCCTCACTCCCCCAAACCTCCTTGATTTCTTAAATAGACCATTAACCCTATGGATGAGTAAAATATTTCCACATGGCATGATCCCATATCTCTAGGTCCTCAAAGGTAGTATCTATACTTTGTATATTTATCAACCCTCTAGATGCTTGGGATCATGCCAAATGGCACCATCTTATTTATCAGAGCCCCTAGGGTGGTCAATATCATTTTGAATATACTATTAAGACCCAAGTAAATGATATTTATATGCATGTTAATATCTCACTTCACCATGAGATGATAGATCATCATCTTAAATAATCACCAAATCAAGCCCTAAGTAATTGAATGGATGCCATGTGGTATCGACTACCAGCTAGACATTGTATTGGTGTCCACATCAAATTTTCACTAGATTAAAATTAATGGTCATATTACCCATCAAAATTATCATGAAACATGAATTAATTTCTCTTTGGACCTTAACTATTAAAAATAATAAATTCTCTTGGATTCTAAGTTTAAATTAGAACTTAAATGGATCAAAAAGTTTTAAAATGACTAGGGTTTATGTATTGATTTTTTTAATCTAAGATGACTTAATTATTTATCTAATAAACTAGATCACTTGTGTTCTTGTAAAAAGGCCATTTATATATTGTTTTTTATATAATATCTTTTAAAAAAAATTCCTTAATCAATTTTAATGAATTTAAATCTAATGGATAGTGCTTATATTTTAAATTTGGTGACTCTATTATGCTTGTAGACCTAGATTTGATTCGGAAATGCTACTTGTTAAGATCTTAGTGATCCAATCCTCTAGAACACATTGGAGAAATATATATGGACTTTGAACCTCTAGGTGCCTAAGATCATGCCACATGGCATAATCTTAGGGATATAGGCCCTCAGGATGATTAAGACATAACAAGAAAATGAGGGACCTTATAGGTGAACAAGATGATGCAATGTGGCATCATCCTACTTCTTCATGCCTCTAAGTTAAATTTAAGTAGTATGGTTGGTCTAAGACTAAGTGAGTCCTTGGGATGAATCCATATGGCATGATATCAAGGCTCTAAAGTAATCATAACATATAATAGAAGGTGAAGACCTTCCAAGGTCTAAGTAATTAGGATCTTGCCACCTATCAAGATCTTATTATATCAAGGTAATGGAAATGTAAAGGAGGTTTGGACACAAAACACCCCATGATTTAATGAGAAATCAACACATGGTAGGACTTGGATAAATAAATGAAATGTTAGATCTTCCCAAGTAGTGAACATCAGACATGTGGAATGCCTTTCTTAAGGAAGTTACATGGGCCTTCATGAATGGAATATAGGCCTAAAATTGATGCCCGTTTTGCCCATTTTTATTGTTTAATCCATAAAAACTTAGAAATGGGATTGCAAATCCACTAAAATTGGCACAATTATGAATCATTTTGTCTTTCAGTGGATAAATGTTATTCTAGACATAGATTCCTAAGCATATTAAGTGTTGTCATTAAACATAAATATTTGGCATGGGTATTGTGATCAATTCAAGACATAAATGATAATAAGTAATCGTAGTTAGGTATGGCCATGACTAATCAAATTATGGCCAACTAGATGGCATGATGAGACTTTAAATGACTCTAACCACTCATAATTCAATTGGAAAATCAGCTACTAGGAATGTAATCTTGATTTCTTTGGGATTTTACATGGCTCATTGGCTCATTTCAAATTTGAGAAGATTCAAACATGTCTCACTAATAAAACCCCAACCACCTATCAAGTGGTTGGCTTCATGACTATGTAGACTAAGTGGCCTATATAATACTAGTCATCCATTAAAATGAGGGCTATTCCATTTAAAATTAAGATATAGAGTAGAATACTTGGCCATTTTTTTCCCCTTGTAATTTATTTATTTCATATTTTAGTTTTTCATTTGAGCACAAGTTGAGGTTGTTTGATGGCCTTTCTATATTTTGTATGAACACTGATTAATCTTAGTATCATGTTTCATGAATTATTTATTATATGGCAGCTCTATTATTTATATTAATTACCTTCTCATGTCTATGGTGGCTTTGTTTCACTCTTTTACATAGCTTATTAGTCCTCAAACTCTTGCACCTTCCTTATTTTTTGGTTGTGTTATGCAATCCAAATAGGGACTAGTTTATTAAGAGTTTTGTTTATTCAATAAGACCAAAATGGTCTTAATTAGAAAGTGATATCATATTTCCTTTATCCTTACCCTCTCTCTTTTGTTCTTAATTATTTCTCTATTAGTTTAGCTTTATTCTAGTATATATTGTAGTTATTTATTCAAGATTTGCCTAGACTTCAAGTTCATCTTTGTACTTGTCTATTTATGCACTGCTAAAACTAGTAGACTGTGAATAGGTTCCAACTAGTAGTGAGTTCATTGGTAATCCTTAACTAGATACTTCTTTTGAGCTCAAGAAAAACCAAAGGTTTCTTACAATAAATCATAGAGAATAGTTCTTATTAACCAAATTTTGACCTCAAGTCAAAAATTGTTCATCCCCTCTATGTTGAAACTTCATAGGGTTATTAAAAAAAATTAATGGTCTTGTCATGGTCCTAAAGAGTTGCATAAGGTCAAATTTGTTCTTGTCTAGCATTGTCCAAAGTTTGGTCTTATGTTCACTTATCTAGTTCTATGGGTCAATTTCAAGGTCTTTAACTTGTAAAACATGTTCAAAGGTTTAGTATGGTTTATGGACATTATAAAAGGTTATTTATGTGTTATTAATATAGTAATATCATGTACTAACCTTTTATTTAACTCTCATATGCAAAAAATACATTTTGGCCACCTTCTAGCCTATTTGAAGAGTTGCATGTACAATTCAAAGAAAAAATATTTCAATAAGATTACCAATGTACCTAATGTTAAAATTATGTCAAAGAATGTTTAGGGATAATTAAAGACTAATAAAAGCTGAAGTTCAATGCCTAAATTAAGAAAAATGACACTTTACAAGAATTTTGGGCAATTGTATAGACTTTTAAGATAAAATTTTAGTTAGAAATGGTTTCTAAGTGTCCCTTGGGATCATACAAATCATTTCACAAATTTGGAACAAATTTTAGGTTGAATTGACACTTCAAACATTCTCTCTCATCCATCATTGCCTTTTCAATATTAGAAAGGCAAAATTGAAGTGAATGGTATGGCTAAGAGAGAGAGAGAGAGAGAGAGAGAGAGAGAGAGAGAGAGAGAGAGAGAGAGAGAGAGAGAGAGAGAGAGAGAGATGAGAGAGAGAGAGAGAGAGAGAGAGAGAGATTTAGGAGCTAAAACTTTGGAAATTGTTAGGGGTCCTAATAATATTGAAATTAATGGCATTAGATTTCAAATTGATGGCTTCTTAATTACGAACAATTGCTAAGAGTGATAGCAAGTCACTAATTCCTATACATCTAAGAGGGGTTTATTCTTTAATCTATTTATCCACTTAAAAATTTGATGTAGAATAATGGTTTTGAGGGATGTTTTATAAGTCAATAAGATCCTTTTCATGGTGGTTTCATCATCTTACTCATCTCTATGAAGTGCTTTCACTTGGAGGAAAAATGTCTTGATGTACTAGGTGTTTTAGTGGATCCTACTACAATTTTGTTTTTTTGTGAGATATTTGTCATCTTTAGAGGTTCCAAATTATTCATCACTCATGGGAGATATATCAACTTCATAGAGTTCATGGATACTTCCTTGATGTGTGTTCCTATTCATAATATTTAAGTGTTTGGTCTTTAGAAACATTGTCAAGGTTTGAATAGTCCATGACATGCTTGATTACCAAATTTGGGTCAAATATCAATGATTTATCATAGTATAAGGTTTTGAGATAGAATTTCACTATTGGAAGTATGGGAAGATGAAGATATCAGTCTAATCACACCTTCCAATGAGAGTCACAAGTGTCTCTTCCATATACAGGCCTATACAGACTATAGAAATAGATGGGAGATGCTAAGAGTTATGGGGAATACTTGATAAATTTATCATGCATTCATATGCATTAAATACCCCATTACAATCATTATTTTTTTTCAAATTGACTAGATGCTCTAAGACAACACACATAACATATATATGGGTTGATTGTAACTATATGTATGTATAAATTGTAAGGTGAATTAAGGATGATATGAGGCATTATCATAATCTCTATAAGACCTTGAAGGAGCGACAAGGATTTATGATCAATTTTATAGCATCAATAAGTTCTAAGAGTTTAAGAGGTTTTTCCTAAGTAGTCTATGCAAGAAAAGAGACCTATAGGCCTTGAGCCTATAGGTCCTCATTATGGACTAAAAGGGAAATAAATATTCAAAAAATCAAGGCTAAGACAAGAAAAATTAACCTCAAGTTATATGGTGAAATAATACAAATCATTGATGAGAAACTAGGCCACTAATAAATCAAATATGCTCAAGGAACTGAGTTAACAAGTTTCTTAAGGTACCTACAGGACTATATATGGTCTGTACATGAAATCAAGTGAGAAGTGCTTTGAAAATGTCATAAAATTAGTTTGCATACCTTGATATAAAATGGAATGAATTTATTTTTTTTTATTATTCAAATCACCATGAAAAAATGATGAAACCAACTTCCAATTATCAAGCCTAATACTCAAACAACCTACTAGCACCTACAGGCCTACTTGAAGAATCATTCCATTTTCTAGTGAAAGAGAGAAAAAGAAGTGTTTGAAAGGTGATATAGACATAAATTTTATTATCGAATCAAATCCAATAGTCATTGATAGGTATATTGGTGTGAGGGTGAGGTCCAAACACAAAGATTATAGTCATGACCCTAAAAGGTCACCTATAGGCTACAAATCAGGGTAGGCTAGTATTAAGCCTAAGTAAGACACAAAATGTGTGTCAAGAACATTAGGGTATATCTCAATAAGTACAAGTAGATCAATGAGGTTATTTTAATACCAAAGGAAATAAGAGATAACATGATGAGGCTAGTCAAATTGAGTTTAAAGTCTCCATACATAGTCAATCAACACATACAAGTCTACCTACTCATATGAGAGCTTTTGCTTGATTAGGAAATAATAGATGTGTATGAGAAAATTTGAGATCTACCCAAAATTAAAAAAATATATAGTAATTTTATTTTTAGACCAAATAAAACATGAATAATATTGATCAAATTGAGTAATAAACCTATACACATAGTCAAACACAACCTGCATGTATGTTTGTTCTTCATGTAGATTTTTGCTTGATTAAGGAAAGGATAAGGTCTAGTGAAGTAAATCCATTTTAAATAGTTTTATAATGTCACACATATCTCATATATATCTCCAAACTCCATTGAAAAATATTATAATGAATATGAAACCATGTTTAGGCCTATAGGCTTAATCTTCACATGTAGTCATACCTAAGTACAAGTGTGTGAACAAATGGATTAGGTGAGATAACATGAGTGACATAAATAGTTGATAGAGTGATTCAAATTCATTAAATTTTTTTTAATTATTTTATTACTCTCTTCAAAGGTAGAATATTGAAAACATTGTCATTAGGCCTATAGGCCTAACACACTCCTCAAGGCATCAACATTTAGAGACTAAGGTCCAAAGTATAAGATGTTAAATGGAGACATAAGACAAATTTTATAACATTCCTAAGGTGTTTCAATATGTGAGATAGGTATTTTTTTATAGAGGGAAACTTGGAGATGGCCATTTTGGCCTAGAACTATTGTTAGAGTGCACAAAATGGACATTTACTATTTGAGGAGTACCTTCTCACACTCATAAATTTCATAAAGATTTGCATGGGACATTGTGGTGATTGGAGGTGTTGGATGGGTCACATAAAACAAATATTTTGGCAATAGGGGAGAGAAAGAGGATATGTTCTTTATGAATAATCCTTAAGAATGAAACATGATTAAAACCCTCCTATAACCTTGATAGTGACCAGTCAATAAAAATGGACATATAAATCACATTTAATGCCATATTTTTCTCCTAAAACATCTTATATGTTTTTTATTACTTAAATTAAGTTATTTACATGTACTTTTTCCATACTTGAAATTGTACATACTACAATAAATACCCTATTTTGCATGTTTTTTGGTGTTTTGTAGGTGTTATAAGAAAGGAAGAAATTATATATAATTTGATGAGGTAATTTTGGATTTTTAATAACTATTAACTCCCAAAACATTAATATTATATTATTTAGGTGGTCAAAAAAGGCCCATTTTCCAAGACAGTCTCAAATAGGGCTAAAATGAGACTAGGTGGCAAGGTCATTTCATGGTTCTCAACTTCCATAGGGTTTTAGGACCTCAAAATTTAAATTAATGTTTTTGATATCCTAGTTAAAGTTAAATCACATGATTTTTGGTTATTTAAATTTTGTGGTATAAGTATGGAAGAAGAAAATAGGTTCTAGACAAGGAGACCTAATCGAGGCCTAATTAAAGAGAGAGAAAGGCAAAAAAAATGGACTTCCAATTAGAATCTAGACATTAAAATTGATATTAATATGTAAGGACATAATGGGTCCTATAATATGAATTTTTTTACCATTAAAATTTGTACATTATCATACACAAGGAGGTTTTTAGGTTTTTAGGGCTATAAGGAAAATATGCCTAATGAGGGCTTGAGGAGCAGAATGGAATCTTCAGCAGTTGTTCCAGGAAAAAAAATGGTTTTTTTCAGGTCTGATAACATATTTTAATACCATATATGTAGATATATTTACTTTAAGAAGATGAAATTGAGCTTTGGACCACTTGGACCAAGCTAGGCATGATAAATGAAGAGTTTCAAGACACCTATGCACATGAATGATGAAATGTCAAATCAAAGGAGTTTATTAAGGAATTTAAGGTGTATAATTATTTTTATAATATTATTTAATTTATAATTAATGATTTAAAATTCCATTTATCACTCTTCTTATACAAAGAAGGGTAGTTTTCAAGAAGCTAGTTAAGGTATCAAGCCAAATTCTAACTTCTATGCCATATGGAGGGTTAGAGCATATTCAATAGTGAGACACATGGATTTTTAGGTATTTTAATGAATTTTACATAACCTAATTTATTTTTTTAACTCATTAATACACTTTTCAATCCTCTCTCTCTCTCTCTCTCTCTCTCTCTCTCTCTCTCTCTCTCTCTCTCTCTCTCTCTCTCTCTCTCTCTCCCTCTCTCTCTCTCCTCTCTCTCTCTCTCTCTCTCTCTCTCTCTCTCTCTCTCTCTCTCTCTCTCTCTCTCTCTCTCTCTCTCTCTCTCTCTCTCTCTCTTCTTTATATAAGTAGACACTTTTTGCTTTGTAATGAATCCAAAAGAAATGTAGGTGAATCCTTTGTATTTTTTTACTCATAATTACCTTAATAAATAACTTAAAACTAGTTCAATCTTTCCAAGTTCATATTTTAGTGTATTGACTGAGTGGTTGATAGATGCTAGTGAGAAAATTGCTTGTCCTTGTCTATTGTCCTACTTGTGTGTACCTAGGTATGAATACATTATCTTCTTTTAGGTCACTCGGAATAAATTTAATTATGGTGTTGTAGATAAGTTTTTTGGATTTAAATAGTGAATTATAAATCCTTTTAATCTCTCACCTTGTCTTTTATACTTACATAGTATCTAGGTTGAAATACCTATGTTAGAAGCTCTCTCTCTTGAAACACAGACCATATTGTAGTTATACCTATTTTAAATGAAATTATATGATATTATTGGATAAAATATTATATTTTATCACATATTTTTTATATTTTTATTTTAATTATATACTTTCTCATCCCTTTTCATAAACCAACTAGTTACTAAAAGAGCAATCAAGATAGATCTAGAGAACTAGCCCTTTCAACTAGAGGTTTAATATGGACAACCCACAAATATAGGGGTAATCCCATTGTTTCACTCAATTTGATTATTCTTGAACTACCTATACAAGGGTTAAAATTGAGGATAATAGTTTTGGCACACTTGGTAGGAATTTATTATCCCTCACACTTTTTGTCAAGTTAAATGCTGGCTATGACAAGACCACATCTACACAAGTATTTCCTACGTAGAATTTGGAAACTCCACTAAAGGTATAACATATATTTGTAGACAAAAATTTTATTTATTTTTTCTTATGATTCATGCTCATTACTAGATCAGATACTAGTAAGGTAACCATTCTTCAAATCCACTCCCTCATCTTAAAATTCCTCTTGAAGTTTAGTACCCTGAGCCTATCTTGACGCTTGAAGAGCCTAATGAGTAGGAATATTTTGAAAGTTAAGAAGAGAAAAAGATTGAAGAATAAGTTGAGGTAACATGGCTAAGTAACATGGTTTCCAAAATTTCAATACTAAAAATCATGTAAACCTTGCTTCCTATGATGATATCCCTACTAATGCCACCAAGATTGTCCCTAATTTCAATGGGGAAGGTCCTATCACTCAAAGTGACACATTAGGGACATATCTAACTTCTAAAATTTCCATAATATCATAGAGATTAATATAGCAATTGGATTTATTTCTATGTCCCTTAGGGGAAAATCCCTTGATTGGTATGGAACCTTTACAAGAGGATGCATTACTTTGTGGGATGAATTTAGGGAGTTGTTGACTCAAAAATTTTAGGATAAGAATGATCATACATTGTTGATTCATTGGTTGAATGCCATCTAAAGAGGGCCTAAGGAATCCATGCATGATTTCAATGAAATATTCCAAAGGACATGGAATAGGATTCCACCTCCCATAATACCCCTTACAAGTTTTTTAACCCAACCTATAATGGAGATATTGGGACTACTATAGCTATCATGTTCCAATCTATGGGAAGATATAATTTGCCTGATGCCTATGATGTGGCTACTAGAGCTAAGAATGGCTTGATCTAAGATGGTAAAATCTCTCCAAAGTTATCAATTCCTATCTTGCCTAATATTCCAACTACCCCTCCAATCCTTGCTCCATTTTCAAATCCAAACAAGCATAAAGTTGCTCCAAAGAAATTAGATGATGTAATTGATTAGCAAGAAAAATATAAGCCCTTAAAAGCTTGAATAGGAAATAAAATCAACATATTAGAGATTACCAAAAGTCCTACTATTAACCTCCATAATAAAATAGATTTACACCTTATCATAATGGTCAAGGGAGGGGACAAGGTCAACCTAATTTGAATAGGCCACCTTATGCTTATAATCTAAATTTGCTCCCACTTCAATATCCATGGTTCTAGTCCATAGAAACCTAGCTCAAGGAGAAGAATGGAAACCTCAAGGATACTAAATGAAGTATAATGAGGGGGAAGTTTAATCTTTGGTATCTCAATAAGGGACTAGTCCTTACTTGACATTAGAAGATGATAGCTCTATGAAATAATAACCAAATGGAGATTGTAGTAATCAAGGAACAAGCTTTATGAACTTTTAAATGGAGGATAAATTTGTCCCAAATCATAAAACCTCAGTTAAATCCAAAATTAGGTCAAATAGGATATCTTTGAGAGTTTTTCAAGATTTTGATACAACTCTAAAAAATGTCCCTTCAAGGAAAAAAGGTATGAATGAAATTGTGGTATCCTTTACAAGTCGTGTACCTCTTCAAAATCAAAACTTGGGAAAGGTGGTCAAACCTTCATTGACTCAAGTTTAAGGTGCTAAATTTCCTCTTATGATGAAATAAAATCTTAGTGTCTCCCATTTTAATATTATTAACTCCTTAAAGAACACAAAAATAAGCATATCCCTTTGGGAGGTATTTTGGATGCCTAGTCAAATAGAGTTACTCCAAGAGTAGCTATCCCAACTTAATATTCCCCCAAACCATCAAATAATATTGGTGTAGCCCTCGCAAATACACCTAATAATAGTTTTGAACCTTATACTAAGTCTAAAAATCCCACACCTTTCTATATTACCCTCATTATGGGAGCTAATCTAGTCCATAATTCCATTGTGGATAGTGGGGCAAGCACTTTAGTCATGCCTAAACTAGTTGTGGACAAGTTGGTATTGAAGTATGAACCTTATATCAAAGGAGTGTTATAACACTATGTAACACAAGCCAAGTCAATATGGTTCATAATTTTTTTGAAAGTATTCTTTCATGACTTCCCAAATTTTATAATTCTATAAGACATAGTGGTGGTGGATCTGCCTGCACACTTAGCCATTTTCCTATCAAGAGACTTCACTATCAATATAAGAGGGTATGTTTCTACTGATTGGTATTTCTTGGAGTTTAGAATAAGGTATAGATCTAAGGTGATAATAATAACACAACCATTGAACAAGTTCAACATTGAGTAATTTGTGGAAACTAGTTCCAATCTAAATTACACTATCAATGAGCAAGAGGAACATGCCATAGATGATGGATCATCTTCCAAAATAGAAGGTATTTATGATCTCTTCTTAGATGAATATGGTTTTGAGACATATGAGTATGATTCCTATTCTTTCATTGAATAAATAGGTCTTGTCACATAAATCATTCACGATGAGGGTAATGAGAATTCTAAGGTAAGTCTTGATGATTACCTCATGCAAGTTACAATGGGTAATTAATATCTTCATATAGATGATGATTATAAGTCTCCAAGTGTGATATAGAATGATAAGGAAGATATCATAATTTTGACTACCAAAGATGAATAAAGTCCATGAATGTGATAGTAATGAATAATATTATGATCTATGGCATTATTTTTATGCCATAGTATAAGATTTTGAATAAGTAGGTAAGGCATATCTTCCTCAAAAGAGACATGACCTTGATAGTAAAGTCATTGATGGACCTAGTGAACATAAAGATAAATTTTAAATAAATGCAAAGAAATTTGTTGTCTTGGAAGAGTGAAATCAAACAAAGGCCAATTTTTTTGTGATTAAGGAGAAATATAGGACTCAATATAATATTGGATCACTTATAGACATGTTTGGCTAGTAGGAAGACAAGTATGATGGTCCTAGACATCAAACACATTATAGTCTAGATGAAAGTTAAGCTGAGAAAGTTTCCATGACTCCCAATAAATATATTGACAAGCATAAAATGATCATGAAAGAGATCAAGTAGGATTCACTTTCAAATAGACCTAAAGGAGAGATATAAGGAGTCTTCAAATGAGTTTCAAGTGGCTCACTTGTAGCTAGTATAGGTCCCATGAGTGGTAAATCTTTTGAGCACCTTTACAACCAAAGTTTCTTTGACAAAAATCTATCATATGGTGACTTATTATAATGTATCAATTGTGATATAAGAAACATTATTTTTTATCTTGGTTAAAGTAAGAGGAAGTGTTTCATCACCTCAAACATGTTTTGAGGTCTATACATATTACATTAGGTATGTTGTTTGAGTCTTTTGTGTGTGGTTTCCCTAAAATTATTTAAGAATATTATGTTTTTCTTATTATTGTGTGTTTGGTGTGAGTTTTAATTATTTATAAGTAATATAAATTTTATATTATAGCATAATAATGACTCCATTTCCTAATGGAAGGACAAGGCTACTGGTCCATTGGCATTACAAGCATTCTACCCCTATGAATCACCAAGATTTTGGACAAATTTTTTACCTCAAGTTAAAATTGGTCATCCCCTCTAGGTTGAAACTTCATAGGATTTTTAAAAACTTATCATGGTCTTATCATGGTCTTAAATGGTCCTAAAGAGTTCCAGATGGTCATATTTGTTCTTTTTTAGCATTGTCCAAAGTTTGGTCTTATGTTCACTTATCTATCCCTATGGGTCAATTTCAAGGTCTTGAAATTATCAAAAATGGTCAAAGGTTTAGTATGGTTTAAATTAATTATAAAATGTTATTAAGGTGTCATTAATATCATAATATCATGTACCAACCTTTTATTTTACTCTCATATGAAAAAAAAACACATTTTGGCCACCTTTTAGCCTATTTGGAAGAGTTGTGCATACCATTCAAAGAATAAAACATTTAAATAAAATTGAAAATGTAATTGATGTCATAATTGGGTTAAATAATGTTTAGTAATAGTCAGAGACTGATAGCATATTCAATTCAATGCCTAAACTAATAAAAATGACACTTTACAAACACTTTTAGACACTTTTATAGCCTTGTAAGATCAAATTTCAATTGAAAATGGGATTTAAGTGTCCATTAGTCTCCTTAAAATAATTTTATATATTTGGAATAATTTTTAGGTCTAAATGAAACTTCAAACGTTCTCTCTTCTTCATCACTACCTTCATAATTTTAGAAAGGCAAAATTGAAGTGAATGGTACTACTAGAAGAGAGAGTTAGGAGCTAAAACATAGGCTATTATTAGGGGTACTAGTAATATTAAAACAAGTGTAATTATTTTGAATATTTATGGTCTCTTATTTACTAATAATTGTCATGAGTGATAGCAAGTCACTATGTGCTATCCATCCAAGAGGGTTCTATTCTTTTATCTATTTATCCACATCAGAATTAGATGGAGAATAATGGTTTTGAGGTATTATTTTAGAGGTAAATTATCTACTTTTCATGATGGTGTCATCATATGAATCAACTCCATGAAGTGCCTTCACTTGGAGGAAAAAAATTCTTGATTTATAAGGAGTTTTAATAGATCTTGCTGCAAGTTTTGTTTTGTCTAAGATATTTGTCATATTCAGAGGTTTAAAATGATTCATCACTCATGTTAGATCCATCAGCTTCATGTAGTTCATGGATACTTCCTTTATGTGTGATTCTTATTCATTTTCAACTATTTGGTCTTTGGAAACATTTTTAGGGTTTGAATAGTCCTCTACATGCTTTATTGCCAAATTTGGCTCAAATATTAATGATATATAATAGTATAAGGTTCTAAGATATAATTTCCCTACTAAAAGTATGGGAATATGAAGATATAATCTAAACACACCTTCAAATGAGAGTCATAAGTGTCTCTTCCATATACAAGCCTACAAGTATTATAAAAGAAGATGCAAGATTCTTATATTCATAGGTAAGATGATACATATCTTCATGCATTCATATGACCTTAAATTCCCCACTACAATTATCAAGTTATTCAAATTGACTAGACTCTCTAAGACAACACATAGAACATATATATGGGTTGCCTATACCTATAGGTCTATATGGAATATAAGTTGAATTGAAGATGGTATGAGGCATTTTTGTAAGATTTATAAGACCTTGAAAGAGTGATAAGGAATTATGATCAATTTTATAGTGTCTATAAGGTATAATAGTTCAATAGGTGATTCCTAGATAGTCTGTGCAAGAAAAGAGATCTACAGACCCTGGGCATGTAGGTCCTCATTGTGGTCTAAAAAGGTAATCAATATTTAACAAAGAAAGGATAAGGAAATAAAAATTAACCTCAATGCATATGGGGATATAATACAAATTAATAATGAGCACTAGGCCACTGATAAATGAAATATGGTCAAGGAATTGAGTTGACAAGTTTCTTAGGGCACCGACAAGATTGTGTATAATTTGTACATGAAAACAAGTGAGAAGTGATTTGATAATGTCATAAAATGATTTTACAAACCTTGCTATATAGTGTAATGAACTCCTTTGATTTTGATTCTTCAAATAACCATGACACAATGAGCGAACCAACTTCTAAATGTCAAGCCTAATGCTCAAACAACCTATTAGCACCTATATGCTTAATTGAAGGATCATTTCATTTTATAGTGAAAGAGAGGGGTAAAAGTGTTTGAAATGAGATATAAACATAATTGTATTATCATATCAAATCCAAGAGTCACTTATATGGATATTGGTGTAAGGGTGAGGTCCAAACACAAAGAGTAAAGTTATGACCCTAAAAGGCCACCTACAAGTTACAAATCAAGGTGGTCTTAAACTTGAGTAAGACACAAAATATGTGTCAAGAAAATTTAAGTATATATAAATAAGGACAATTATATCAATTATTTTGTTTTAATACTAAAGGAAACAAGAAATAACAAGATGAGGCTAGTCAAATTGAGTTCGAAGTCTCCATACACAATCAATCAACACATATATGTTTGCTTGCTCCTATGAGAGATTTTGCTTGATTAGGTAAGAACAAAGGTGTGTGAGAGGATTTTAGGTATACCTAAAATAAAATATATATAGTAAGGTCATTTTGATACCTAATTAAACATGAATAATATTGATCAAATTGACTAATAAACCTCTACACCCAGTTAAGCACAACCTACAAGTCTATTTGTTCTTTATGTAGATTTTTTATTGATTGAGGAAAGGAGAAGATATAGGGAATTAAATAAATTTTAAATGGTTTTATAATGTCAAAAATATCTGATTTATATCTCCATAATCCATTGAAAAATATCAAAATGAATATGAAACTCTATTTAGGCCTGTAGGCTTAATCCTCACATGTAGGTAGACATAAGTGCAAGAGTATGAACAAATGGATTAGGTGAGATAACATGAGTGACCTAAGGTTTTAATATAGAGATTAAAATTTATATAATTTATTGGATTAATCTCTTCTAAGGCAAAATATTAAAACCATAGTCATTAGGCCTATAGGCCTAATACACTCCTCAAGGCATCAACATTTGGAGACTAAGGTCTAAAGTAGAAGAATTTTAATGGAGAGATAGGACATATTTTATAACCTTATTTTTTTTATAGGTGATAGAGGTATTATTTTTTAGAGGGAAATTTGGATATTTCCATTTTGGCCTAGAACTATTGTTAGAGTGCACAAAATGCACATTTTCTATTCGAGGAGTACCTTCTCACACTCATCAATTTCATGAGGATTTTCATGGGACCTAGTGGTTATTGGAGGTATTTAAGGGTTCCAATAAAAAAAATTGGAATTAAGAGAGAAAAAGGATCTATTCTTTATGAACAATCCTTAAGAACAAATGTTCTTAAAACCCTCCTAAAACCCTAATAGTGACTAGTCAAGACAAATAGACCTATAAATCACATTTAATGCAATATTTTTATCTTAAAAACTCTTTTATGTTATTTATGACTCCAATGATTTTATCCATGTGTAATTTTTATGTACTTGTAGTTGTATGAACTATAATAAATGCCCTATTTTGCATGGTTTTTGGTATTTTACAGGTGTTCTATGAAAGGGAGAAATTCAAAATCATTGGATGATGTAATTTTGGATTTTTATTAAATATTAAATCATAAAAAATTTCATAGGATAATATATATGTGGTCATACAAGGATTGTTTCCAAGGCAGTCTCAAATAGCCCTAAAATGAGACTAGGTGGCAAGGTCATTTCATGGTACCCACACTTCCATAGGGTCTTAGGACCTAAAAATTAACATGGAGGTTTTTGATATCCTATATAAAGTTAATAAAATTATTTTTGGTGATTTAACATGTGTGGAATAATTTTAGAGTAAGGAAATAGAGTTCTAGACAAGGAATCCTAATTGAGGCCTAATTGAAGAGAGAGAAAGGTAAAAAAATAAACATCCATTCATAATATAGAAATTAAAATTGATATTAATATTTAATTCCATAATGGGTACTATAATATTCCTTTTTTTTTATTACCCTCCATACATTCTCCTACATAAGGAGGTTTACATGTTTTTAGGGTTACAAGGAAAATAGGCCTAGTGAGGGCTTGAGGAGCAAAATGGAACCTTGGGAGTTATTATAGGAAAAAAAATGGTTTATTTCAAGTTTTAAATTTTTTTTTAATATCATCCATGGTAATAGATTTACTTTGAGAATATGAACTTGAGTTTTGGACCACTTGGACCATGTTAGGCATGGGAAATAAAGAGTTTGAAGACACATATACACGTAAATGATGAAATGTTAGATCAGAGGAGTTTTTAAGGTATGTCATGTGTCTAATGGTTTTTATGAGATTATTTCATGGTGAATTCATTATGTATAATTCCATTTTTCACTCTTCTTATGCAATGAATGATAGTTTTCAACAAGTTAGTCAAGGTGTCAAGGAAAATTCTAACTCTTATGCCATGTAGAGGGTTAAAATAGCTTCAAGAGTGAGACACATGTATTTTTAGGTCCTTTAATTATATTTAAATAACCCCATTTCTTATTTAACTAATGAAGACATTTTTCAATCCTATTCTACTACACCCTCTCTCTCTCTCTCTCTCTATATATATATATATATATATATAAGTACCCACTTTTGGATTTGTAATGAATCTAAAAGAAAGGTAGGTGAAGACCTAATATTTTTTCACTCATATTTTCCTTAATAAATAAATTAAATCTGGTTCATGCTTTCCAAGTTCATATTTCAATGTGTTGAATGAGTTTTTGATAGATGCTAGTGAGAAAATTGCTTGCCCTTACATCTTGTCCTATTTGTGTCCACCTAGGTATGAATACATTATCATTTTGAATGTCACTTGGAGTAAATTTAAGTTGGTTTTGTATATTATTTTTTTGTGGTTTCATTAGCTTATTATTATTCCTTTTAATCTCTCACCTTGTCTACTATACTTACATAGTCTCTAGGTTGAAATACTTATGTTAGAAGCTATCTCTCTCTTGGAGTATAGACCATATTATAGTTGTACCTATTTTAAGTGAAATTATATAACAGTATTGGATAAAATATTTTTTTGTATCACCTCTTTTTCTAAATTTATTTCAATTATATATTTTCTCATCCTTTTTCATACACCAACTAGTTAATAAAAGAGCAATCAAGACAAAACTAAGGACCTAGCCCTTTCAAATAAAGTTTTACCCCCAATATAGACAAACCATTGGTCTAGGGGTAATACCATTGTTTCACTCAATTGGATTAGGATTTAACTACCTCTCTAAGGGTGAAAAATTGAGTGAAAATAGTTCTAATAGGCACCTTGTATAGAATAAAATACATTAGCCAACTGAGGTATCTAGTATGCTATGACCTAGTAGATAAATACTTTGAGGAAGTTTATACCATATCATACTTCCTTTCAAGAGAGGTGGAAGAGAATAATAAGTGGGAACCCTCACTAATATTTGATTCTTATCCTCACCCTTTCTTCCCCCTAGAGTTGGTTTTCTATGCCAAATGAACCACCAATAATAAGTATATTCTAACCTTAACTCTTTCATTTTATAGATAAAAGTTGCATAATTTCTTGGTTAATGAATGTATATCTCCTTATTTAAAATTTCTCCATAATTATACTTAGTTTCGATATATAATTGATTTGAATTACTATTTATCCACCTTAGGTAACCTATGCCCCCATTTTCCTACCATGGTTTCTTTCCCATTTTGATATGTTTTTTTTTTTTTAACTTTACCCTTAATTACATTGTTTGATTGTGATATTTACATATAAAATAAAAGACCTAGCTAAATTTATTTTATTGTGTTGATTTGCTAGAGGATTTGAAATTCTTTATATTGACATTATGTTATAGGTACTCTTCTTTATATATTTGTGAATACATTTAGTCATATCATGATGCATTAATTATAAGTGGGCTCTCTTTGATTTACCTTCTTCGTGTCTTAATATTTAGATAAGATATTAGTAGGTCAAAAATAACTCATTACATGTAGGTTATTTTATATATATATAAGGTATGTCCCTTGGATCTTGTGTGTAAAATATTACTTGAACTTATCTATGAGGTATTTTATTAATTTTTGCAACATTTAAACATGTTGATTACTTGTGACCCTTATCTCTATGTTTGTGTAACATTTGAACATGTCCCTTAATTAAAAAATTATTAATTTCCTTTGTGTGTAGACCTTGGTCTTGTGTGTTCAATATTTTTAATACAATATTTTAGCATTTCCCTTATATATGACCCTTGTACTTATTATATCACATTAAACTTATTAAATTTATGTTCTCGTTGAGTTTGATGAGTGTCATGATCCATATCATGTACTAATTATTGTGCATGATGATTCTATTACAAATACTACTATGAAATTCAAGTATATATTTATCTAGATTCAGACCTTTAGGCATTGCATCATATGTTACTTACATGCTTTGAATGGCACATGTCTTATTATGTTAACATAATTATCACATATGATATATTATTCAATTATTATATATTTATATACATGATACAATTAAATTTTATTTTGATATGAGTGAATTTTAGTACACATGCCTCACCTCAAAATGGGGAACTTTAGTAGTATTTTCATCTAGAGATAAACCTCTATGAGAAAAAAAAATAGTTTTAAGTACAAAATATAGTTTCAAATAATGGAAAAAGGTTTCTTAATTTAATAATTGGTACAAATTATTGGGGCATATGTACTCATATTACAGGAACAAAGTATAGATTCATATAATTTATGGTGCATGATATAGATTCATGTACAAGATTTAATAAAAATTAAAAATTTACATCTACATACAGTTATATATTTTAAATTTATCACATGGGGGAATGATACATATTCATGCCATACTTTCAATACTACTTTCTATCCACAATGATGGTATAAGTGTAGATGTTATTCATTATTTTTTTATCATGCATAAAAGAATTAAATAACAAAGTGATAATTGAATCTATAATACATTTTTAATGGTTGATTTAGTTTAAGTTCATATTACATAACTTGGACATTATGTTCCCTCTATCACTATAGCCTATGAATCCATTGTGGATTCCAAACTATTTCCATCTTGGGGTTACAAAGACTAATATCCCAAATTAAGGTTTTTGTGTACCTTAATGGGTTATATTTTAAATATAAGTTCAATTCAAATTGGGTATTGATAAACCTAAATTTTCCATTTGTTCAACAAAGGAATCAAATCTATCCAAGTGTTTCATAGGAAACACCAATTCTCCACTGCTTCTAGGAAGCATCATTTTCAAGAAAAGTTAATAAAAGTAACATTTATTTCACACACACATGTATTCCTTCCTTGTTTCTATTTTAATTTTAATTTTATTTTAAAATTTCAATCTTTTTTAAATTTTAAATGAACAAAATAACCACTTCATGAACTATTTCATGGTTAGCTAAGTTAAAGTGCCTTGAAAAATGATGTATCTACTCAAAGGCAAAGTGTGTTGTACACACTTAGGGATATCTTTCCTTTTACTCTAGTAATTTTATTCCTAGAATAAAATGGGGGAAATTTAGTCAATCAAATAGGTCATGAATACTTGATAATGTTAGTTTTGGCCCACTTTTACTTTAGTTGATTTGAGCACTTAATCTAGACCTATTTCATCACCTCACCCTATCATAAGTACCTATATAAACCTATCCATTTTAAATTTATTATCTTACACATACATAAATTTTATTAATCACTAAAAATCTCTTTAATCATTTGTATAAACATCCAAGATATTAATTTTAAAACATTATCATTTAAGACATAATCAAACAATATGTGTCAATACTGGTAGTTGGTATTGACCCCTATGGGGACTTGATCCTGTGGTTTACTAAGTAACGACTATTTTTTGAATTTAGGCCATCTCATATAAGTTGGTCCATATTTTTAGGATAGGTAGTGTGAGGTTTTCCCCTTTTAGATTTCTATAAAGGCACTTCTAAGTCATGTATTCTATCACTATAAAATTTATATATTGAGTTATATTTACACTATTTTACATTGTGTAAATCTTCCCTATTCTTCCCAAATATAATTATATTCATTTGAAGCATCCTTTATCTAATTCAAAATCATATTATATCTATGTCAAAGTAAATCATTATCAAGTATTAAATATATATCTAGATGTATACATGTAGAAAAAGGAACACAATCACACAAATCACTCTATGTGGGAGAACTATGTGGGCTTGATTTCTATCTTAAAATTATTGTATACATAGGAAATGATCAATCATCATGGGGGTTATTAGGCTCAGCTTAACCCATTACACTTTGTCCTTATTTCTTTAAAGGTTTTAAGGTATTACACACCCTATTAGAGTTTCAACTTTAAAGAAGTCATATGTAAGTCATATACATGCCTATGAAGGAAAAAAATATGTATAAATATATGTTTCAAGTAGACACAGGTGACTATTCCTTCAATTTTATTGATTTTTAGCAGAGGTTAAGATCTATTCATAAGGGCATTACTAACTAATTGGTCTTGTCCCTTTCTATATGTTCCTGACCCTAATTGATTATAGTCATAGTTTCTATTGTGAGTACATAGTTAAGTATAATCTAATATTTTAGCCATTTATTCATCAATCATGTTTAGCCTATAGTTATAAAATTTCTAAGTATTATTGTGTTTTTCATATCTATTTTATTTTATTTATTCATGCTTCATCTATTTTAGTGATTTTACTTTCATTATAATATCTACAAGGGATATAAATGTTTGGTATCTTTATCTTAATTTTATCTTATATAGAGTTAATAACCAAGTTAATTCTAAATTATAATAAAATAATAGTTTGATTTTAAATAATGTGTATGATCAATGCCAAATATTAAAATTATTAAGATTGATGTGTTTGTATAGTGGACTCTTTTTATTATTTACTTTGAACCCACTCATAAAACATTTGGGCTAACCCTTATGGGAAATTTAAAATATAGAAACTAGTCATTAAAAGGCATGGGACAAGTCCACCCTAAGTGAACAAATCCATGACATCAAACCTATCCAAAAAATAGGAATAGTGTCATGAGGCCATGAGATAGTTTTAAAATTATCTAAATCTATTTGAAAATAATACTTGTAAATTCCTTAGTAAATTAATAAAAATTTGTAAAATTCAACTTTATATATCAGTTATTGGATAGATTAATGATGAATAAGAATCATTTATATGATCATAAGTCACATGGTTCAAGGTTTGGTCAAGTTACACATTTTCAAGTTCCTTATACCAATATATTAGTGTCTAAAGTATTTAACCTTATCTTCCCTAATTATGAGTTACAACTCCATGCACATTATTTGAGGCCTTCTTTTGGTACAAAATGTGATGCAAGTCCTTAAGCAATGATAAATCAATGTAGAATGTACCTAGAATAGAAAATGAATGACTAAAAATAGATTGGAATCTTCATATGAAACTTGATAATACTTGTTATGTACTCTCTTCAAACTTCTTGTTTTCAAAATGTTCATAGTTAATTTGTATAAATTGGCTTTAGATGTTTAAAGTAAAGACATATTAGTGTGAAAATTTATAAAAAAAAATGAAAGGAAATACATTAAAAAATGAATGCAAACATCAAAAGGACATGACGGTGTGTAGAATGACCTTTAAAAAAGAGGGAAATAATGGCGGGCCTATCATTTTTGCCTAAGGAAAAATAAATACGCATATCATTTTAACCCAATGAAAAATTCATGGGACCATCATTTCCATCCTAGAATAATAAATAAATGTATATAGAGAGATAACAAAAAAACTTCCCATAAAAACAAAAAAAAAGGATAAAAGAAAAAACAAAACACAAGAAAAAAGGACCACATGATCACATAAAGAAGGAAGACAAAAACACACAAATAAATGCCAATAAGCCCTTAAATTAAGGTTATGACCCACATTATAAAAAAAATACTAAAAAAATGTAACAAAAAGGCTTGTACCAAAACTAGGTATCTATATAAAGGTTATTCCTAGAGGTGGGTTGGGGCCTATAGCAGAGGGAAAATATTCATCATTCTTATTTACTCATGAGAATGATGGTTGAAAAGTCCCAAATTTATAAGGGTGTAAGAATATTTTTCATTTGGAATGAAAGGTGTGAAATTTTAAAAGGGCATGGAGGAATACATTTTTAATCATATAAAGGTGGGGAATAATTATAAAATTAGATTAAAAACACCCAAATAAGTAGTACATATGGTTGAATATAATTGAAAAAAGAGTTAATAAATAAGCATTTCACCTACTACTTTGTGCAGAGAGGTTAAAAACCCTATGAGAAAATAAACTTAGATTATGAAGACCCATTGTTTAACCCTTGTTGGAAATAAGGATTAAAAATGAAAGAGTAGCCTAATTAAACAAAGAGTAAGCTATTCTAAAACATGTGCCAAATTATAAATTTATATTATACTAATATTATGATAATAAATATTAAATCTAAGCATATACCAAATATAAAAATTACAACATTAAGTATTATAACAATAAAAATGAAAATGAGAAATTCTATTTAGTTTATACCTTGAGCATAGGAAAATATAATGTAGGTGTAAAAAAATATTGTAGGATGATTCTAATCCAGTCATTAGATATTAAAAATTGGCTTTCTATCAGCATGAAAACTTACATTTCCCTATGAACACTATAATTGATGCTATTATACATACTTAAACACATATCCTAAATAAAATACAATTATTGACTAATAAATATACCTAAATCTTTCTATTTTTTGTCACTTTTTATACTATGTTTTTAGATTGGATGCATAAGATTTTGATATTAGAATACAACTCAAATCTTATATCCTCCCCTTGGGTCTTGTCACCTTTCAAAAAATGGGTTAGTGGGATCACAAATTCAAGTTGACATCAAGGATACCTATTTCAATGAACACTACCTACATAACAAATACTCTGAAGAGGGCCTCAAACATATGTAGTTATCCCTTATATGTTAGTTTGTGTGTGAAAATGGAGTAGAATTTTATATTCAAGTGCATGTATTGATATATATTTTAACTTAACAAATATTATTTATGGTATGCTATTTGGAATATTTTAACCTATAATATGACTATTCCTATCACTAATATAGAAGTAGGGAAGAATAGGGTAGTATAACTCAGTTGTGCAATTGATTAAATGATCTTGAATATATATTAGCTTGGTATTTTTATAGATGAATAATGAGTTGGTTTTAAATTGTATTTATACCATATATTTTAAAAATATCCTCAAAATAAGGATAATTAAACATAATAAGACAACTGGTACATATCAAAATATTTTTGAATTTGAGTGTTTAAAATGCATAGATAGCTAAACTAGAGAATGGACAATAGCATTGATGTTATTATATGAGTCTAAGTGAAACTATCAAGGAACATATAAGGTTTATATATTTATGTAATTGATAATAAAGGATATATATCATATTTTAAGCATATTATGGGCTATAAATTATCTAGATAATTAGAATAATAGGGCTAGACTAAAATATTAGAATTTTGGCCCATAGAGATGGTGAATGTGATCCTATCAACTATTAGGAAGGTCAAAAAAATGAAGGGTAAATTATTTATTAATATTTTTCAAGTGTACAAGATTAGTTTAACATATAAATATATATTTAATAATCTACACATCCCCTCCCTTTAATCTAGTAATTCATAAGAGTGAAACCACTAGCTTAAAGGAAATAAATGTGTGTTACGGTGTGTACAACACATATTACTTTGCTTGAGTCATATATGAATTTTATGTATGTGTATGACATGAAACCAAGATCATGCTATATTTTTAATTAATTCATATAATCTAAAAAATGAATAATTTAAATTTGATTGAAAGAAAAGAGAGCAAGGAAGGAGTACACATGTGTGTTGATGCAACCATGTTTCCCCTCAATGGTTTTCTTTGCTAATGGTTATTCATATATTAAATATTAGAGAGAGATTTAAAATTGAACCTTGGATATGTGAAGAGGGAAATTTTAGGGTGATCATGACCCCAATCTAGTATAAGAGTGAGTTGTGCCAATACTATTGAGAGCTCAAAATATCAATCACATAACTTTAGTGTATCATAGTCCCATTTTTTCCCTATTCAAATAGTATAACCATATCAACTCACAATAATATAAAATAGTTCCAAGTCTATTGAGGGCATGGAATATTGATATCAATAATCAAATAATCCAATTGATGTAGTAGATAAAATATTAAATGTGACATCTAGGTAGGGTTGATGAATGAATATTGGTATAATGTGAATAATGTATTTATAATATGGTAGATTTGCATGGAATATACACATAAAATGTGTTTCAAACTAAAATATATATCAAAATGTAACCTTTTATTTTTAAAATATGTATATGTATCATAAATATGAAAAAAAATATGTCTTAGATCTATGTCAAATGTATATAATTATGTCCCATGTAAGTTTAATCACATTCTACCAATTTTTTCAAATGTATGTATTTGGAATCATATCTCTTTGACATGTGCCTTTTTTGAGGTGATGAGAATGAAAACACTATAATGACCTTATCTTAAAAGGATAAGATAACTATGTTATATCTATGATAATAATGTAGTAAAGAAGCATATAGTAATATCATGTTAAAGTAGATATATCAATGAAGATCATAATATTCATACATAAGAAGTCCTAAGATGCATGATGTGTATCATGGAAACACCTAGAAGATAATAAGAAAAATAAATAATTAAAAATACACATACAAAAGTACTCAAATTTTGTGTATAGAGAGTCTTAAGGATACCACAAATAAGAGGCATTTCCAAATGTTACAAACTCAAAGGGAAGACATATGAAAATGTACACACAATAAAGAAACAAGAAAGATTTAGGGCATTATGGAAAATAAGCAAGGAACATGCTCAAAAGTTCCATAATAAATAAAAAGAAGCAAAAAATAAGTAAACTCAAGTAATCCATGTGAAGAGATTAAGTAAATTAAATAGAAGAAACTAGTATATGCATGTCATATTAGTATCTACATACATATGATATCAAAATGTCATGTAGAGTAGCATATCAAGTACATTATGTAAGATAGAAACATGAGCATATGCATGTGTAAATTTAATAATATAATCTCAATTTTATAATGTAAATGATCATAAAACAATATAACCTATGTCAATCATGATCATATAGAAGTAAGATGCCCCCAACATAGTGTGTCACATGAGAAAAGGAAAGGTCCAACATCTACATGCTTATGTATTGTGGATCTCATGTATGCCTATATCACACTACGAAACATATGTGTGTATATAAATAATATCCTATCTACTAAGATAAATTAAACAAAATATGCAAATGATAGTAAACAAGTGAAATGTTATTTTTGTAATTTTTCTTTCTTTGAATGTTTTTGTATTTGCTTGAATTTTTTTATGAATTTTTTATTTTTTTGAAGTTTTAGGAATGTTTTCAAAGAGAGTGATAAATGATTATCCCATATAAAATATGGTCATTGGGAGATGGATGATCTACATATGGTATATTAAATTGGTCATGCTACCAAGTATCATGTATATGTGCCAAATTTAAAATTGGAGAATATGTAATACTTTACATATGCCTCATAGGGCTCAGTGATTGTGAGATAATAGTAGAAGGTGTAATGGTTAATGAAACCAATTATTTAATGATCAATGATTTTTTTATTGTAATATTTTGTCTTTATACAAATTCTAAAACATCGTGCTCTATTTTCAATAACTAAATAGGCCATGGAGTTGTAAATGAAGATCTTGAAGAGTTCACTATAGATCTATGATGCAATAGAATCTCAAGTATGTGTCTCCTAGGAAAGGGAATTACCTATTACTTAACCTTTCACACATTGTTAGCATTTTTAAGTTATATAATTATCTCTCTTATACAAATATTTCCTATTACAAAGGATATTCATAATGAATCCATGAAACTGTAATTACCCTATTGGCATGAATATATTTAAGACACGCATATAATTTGGAAGGTCACACAAAGATTATTAATCCAAGTTCATCCCAATAAAATATCAAATAATTTTGTAATTTTGTAGTCACATGTGTTATACCAACCTATAAATTTAAATCAATCTCACCAAGAACCTATTGTGTTTTTCCATTGAATGATTTTAACATTTTAGTCAAAGAAAATAAATCATCCTGTGTGTATCCAAAATGTGTGAGTACTATCATAATACATATATTCTCACTAGAAACATTATCAACCATAACATTGTGTATATGAGGATGATCAATATGTGTACTGATAAATAAAGAATGAATATATGAGTCATCATCCAAAATCTCAATATAATAATAATCTACAATTGTGCCATCCTCTCATATATATTTTAAAAATAAAGGAAGATCAAATGGTTGATTTGTTTTGGTCAAAAAATATGTGCATTATATACCATTTTCAATTTTGATATGTCCTTAGAAAGAGATTATAATGTATTGTTGAATATATTTTTATTGTGATTGTATTTAGGTTGTGATCTTGAATCCTTTGGAGAACTGTCAAAACTAATCTACTTGCTATAAATAACATCTTATATCTTGTTCTTTAATTTGAAAAATCAATTTTTAGAATCCCTTGCATAGATATGGTAATCAAAATAAACATTTTCATCATATACTTTTCATAGAGGTTGACTTGTATCAACCACCATAGGAGTAGGGAGAGATATGAGATGACACTCTACTAGCTTCAAAAGTAGCAAAGTTGGAAACTTAGGTAATTGTAAATTATCTCTTGTGTGTATTGGATAAAATGAGACATGGTGGTAATAAATATTTTTAAGTGAGATTTTATGCTCTTTCTATTTGATGTATTTGATCACAGAGTCTAGATATGGTGGATCTACATTACATGGAAAGGATGTCGTATGTAATGTTTTCAAGAGAGTATCTTTGTATTGGGGAGACTTATGTAATAAATCCACTAGTGAAATATTATCACTAGCCTTATTGGAGTGGTGAAAAATATTGTATCCCAATGATAATCATCTAATGTTATTTATTTTAATTACTTTATTTTGAATATTGAATTGTATGAATAAAGGAAAATATTGATCAATGATATCCTTCGAGTGTAAACCTTTATGGTTAAAATTGATGAGATTCGCATTGTTTTTGATATCTTTAATAATTTACATAAAATAATTTGGTGCCATATAACTTGTTATTTGGGGTTCACACAAGGAAGAAAATAAAATATAATTATAAATAGTTGATTATTTCATAATCTCAAGGATTGTTATTATATCATGTGTATTTATAAACTTAAGGATACGAGGTTTAGAGCATGCACATTGGTGTCTAGTGACACTAGATAGGGGATAAATGGTATTTAATTAAGAATAATAAAGAGGGATTAGATTTTTATCTTGTGTTAAATATTTCTCTATATTTGTGTAAAATTTTTGAGTCTATTTGAACATAGTTTTTAATGTAACAATATATACAATACAAGAAGCAATAATTTTCATGATGTTTTAATTAAGTGAAAATTACTATATATATTAATTTTGTTAAACATAATTTATTCCTTTTAGATTTGAAAGAAAACTAACTTTTAAATACATCTTAACAATTTATAAATCATTCGATCAAAAAACCCTATAATACACTCTGTTGAAATTAAAAATAATCAGAGGTCAGGTTCACCAAATTTTTAACCCTTTTGGAAATAAATATTAACAAATAAAGAGTAGCCTAATAAAATAATGAGTAAACTACTCTAAAAATAAGCCTATTAATGAATTTACATTGATATTTTGATAATAAATACTAAATCTAAGCATATGGTAAATATAAAGTAAAAAATTCAATATTTTGATAATATAAATACAAAGGATAAATTTTATTTAACTTATTCATTGATGTATAGACAAATTTGAGTAATTTAGGTGTAAAAATAGACTATATGATGATTATGATCCAGTTGCCAGATTTTAAAAATTAGCTTTCATTCTTTCATGATAAAGGATAGTGGTTTATACTTAAGGAAAATTTTCAAGATGGTAAGGGTTATAAGTCATCAAGTATCTTTTTAAGATATCTCTAGGACACCATGCTATATTCATCATTTTTAAGGATGCACCTACAACCAAAGGAAAACATAAGCATCTCCTTAAACTATCATGAAGTTGAAAGTAAAGAGGTATATTTGAAGGAAGTTCATACTTGAAAGGGTGATACAATGAGACAAAATGGATATCTATTCACCAAGGATCATAAATTAAAATACTCTAATTACTATCCTATAATAAAGTATATAGTCAGGGGTACACCTATAGCTATGCTTCACACAGTCATATACTTTAAGTTGACATTAGTAGTATGTAATCACAGTGGTTTAAGAAAGGGTTTCATGATTCAAGATAGTGAATCAAGTGGACAATGGTTTTTATGATCATCAAAATATCATAAGAAGGCTCTAAACAAAGACAAGTTAGATACATATAGTCATCCACCTTCACTATAGCCATACAAAGGTTCTAACACTAACATACTCATGTTCTTAGTATGAGGGAGGATGAGAAGCAAAATGGTACATATGAGTCTCTTGATAATTAAGGGATATGTTTAGGTATTCAAGTATGAATTCACTAGTCATAGCATCAAGATGAACCTTTGAAGATGTCAACACAGTCAAACCCTACAAGCCTATGTATAGAAGGTTGACTATGTGAGGCCTAAATGCCTTACTACAAGGTCAAAATATGATATAAAATAGGTGAATGGTGGTTACCAATAAGTTGAAATCCCTGATCAAGATAAATGAGTGTTAATTAGACCAAATACTTCCTTTTCTCATAACATGAAGTTCCAAGTACTATTGACATACGGTCATATGAGGTCTTTTGAGGATGTACAAAGTGACATAAGGTAATATGGGAGATTGAGCATATCCATTAAAGGGTAATAAGAATTCAAAGAGGTTTTTATGACCTAATTATAGATTATAAATACTTATTAAGACCCAAATACCATGGTAAAACACCAAAACATAGTCAATCACATGCTCAAATAATGTAAAAGAGACAATTTAAGAGAGTTTTGAGGCTTTTTGGCATTTAAAATTGAATCAGGAATTAAAATTTGGTATTCATGGTAATAATGACTCTATTAATATTCCATGTAATTTCAAAGACCATTTCACAAGTTGAAGTATTCATTGCATTAACACAGTCCCCTACTAGTCTTAAAATAGTCATAATGGAGCTAGGGAAGGTTTTAGTGGGTTTCAAGGTGTAATAGAGACTCATAAGTTAAATTAAGTGTTAAAAAATCATGGAAGTTTATTATCCCATCTTAATAATCCATTTAAATAATTTACAAACTCCAATTCAATACAATATAGGAAAGAGATACATGTGTTGCTTTGTGCCAAGAATTTTATAATATATTTTCTTGGGAGTACAAAGACTTGAAGGGGTTTGACACCGGAATTTCACAACACACCATTGAATTATAAAAAATGCCAAGCCATTCAGGTAAAAACATAGGCATGTCAACCCAAGAGTAGAGGATGTCCTGAGAAGACAACTCTATAAATTGATTGAATCAAGGATAATATTTCCAATTAAACATTCTTCTTAGGTGGAAAACCTTGTGCCACTAAGGAAAAAGAATGGAGAGATTCATTTATGTGTTAAGTTTAGGGACCTTAATAAGGTGTCCCTAAATGATTATTTCCCACTACCTCTATGGATCAAAATTTTCAAAAGGTGGCAAGTTCTCATTGCTTGATGGTTATTTTGGCTATAATCAGATCGTTGTTAAAGAAGAAGATAGGCAAAAGACTACCTTCACTACAAAATTAGGCACCAATTCATATTGTAAAATTCCCTTTGGACTCTCCAATACTAGATCCACATTCCAAGGAGTAATTGATGTTACTTTTCATGGTATTTTAAATGATATGGTTTTAGTTTACCTTAATGATATAACAATTTTGTCAAAAAATCTTGATGCCCATCTAATGCACTTAAGAGTTGTTTTTGACAGATGTAGACAATTTGGAGTTCTTTTAACCCAAATAAATGAATTTTCTAGTACATTAAGGAAGAATTATTGGTCATGTGGTGTCCAAATCTGGTCATTCCATCGATCTAGAGAGGATAGAGGCAATTCTTGCTCTATCATTGCCCAAACACAGGAAAGGATTGCAAAGCTTATTAGGCAAGATCAACTTCATCAAGAGGTTCATTCCAAGATTTTCAAATATGGTCAAGCCTCTCACTCATATTTTTAGAAAATGCAAGGGGTTTACATGGACAAAATAATGTAAGAAAAGCTTTGAGGCCATCAAAGAGGCCATATCTCATGCCCCCACACTTTTTAATCTAGATTTCAATAAGGATTTCTATTTGTATGCCTTCTCTACACTAGATGAAATTCTAGATATGCTTATGCAACAAAATGATAAAGGTTTGGAGCAACCTATTACTTTATTCAACCAATATTTAGAAGGTTATGAAGAAAGATATATATTTGTTGAAAAACATGTGCTTGTTATTTTAATAAGTTTAAAGAAATTTAGACATCTGGTTTCAAACAATAACATTATACTAATGGTAGTTCATCCAAGTGTGAAGTATTTTATCCTCAATAGAGACTTAAATGAAAAAAGAGATAAATGGGGCACCAAGTGTATGGATTATAAAATTTTAGTTAGGGTCACAAAGCTAGTTTGAGGTAAGGGATTATGTGAACATATTGTAGAAGATGTGAGTGAAGAAAAGGAGATAGTTCTAGTAATCCAAGACACTCAACAGGAAGATGAATCTACTCTTCCATCTAGATGGACATATGATATTGCTAGATTTCTCCAAATATGAGAGTGTCCAATGGGTTTCAATGTATCATAAAGAAGACACTTCAGGCTGTAATTAGTTCCATATATCTTGATTTATGGAATGTTGTTCAAAAAATACATTGTAGGTATGCTCTTAAGATGTGTTGAAACTAACCAATTTGATAAGATTCCCAAAAAAATTCATGATAGTCCTCAAGGAGGCCATTTTGTATCCAAGACCATAGAAGCAAAAATCATTATAACTAGTTAATTTTGGCCCAAATTATTTAGAGATGCACATTCATGGGTTAGGAAGTGTTCAAAATGTGCAATGATTATAATGAAATATAAATTAGCTATTATGCCACTGAAGCCTATTCAAGTTAAGCAACCTTTCATGCAATGGGGTTTATAATTCATTAGCATGATTAATCCTCCATCTGGTGTTACCCATAAGTGGGTCTTAATAGCTACAGACTACTTCACTAGGTGGGTGGAAGTAGTTCCCTTGAAGGAATCAAATGAGAAAGTTATACTTGAGTTTTATGAGAGCCTGATCATCAATTTTGGAACACCTTCCACCATAATATCAGACAATGATTTAGAATTTAGTAATATTAAGGTATGAAAGTGTGATATTGAATAAGGTATCTATCTAACATCTTCATCAAATTACTATCCATAGGGTAATGGACTAGCTAAGTCCACTAATAAGAACTTGATTTGGATTATTAAGAGAACAATGGATGATAATTAGAGAACTTGGCATACAAGGATGAAGACTACTTTATGGGCTGATAGAATCACCTCCAAGAAGGACATTGGTAATTCACCTTATCTCTTAGTCTACGTAAGAGAATTAAGGATACTAATTTCATTAGAGCTTCTTCTAGCTTTGGAGCTTGCACACCAACTAGAGTTCTAGAAAGTGATTCAATGGAGGTCAAAATGAATGAACTAAGAGAATTATAGGAAATAAGGGATGATGTAATACATACCATATGGTCTAACCAAAAAAACTTCAAGATGAATTTTTACAAAATATATTCATCAAATACATTCCAATAAGATGACATAGTCATCAAATGAGATGAGGGTCATACAAAACTAGGAAAACACTCTAACTTTGATAGCCTTTGGAGTGGACCCTATGTCATCACAAGTTATAATGAGAGCAATGCCTTTAAGATTTATATATTGATTAGAGAGAGCCTTCCCCTCCTTGTTAATGGGAGGTATCTCAATTTATACTACTAGTTTCATATCTTTCCCCTTTTATATTAGTAGATATGTCTATTATTTTTCTCCAAGTGCTTTTATACATTGCTCATTTTAGTTGTTCTATTTATTATTTAATTTATTTATTTTGTTTTTTTCTCTCCCCCCTCATTACTCTAAAATTGTTTCTAGAATTCAATAAAAGTTTATTTATAGGTAGATTTTCATTTTATTAGTCATCAATGTCTAGGTTGCATGACCAACAAGCTAGTCAAGCCAATTGAGTCACCAAGGATGTTGGCCATTTTTGGCTCATATACCAAGTTTGTAAAAATATGGATAAGTTTAATGTTATATTGATAAATGGACAAGTTGAAGAGACCTTTCTTAATGTCAAGAGTGATTATAATAAGTGTGTAAATACAAAGGATCCATCTAGTTCTTCATTATGTTCATCTAGGCATCTTGGGTTTATTTGTAGAATTTCTAAGTAGACACTTTGATGACACCACCTTTGCCACGTGTGGATGAGTTAGGGAAAATTGGTCATATGGGTTTGTTCATATTTATTCCATATTTATATGCACCAATTTTCAAGTCCTCCACCAAAGTGCATCAAAATTTATGGAGATCCAAAGTTGGCCTCTCAACCAAATTATATTATTTTTCCATCCTTAGCCATTTTCAAGAGGTTATAGCAAAGCTAAGTGAGCATCTTTAAAAGGCCATATCTCACACATATTATATTTTTAGGGGAAAGTGGTCACATGGGTTTGTTCATCTTGGTCCCTAGTTATTATTCTCTGAGTTCTAGATCCTCTACCAAAGCACAAATAGAGTTATACATGTGTAAATTTGGTGCCTTAGTTAGATTTCACTAAGTTTCCCATACTTAGCTAAATGAGCTCAACCATTATCATGACATCATGCAAGAGGAGATATGGACCAGCCAACTTAAACATTTAATATCTTCACTTGTAAATCCCTTGGGACTAGTAGATTAAATGGCTTTGTTCCTTTTGACCTCAAGAGCATCTCCTAAAAGTTTGGTCACTCCATAAATTTTTCCCTTCAAGTTATAGGCCTTAAAAAATGGACCTACAACATAAGACATTCATTCTAATGTCAAAATAAATCTCAAGAAAAAATAATATTAAGCTTAAATTTTACAATCATATGACCTTTAATGATGGCCATGTGAACATCATTTGATGGGAATAAGGATGTAAATTTTAAGATCATGAACTAGCCATTGGATTTCAAATAGTGGGTCCCAATTAATTTAATGGTCTAAATTCAATCATACTTTCAGATCTAATGGTGAGTGGAGGTCAAAGGGTTAATGAATCTCAAGAGTGAATATGGGCATGATAGGTATTAAGGATATATTAAACTAGAAAACTATCAATGGTTCTCAGGCATGTGTACTGATTAAAATCAATAAAGTGAAATGATTCAATGTGTCAATGGGTTGAGTTAGGTTTCAATAACCAATTATAGAAAAGGTGAGCCTAGGATTCTCAATAGAGGTTGAGAGGATAATTTTTACCATGGATAATAGGATTTTATAGGGTCATCTCGATGCCATTTAATCTAGTTTAGACACCACAAAGTGATTAATATGATGCAATCAAGCATGAATAACATAAAGGGACCACCCATCTAGCTAAATATGGACCTCTAGCTCATGGGTTTGTGTCATAAAGGGATCTTAATCTGATTAAGTTTTCCATTTATGGATAAAAGGATATATATTTTGAAAGGATTCCATGAAGGTAAGCAAGTGGATGCCAATAGATCATCTCCAGGATCAACTACATGAAAGTGACCTCTCTCTCCACTATGCATGCCATGAAAATTATTTAGAAGTAGTTTACAACAAGGCATGATTCTAAATGATGGATCATGTTATTTTAAATGCAATTATATGTAGATACAACTATAATAACTTTATCCCACCATTATAGCCACCATGGAACATCACATAGATAATAATGTAATGATACAATGAAGGAGTTGTAATATCTTTTTGAATAGGTTTGATCTCATTTGTTTCTTTTTTTATCATAAAAACTCCTTCACTTTCTTCCTTTATATTATAAATATAGCCTTTAAGCTATTGTTTTGCATCCCTCAGGCTAGTATGACTAGAGTCTACTAGAATTATATTCAACACCTATTAGAGTAGTGAATATAATATTTTGAAGTCATTTTCTAATATATATTTAGTGTTTTTATGTTTTTTTAATGTGAAAATGTGAATGTTATCCTCCTCTTGCATATCCAAACTCAACCTAAGTGATATAAATTTTCTTTGCAGGTCACAAGGTGTATCTCAGCATTGATCTCTGAATGATGTAGTGGATAGCTAAATTTAAGTGTCTTGAACTAGACCTTATTTTCATTGATCCCTAGTTTAAGTGTATCAAATTGACCTCTATACAAAATACTATTGCATAGTAACTATAGTAAGAATTTTATTAGCTTCTATCATAGTTCATTAGTGAGTTAAAGAGTCTATGTTCAAGAGTGGATCTGATAAATTCTTGGTGCATCACCACATACTAGGATAGGTTTTAATTTATGCAAACTTATTAACTCTTTTCACCCCAAACAATTTTTAGGTTTTAAAATAAAAGGTTCAAACTATAAAATCATAGGAGTTAACCTCATAAAAAATCCTAGAGGTTTATTCTAGTTATAGGCATCCCACAACCTTAAACCATTCCCATGTTGGTCCAGGTATGGGTCAGACTTGAAAAAATCTAACCTCTATTAGGTGCTATCAAGATATCTAACACATCCCTTAAGGACCATTTCATGCAAGGAGGAGTTCAAGTAGAGTTAACTAGTCCTTAAGAACCAATCATCAATTTAGTTGACTAGATGACTAGTTTCATAAATATTTAGAATTTTTCATGTAAAGGAAGACATTCACACACTTTAAAATCAGTTCATAGTGAATTTATCTACCAAAATATGGCATATAAATCATTTAAAAGTATCCAAATCAAGTCAAAAGGCCCACCACTCATTTTCCAATGCCAAAAGAAGTTTCATGCAAGATAAGGACACTAAAGATATTTATTGAAGATAATTGTTATTAAATTAAACTCAAATTTGACTTGAGTTAAAATTAAGTTCACTTCCTCTTCTATTTTTAACACTAATCTCTTGGCTAACTGATTCTATTTTCTATATATTTTGGCTTTCATCTAATCTTCAAGATCCCTCTCTTGGGCATGACTAGACTTTGCCAAGATTGAGCTTTATAAGCTTTTGAGATGAATAAAATAATTGTTTTTAGATTTTATTGTGTTGGTATAGTGTGTAATATTGGTTTGATTTGAAAAAGTTGTAGTACTTTTTCCATTTACATGTCTTAATCTCACCTACTTACTAGTTTGTCATATTATTTAGGTCATATTAAATGTTTGATGTTGATTGATTAAAGCTAATAGTGAATACATATTGAATATTTAGTGCCTTTAATTAGGCATATTATATCATTTCCCTCATGTTTTGGTCAATTGATGAAACCTCTATGTGAAATACTAATGCATAAGAGTCCTTGGAGTTGTAGATTTAGTCATTTTTTTGCCTTATCAATGTTTTCAGAGCTCAAATAGAGTTGATGAACCATAAATACATGTGTATCACCAATAGTAGAGTAGGATTTACCATCAGTTTCCTTCTACCCCTTTTCATCCCAAAAATTATTAATTTAGTAAGCACAGTAAATTGATACATTCAAAGAACCATCCTCATCAAAATTAGAGGTCTGGTCTAAGTTCAAGTGTCCCACACCTCAGATCATTCCAATGTTAGTCCAGGTGTGAAGGACTTTTGGAGTAATTTTTCAACCTTCAAGTAGGGTGTTATCTAGCTTACTAAAAATTGGTATATTTCATTGGTGTAAGCAATTAATATAGATTGAGTTGATAATTTGAGGTGTGTATGAGTATTTTAATTTAGTATAGTATTTTAGGAATGTACTTTAGCTACTCTAGATAAATTCCTAGTCTAAGATGTAACCTCTTAGATAAGGGTGTATAATAAAAAATCTAAGGAGAGCAACATTCAATTGAGATCACTAATCTTCCTATACTTGTTTCCCTAAATTGCTACCTGTGCTTGTTTGTAAGTATGCAATAGTTACAAGTGGAAAATATTGGTCTTAGAGATACTTGTCCATTGAAGAAATAACCTTAGAAGTGAACTTTTAGGAACACAAAGCCTTATTTTTTACCTTACCTTCCCCTCATTTTTTATTTTCTTTGAGATCTACCCACCATAGAGTAATTCTCCACCCATCTAACTCACTATTTGTTTTCTTTTAGATTTCATACATCCATGCATAAACCTAGTTAAATAACCTATAATCTCAACCTTTTATTCCACCAACTAGTCATTTTAACTACATACCTACAACTCATGCCCTAGAGTGGAAATTCATTTCCATAGAGACCATAAAATTTTAGAAGTAACATCATTCATTATTATATGGTGTACATAAAACCCAAATAAAAAAATGAAAAATTTGGCCCTAGAAGGAGGGCACACTTGTGTGTTTTCTCAATAATAGAGGTTAATCACTATGTAGAGTTGCACTAGAGACACCCAGTAACAAGGTATAGAGCCCAAGCTATCCTTTTGGTTTAACCTTTGTCAAATCATATGAGGCTTAGACTAGTACCAATAATCCTTGAGGTGCACTGAGCCAAGACACCTTCCCTAGTAAGAAACATCCTAATTATAAATCATCCTATATCTCAACCTTAGTTATTGGATCTATTATTTCTATTCCTAGAGACCAACATAAATTAACAATAACCATAGATAAATATGTTCTTACATTTCTCCCCTCAAATGGGAGAATGGTGGAAGAGCACATTAAATCTTTTAAGGCTACTATGAGATTAATGAATATTATAGATGAGGATATTCCATGCAGGGTTTTTTCATTCATTATATAATATTCTACTTATGATTGATATCTATATGTGTAGGGAAATTTCATCACCTCATGGAATGCATGTCAAAATAATTTTCTTGCACAATTTGACCAAGTTACTAATCCAAGTTTGTTGTATCATCACTTTACCAGCATGAAGAGGGAGCCCAATTAATCAATTAGAGATTTTAATGAAAGGTTATAGAATATGTACACTTGGATTAACATGTCATACAAGCCCCAAGTGTATCTATCACTCAAGATGTATAAGAATGCTTTGGATCTCATTAATGTGGTATTTTGAGGAGAGATACTGCTTCCAATACTTTAGCCTTGGCATATGAAAATCTATTAACATTGATAAGAAACTCAATACATAGATCAAAGCTTAAAATTCAAGGGGCCAAAAATTCAATAATGTCTTTCCATATTTGAATCCAATACTGTATGCTAATCATAACATCCCTATATTCAACCAAAATTAGTTGTACACTTTACCTCCCATGACACCAACAAATTAGAATTAAAATTTCTTTAACAATCAAATATATAGGAATGGCTATCAATAGAACTTGTAGAATCAACATCTGGCTCATTCCAACACAATAGCCACTTAGGTTGCTAACTCCACCATAGCTAAATTGGATTATATATAAAGAATGGTCTAAAATTTGAGCAACAACTTCTTGAATATGCAAAACAAGATGAGTAATACCACCAATCAAAATTATAAGTATAAATATGGATTTACAAGATACAATAGGCCTTTCAACTAACCCACCAATACTATAAACAATAATAGTCCACTAATATACTAGAAATCAATATCATGGAGACAACTTTGTCTAATTGGTGTAGAGTTCATAACACATCACAACATATGGAATTGGATTGTGTAGAGTTATATGCAACCTTTAAAATATTTTAGAGGGAAATGATAAAATATGATCAAATGATGAATCCCCAAGATCTCCCTCATGAATATGGCCCCTCAAGTTTAGCTATGTTTTTTAAAACTTATGAGTTTCCCTTGTTTAGTGAAGATAACATTCTAGAGGATAATTCTAATGAAGTGCAAGCATTTCAACAGTTCAATATGAATAATTACAATCCAAGGAATAGGCATCTCTTCACCACTTCTACTCCTTCCAATAATACAACTATTTCCCTAAATCCTAAAGATAATAATAATCCTCATCCCTAAAAAGGGAATGATCAACCTCATCATAAATAAGAATAAATCAAGGCAGGATATAATATTTTTAAAGATATGAAAAATATCATGGCTAACATCACTCTTCATAAACTATCACAAATCATAGAGTAGAAGGAGATCTTATGGAAGTCTATCATAGTCAGGTATATTGTAGAGAAGTATAAAATAGCCAACATAAATGTCATATACAAAATTAAGCTTGAGGTCCCTTCTTTATTTTTAACCATTTTAGCATTTGGAAAGAATATACATAATTCTTTGGTGGATTTTAGAGCTTCAGCTACTATGATTCCAACCTCCATTTTTTGGAAGTTTGGTTTGACCCCAAGTCCATCCAAGAGGATTGTTTCATATATGGATAAAATAGTAGTGCCTATGATAGGAGAACTTAATGATGTAAGAATCTAAGTTGTATCAAAACCTTGAGTACAAATGAATATTGACATACTGGTAGTAGATATTCCTAAAGGGTATGGGTTATTAATGAGTATATTTTGGTTGAATATGCTCAATGGATATCTTTACATAGACTTCTCTCACATTCGGTTTTCATAAAAAGGCAATGCTAACTAGATCAAGATCGATCAAGAGCTAAGGATGAAACATCCCATCATAAAGAACACTACTAATGAATAAGTGAGTTATAAATATTCATCTTAGAATATATACATTCAATAAAAATAATGAAATATAGGAATAAGTGTAAGGCCCTTCCAAATTATGGACCCTAAATTTTGAGGGAGTGAGATCCAAGCAAGGATTAGGTGTTGGTATCAAGTTGGGTTATCCACAAGTAAAGAAATACTTAGTAATGTATAGGCTTCAAATTCCCTGTACCAATAATAGAGTAGAATATGAAGCCCTGATTTTGGGAATGTAGTTTTCCCTCAAGAATAATGTCAAAGAATTGTTGGTATATGGAAACTCAAAACTCATGATTAACCAAGTCAAAAATAGGTATCAATGAAAATTTTCATGTTTAAATAAGTACAAGTATAGATCCTGGGATTTAATCAAATCAATTGAGGCTTTCAATATAGTGGCCATTCTAAGAGAATAAAACTAGACTATTAATTCATTGGTCACTTCAATAGTAAATTTGTCAATCCTGTAGGAGTCAAAAGTACATAAGTTATCCATTGAATTGGTACCTTGTCCATCAATGACAAAAAATATTGAAAATGTTCAAGTGTTTCATGATGATTAGTAGATTGTCTAGTTTTTTACCAATTCAAGATAATTAGAGTCCTAGATAATTGATGATAGGGAAAGAAGCCATCTATTCCATGATGAATTGGAGGTAGAGAAAATCCTCAAAATTAAGGAAAATTACCTCCAATTGAGTATGGTCACCTTGGAAAGAGATTTTTATATGGATCTTCAAGCACAAGAACAATGATAGCTCAAGGTTAATGAATCTTAGTTCAACTCAGAGAATTTAGGTGATGAAAGGAATGTCTACCTCATCAATATTGGCTTAAGCTACACTCCATAAAAAAGGCATAGGTTCAATGAATTTATCATCAAATATAAATATGTAATTTCATGGATGTATGATAACTTGAAGATATTCAATCCTAGAGTCATCACCCATATGATTCCACTCCAGCTAAACCATAAGACATTTAGGCAAAGGTGAAAACTAGTTAATCCTACTCTAGAACCGTTGATATAAGAGGAAGTAGAAAAGTTTTTAAGTGCCTAGATAGTCTTTCCTATTATGCATTCAACTTAGGTGGCTAATAGTTCCATTTAGGAAAAAGGATGGAAAAATCAGAGTATGTGTCAACTTCAAGAACCTTAATAAAGATTTTGAGAAAGACAACTATCCTCTACCCTTATTAGATGAGGTGATGAAAATTTTGAGTGGTTATATAATGATGTCTTTTTTGGATGTATTTTCAAGATATAATCAATTATTGGTGGAATCAGATGATAGAATGAAAAATACATTTACCATAAAATGGGTAATTTATGCATAAAAATTGATGCCATTTAGCCTGATCAATGTAGGAGAATGACACTTAATGATCAATAATACTGACACTTACATATCATACCATGTATTTGCTACAACCGATTGACAAGGAGTAAATAATATTACTTTCTCACATACTGGTCTAAGGTATGAGTAAAGTAAGTATGTTGCATGGAACTGTTAAGAGTCCCTTTCATGTTTCTGATTTAATCATTTATTTTTATCATGGTTCATGGTTCATATTGGAATTGTAAAACCATGGATTATGGGTTCTTTAAAACTCAAGAGTATTCACCACTATGAGTCACCATTTTTTTTACTCAACATACCCCAACTTACAATAGGGGACCCATTTGAAAAATTGAAAGTCTTATTCATCATTTGGGATTTCATGTATGTTTAGTTGGTTTCATTATCTATATAAATTGGATGTTTTTAACATTTAATCATGTTGGGTGCACCTATTTTATATTATAACTCATTTCCATTAAAATTAATTATTGAAACTAATCTATTAATGGAAATTGTAGAAGTTTGATATGTATGGTAGGTATTTGGATTTACTTATTCAGATTTATTATTTTGGATTACTTATTCAATGTTATGAACATTTTAGTATTAAACACTCTAGTTTATAGAATCTTTTATTTGGGAAATTTTGATAGACACTTTGGTCGTTTGAATACTTTGGTCTTCAAAAATGTTTGGTTGAGAACTTTATTTCAGGCATTGTTCTATTCAACAACTTTCAGTCAAGAACTTTTATTTGGATCATTATACTTAGCATATCTTATGTAGTAACTATATTTCAATAACTTTGGGTCTTCAAGAACTTTCTCTTAAACAACTTTCATTTGGGAGCTTTTCAAATGAAACTCTCACTTTCATCAACTTTCTTTGACAAATCCTTCCTAATGGCAATTTGGTCTATGGGGAAAAGCATTTGGTGCCTTAGATTTTAAGATAAGTTTCATGAATCTCTTTAAATAACATTTTGGTCTTTGGAGTCTTTCATTTGGGACTTTGGTCTCACAAAATTATATGATTTAGCTTAAACGCAATCTTTGACTCCTGACTGAACCATATATTGATAACTATCAAAAGGAGTAAAACGATGGCACCCCTAAATGAGTAATCATCCTACGTGGCATGCCCATTAGGCCTAGGTGGTCAAGTTTGAATTAAATGAAGGTTATGATCTTGTATATTTTGGTGATTAATGGTGCACAAATTGAACATGAATGCCAAAAGGCTATAACATCGAGCCACTAACCAGACTCACATCTATTGATTGTCATCAAGATTGAGCATATATTGGTTTCTATTATTTCAAAACCCTATCTATGTTCAAATAATCTATAATTTACATAATAGTGTGTTAATACACCATCACTAAGAGTTTGAATTCTACCAGTATTAATAAAAAATAATGGCATATTCATCTAGAGCATTCAAGGTAACACAATAACCATCCAAATTATCCATTAAGGACTTAATAGAATAAATGGATGTAATTTTTGATAAAATAGTGTTTAGGAGTCTCTACACTAATTACTTAATTTTATGGAAGGTCATAGATATCATCAACCCATTTACCTATGAGGAAGATACCTCCATATAATAAAAATGAGTTGCAACTAACTTATTTCCCTTCAACTGCCAAGCTGTCTATTATGTAGCTACTAACCCTAAATTCATGCCATGCATTAAATTATTATGAGACTTAATCTTCAAAAGGATGATTAAAAATGAAAGTTTCCTACACTATTTCAATAAAAATGCCTTCATCAGATACATATTAGGCAATGCATTCCATAGGTATTTATGTTTACCCATTCTAGATGTTACCTTTGATTTTCATAGTGTGGTTGGTTAAAGGAAGAACAATAATGTAGAACAAGTAGTGAATAAATGGATTCTCCTAGGAGAGACATTAACACTCAAAGAAACCACCAAGAACCATATACCCATTACCAAGTTATGGATGGGAATCCACATTGGTATGGAAATGTTAAATCATTTGTTTGGCCACTTGAGAATCCACTTCCTACATTTGGAGTGGGTATCACTGCTCAATCTATTTATCACCTTAGAGTGTACCTATGCACTAGGGGAGATTCTTAGTGCCTGACTACAAGAGTTGATAATACACAAAGAAAGGAGGCCCCAAGGTGGAAACTTTTATATGATGTTATATCTTTTATATGCAATCATGGGGACTATCTACAAACATAATGTGTCTTTATGGAATCCAAACCCTGAATACATCAAAAATATAATTTGTGAATTCTATTATTTTGTTCATATTTATACATATCTGAGGAATATATTGAGAATTGTAGAATATTTGTATCCCTAAGTATGGATGAAAATTAATGGTGAAGATCTAGCTAGGATGTCTAATAACATTTCTAATACACTCATATATTTGGGTGAGTATTGGCTATATTAAGACTACATTTTTATATTGGTTGTTGGACACAAGGTCGACCCTCTTCATCTCCTCAAATATATCTTGGATAATTTTTTTGAATAGTAGATTGCATATCAATTATGGAATAAGATATATGAGGACTTGATTAAGAGAAAAAAGAGAACCTTCCATGGCTCCCATCTCATAATTGGGAGGATGTGTTATACATATCATAGACACTTCAGAGAGGCTATTGGTGCCAATAAATCCTATACCTTAGGTACTCTACCCCATAGGGATTGGGACCCCCATGGGAGAGTGTATTAATGAGTTCAAAACTTGGGCATTCCCTATAAGTATGAGATTTTTTTTATCAATACTTCTTATTTATCAATGTAAAAGATGATGTAGAATTACAAGAAAGTGATGGGACTATTGGTGTGAATGGGTAATTGCTAAAACCAATCTAATATGATCCCTCCCTCATACTAGGAAAATAAAAATTTAGGATTCGGCCATAAAATGGATGGACATCTTTAGATTTATGGAATTGTAAAACCTCCTAGTAGCCATAATATCATAGCTAAGATGCCAAAAATCCATTCACTATGATGATAGCTCCATGAAAATATCAAGAGCAAGGTGTAGGAGAAATATCAATTGCTATAGTATAAGTTGAAGAACAAACTACTCAAGTTCAAATTTTTACTATGAAACTAAGGAAGGTAAAATAAGATCATGTAGAATAAATAATTTAGGTAAAGGATAACACTATTGAGAGAGAGAGGAGATCATTTTTCTAGAGTCCTTTGATGAAGAAGACATTACACCTATGGTGGTAGCTTTTATAACCATAAAATCTAGCATGCCACTCCCCCTTCCTACCTAAAAAGTGACTTCTCCTCAAGATGATAAACCAAAATTTTTTTATAAGATAAAAAATAGGTTAAGAAGGCCTTAGGACCAATCTATAGAGGGTCCAAGTGAGCAAGCACAACCTTCAACTGAAAGCAAGCCAAGCCACAAGTTGGATGAAGAAGAACTGTAACAAGCTAAAGTTATAAACTTGTAAGGACTAAAATGGAAGGCAAACCATGAGGGTGACCAATTAGGTAGGGTTTTTTTAATTTTTTCTCCTTTAGGCCATCCTCATATCATTTCATTACCATTTCTCTCTCTTTTTTCTTTGTCAATTATTTTTTCATTTCCTACCATATCATCACCTCCTTTTAGGCCTATTTCTATAAAATTTGCTACAAATAATCCTTTAGTATCCACATTTTATTCCACTAACAACAATCATACCATCACCCAAGTGTTAACTACTAGTCAATTGATCTCCCCAATGCCATTCTCAGGAGTGGTGAAAACCACAATAGTAATGGCCACCAAGACAACCCCAAAGAAGAAACTAGTCTACATTATTCATATAATCCCACATGTAGGGAATGTAAACTAGTCCAAAATAATATGGCCTTCAATTCCCAAGCCATCCCCTAAGATTTATCCTCTAGAAGACACCCAAATAGAGGCATAACCACTAGATCCATTAAAGTTGACTATTCTAGATTGGGCCAATGAATTTGGAGCATCAGCTTCTAAGAGGCTAGACTTGAAGATCACCAAATTTCCCATTGTGAGATCACTCTTTGATAAATAAAATGGATTCATGTAAAGAGTTAGGAAGAGTAAGATAGAAGATAGTATTGGGAAAGGTCTAATTTTAGAATAAAGAGAGGAGACCTACTCTCTTTCAAAGAGATAATATAGGAAAAAGGATCAATCCCCTTTTATTGAAGACTTTAATTATTAAATGGATACCCACTCTGGAGCACTAATGGCCATCTATGAGGGAAAAAAAAAGGTAATAAAATAGTTATAATA